>CANTUR010000486.1:2745000-3089036 GCA_947683625.1 Mallotus nudiflorus
AAACACTTAAGCATCTAATATTGATTAAGGGTTGGTGCTTAAACTAGGTGAACTGAACAATTAGTAGGCGAGAGCTTTAAATCTAAGAACATCAATTTACTTGGTTAATCATAGGGTTGTCTTAGGAGGAAAGCCTATGATTCTTGAGAAACCCTCAAATTGGATTAAGGTTAGGTATGGCTTAGCAGTTAATTGATCTTAAATAAAGGTTGAATTGGTTATAAGAACCCTAGCTCTCTAAAGTGATTGTTATTTCATTGTGATTTTTTATGTTTTGTCTTAGTTTAATTTTTATTTTAATTCAAAATACCCTTTTTCGTTGTTTAAATAAATAAACACAACTAGTATCACTGTAGTCAATCTGCAATCTCTGTGGGATCGATATTTAATTACTACTTGTACGAATCCATATACTTGTAGAAACCCATCATCTATCAAGGTTTGGACACTTGTATTTGATGAAACATAAAAGTGAATCCTTTAAAAAGTTCAAAGTATTCAAAGTCCAAGTAGAGAACCAAATGGGAAAAAGTATTAAAATTCTTCGATCGGATCAAGGAGGTGAATACTTAAGTACCCATTTCATGGAGTTCCTTAAGGAACATGGCATTATATCACAACTAACTCCACTCAGAACACCTTAACTCAACGGTGTGTCCAAAAGGAGGAATCAAACTCTATTAGACATGGTTTGACCAATGGTGAGTTATGTTAGTGATGTGCACTATGTCAATCATTTGATTATGTATTGACTTTCTTATTTTATTAATAAAGAGGTATTTCATTATCATTTGATTTTATGATAATTATATGAATGGTTAATTCTTACTAAGGCCATCAAGTATGTGACTTGATAGTAAAACCCTTAGATTAAAATAAGAGTTTTATTCTAATTATCCATAACCATTTATTCATTATATAAATATTAAAGTATTAAGGCTAGTATGATGTTGAGTGATGGTTATGTTTTACTAATCATGAATATGAGATATTAAGTCAACTCATAGGTATATGATGACATATCATGTACTGGATTGATTCACTATGAGAATACTGCATGGATTATTACCATAAGTATTTCTCGTCATATTAATTTTATTTTGGTCCTTTGACCTTGAAATCATCATAGATTTCTATATAGCTATTTTATGTTTTGACACATTCTAACATTATCTTTAACCGAACGATTAGATAGGATGTTGTTGGATATAAAATTAGTTATGTGAGGAATGTGAGTGATTTAGAAGGAATTTATCCCTCATTAATATGATAAAGATATCTATGGGCCCCTTAATGAGATGACTGAAGGAAAATGCATGGCCATGCTAAAATGAATTGATAAAGAGTTATCATTTTCAGTCTACTTAGAATCAAGTCATAATATTGAACTATATAAGGATGACATTCTATGCCTTATGTTCAATTAAGATATCATGTGATAAAGGGACGATAAATTTGACTGTAATTAGGTTATGTCGGATTATTGACTTCACATGACTTGGGTAGTCATAATGTCTTGCTAGAGGCCACTTATGACTTGTAGGCCTAAATAGAGATTTAGGCCCACTGCCAATGTTATGTGAACCTATAGGGTCACACACTTAGAACAAGCCCAAAACAATTATGGGTTTAATAAGCCCAAAATAAACTCTATGGAAATAAATAATTAAAGTTATTTATTTATTTATTTATTTGTTTATTTATTTAAGATAAATGTTATTTTAAATAAATAAATAAATAAGATATTATTTCTCATTTGTTTTTAAAACAAAATCAAAATATAATAAATGGGAAATTACCAAAAGGTTATTGGCAGGTGAAACCATAATTTGGAGTCTATAAATATGTTATATTCTCTAGGGTTTAATACAGTTTTGTTTTCCTTACCTCCAAAAAATGGTTTTCTCTCTTCCTAGAAAATAAACATAGAGTTTTTCTTTTATTCTTGATTTGTGAGACAATCAAGAAGGTTGCTAGCACACACTCCAATTTGTTTTGTGAAGGGCTGTTTGTGTGGATACCTATAGAGGATGCATCTTTTGGAGACGTCTTGATCCGAACAACCAAAGCAAAAAGCTCAAGGTAAGGTGTCACCGGTGTGAACCTCCTCTCATCCTTCCAAAAAATCTTGCCTCTTCTGCATTTTGGTGAGATTCTTGAAATCCTAGATTTAATCAAGTAGTCGAATTACATGGATCCAGGTTTGGGAATGTTATAAAATTTTAATTTTTTCACTACGTTTAAATCATGAAACCCCAATAGTGGTATCAGAGCCACTTGTAATTCGATTAATTGATTCTGTGTATATGTGATATATGTTAGGGTTTATGATTCATTTTGAAAAGGGTTTTTAAAATTATCAAATAAGGTTTTTGATTTGTTTTGTGAAAATTCTTAGTAATCAATTTGAAAATAGAAATAAACATTAGTTTGATTAATTTTTGTAATGGTTTAATGTGATTAAACTAAAAGCAGTTTTTGATTTTATGAATACATGATGCTGTTTCATGAAAAATGAATTGAGTATAATCTGTGCTAGCAGGTAGCACGGTCATGCACATTTGGCACATAGCCATGTGTGATAGGACGTCAATCAGGTAGCATGGCCATGCGCATTTTGCACATAGCCATGTGACTTGATGCACAGGCAAAGTCGAATTCGTACAAGTATACGAATTGATCTGTTTATTACTCTTTTTATTGTGATTTTTGATTGTGATCAAAATCAACTGCTAGCACATATGTTTTTATGAAAAATTAAAAATTGTTTTTAATATGTTTTGAACCGAATTTTTTAGACTATAAGTTGTTTACAGAAAGTGATGTTGTTTTAGGCAGCAGCTAATTCAGTAATTTGATTATGAAATTTGGTTAGTTGCTTCCTTGAATTAGGGTTTCATAGTGGCTGTTTTAATTGAGCGTTTTGTCTATTTTTGAACAAGTTGATTTTATAGTAATTTGATTATGAAAATTCATTAATGTTTAGAAATTTGAAAGGCAATTCACCAAAGAACTAAGGTACAGTGTTTACCGTCGAACTAGTCAGTGGGTCCACCACTTGGGGCGCTGCCCCTTGGAACCCCACTAATGGTGCTGCCCCTTAACCCTAAAAGAATTGTCACATTATTTTATTTTTTAACATAATAATTGGATTTGCTAACTAAATAGATTATTATGTTATACATGTTTGTTATTTTATGCATGGTGCATAGCATGGCCCTTAGACCAATGTGATTGGATTTAATTTTTTATGGGTTGTAATTTTAAATACGGCCTGCGAGTCATTTTTGTTTTATTATATTTATTTTATTAGAATAGTGTAGAATAAATTATGACAATTTATGTAAATCAAGACCCATGGTGAAATTCAAGTTGGAGGCCTAGGATGGAGATCCAAGGTGGGAACCAAAGAAGGAGATCCAAGTTGGAGGCTCAATTTGTAATTGTAATATTACCTAGGTTTGACCTTTGATCTTCATATTGTCTTATGAAGATCAACTTAGATTTGGGCTATGCTATGTCATATTTATTTTAGTTGTTATGTATGTAATGCCATGTGATGCCATGTAATACAACACAACAATAACTAAATAAGATTAAATAAAGACGAACCCTCATTTAATATTAAGTCATTATAATGCCTCCTATAAATTCAACACTTCTCAAGCCTTAGATTATTATATATGGGCCTGCCAAAGCAGGGTGTATAAATTTATTCGAGGAAGGCAAGTTAGATAATGGTGCTATCCAAACGTTTGATATGGTTTGACTTAACTAGGTTATCAAAATGGTTTTGGACCTAGGGCATTAGATGGGATTTTTAGCCATGACATGTGATGTCAAATCCCATACCATCCAAGAGTTACATGAGATGTAATTGATAAGAGTTGTCTACCTAAATAACCATATTTTAGACGATGAGCCACAGCTCACTTAGAGTATGGTGAAATATGGATCTTGGCCCACCAAAATTTTTAAAATTAACTTAGAGGGTTATTGATTTAAGTAAATTTAGTGGGAGTTTTTAATTATGCCTCATACATCTTTAATAAAATATTGAATGGACTTTGTATATATTTGTTGTAGAAAATGACTTCAAACACGACATCTACCATGTCACTACGATTGATCCTTGAGAAGGATAAGCTCAATGGGACTAACTTTCTTGACTGGTATAGAAACCTAAGCATTATTCTTAGGCATAAGAGAAAGGAATACGTCCTTGATCAACCCATCGTTGAGGAACCAGCTGCCAATGCTCCTAGAGCACAAAGGGATGCTTATAATAAGCATCTCAATGATTCTACTAATGTCACTTGTGTTATGCTTGGATGTATGGAGTCTGAGCTACAAAAGCAGTTGATGGAAATGGAGGCTTATACTATGATAGGCCATCTCAAGGAAATGTTTAAAGAGAGAGCTAGAATTAAAAGGTTCAATACCATCAGGGCATTGCTTTCCTACAAGTTGACTACTGGCGACTCTATCAATCCTCATGCTCTCAAGATAAAGGGTTATCTTAACCACTTGGACAAGCTTGGTCTCAAGATTGAACAAGAACTGGCTATGGATATTATTCTCCAATCTTTGTGTGAAGCTTATGATAGCTTCATTATGAATTACAATATGCATAGTATGGATAAGACTGTTTCAAAGTTGCATAGGATGCTGAAAACTGCTGAAAAGAACATCAAGAGTAACACCAAGGATGTTCTCATGGTCAATAAGGGAAAAGGGATGAAAAGGGTTGAAAAGGGAAAGGGCAAGGTCTTTAAAGGCTTTCAGAAGCCCAAGCCCAAATCCAAGGCTGAACCCAAAGTAAAGGAAGGAATTTGCTTTTTCTATAATGAGCCAGGCCACTGGAAAAGAAATTGCAAGCTCTATTTGGATGATCTGAAGAAGAAAAAGGGTGGTGAGACTACCTCTTCAGGTATTCATGTTATAGAATTAAATCTATCTACTTCTAATTTTGATTCTTGGGTATTAGATACTGGATCAGGATCTTACATTTGTACAAATGTGCAGGGTCTAAAAAGGAGTAGATCATTGGCAAGAGGCAAAGTGTACCTACGAGTTGGCAATGGAGCAAGAGTTGATGCCTTAGCTATAGGAACTTATGAGTTACCTTTGCCTAGTGGACTTGTTTTATCTTTAGAAAATTATTATTATGTACCTACTATGCATAGGAATATTATTTCTATTTCTTGTTTATACAAGAAAGGGTTTGAATTTATTATTAAGAATAATAAATGCAATATTTATCAGGATAACATTTTCTATGGATATGCTCCATACACTAGTGGACTTTCTGTTTTAGATGTTGAAGACACTAATGAAATGCCAATCTATAACATAGATACAAATAAGTCTAAATCTAATGGTTTAAACTCGACCTATCTCTGGCATTGTCGTTTAGGCCATATAAATGAGAAACGCATTTTAAAGTTACACCAAATTGGGCTTTTAAATTCATTTGATCATGAATCATTTGATTATGAATCATTTGATACATGTGAATCTTGTTTACTTGGAAAATAACTAAAACACCTTTTATTAGACAGAGTGAGAGGGCTAATGACTTATTGGGCCTAATACATTCTGATGTATGTGGACCATTAAGCTTAACTGCTAGAGGAGGCTTTCAGTACTTCATAACTTTCACAAATGATTTCAGTAGATATGGTTATCTCTGTCTAATGAAACATAAATTTGAATCTTTTGAAAAGTTTAAAATTTTCAAGAATGAAGTACAAAATCAACTTGGTAAAAATATTAAAACAATAAGATCTGATCGAGGTGGTGAATATTTAAACCAAGAATTTATAGATCATCTTAGAGATTGTGGGATTGTTTCCCAATTGACTCCTCCAGGTACACCACAATGGAATGGTGTGTCTGAACGTAGAAATCGGACTCTATTGGATATGGCTCAATCTATGATGAGTCAATCTGATCTTTCAATCTCTTTTTGGGGATATGCTTTAGAAACTGATGCATTCATTTTGAATAAAGTTCCATCGAAGGCAGTTGAAAAGACACCATATGAGAAATGGACTGAAAAAACTCCCAGTTTGTCTTTTCTTAAGATTTAGGGATGTGATGCTTTTGTGAAGCATCAAATCTTAGATAAACTAGCACCCAAATCTGACAAATACCTTTTTGTGGAATATCCTAAAGAAACTAAAGGATATTACTTCTATAATGTATTTGAGAACAAAGTGTTTATGTCTCGGAATGGTATATTCTTGGAAAGAGAGTTTATTTCCAAAGGAACCAGTGGGAGCACAATGCAACTTGAAGAAATTCAAGGCTAAAAATAGCATTGTACCTGATATGGAACCATAGCTAAATCAACAAGTAGTTGTTGAGCTTGTAAAAGTACCAGAAGGCCTAAGGAGGTCTGGTAGGACACATCAAATCCCCATGAGATATGGATTTCTCATAACCAGTGATAATGATGTGTTAATTATGGATCATAATGAGCCCACATCCTATCAGGAGGACATAAATAGTCCTGACTCTGAGAAATGGCTTGAAGTCATAAGATCAGAAATGCAATCCATGTATGATAATCAAGTATGGACCTTGATTGACCTAAATGATGGTTTAAAAACTATTGGGTGCAAATGGGCTTTCAAAAAGAAAATTGACATGGATGGCAATGTGCATACCTTTAAGGCAAGACTGGTTGCAAAAGGTTTCAAACAAACACATGGTATAGACTATGATGAAACCTTTTCACCAGTGGCTATGCTAAATCTATTCAAATTCTCCTTGCCATAGCTGCATACTATGATTATGAAATATGGAAAATGGATGTCAAAATAGCATTTCTTAATGGAAATTTACTTGAGCATGTGTACATGACACAGCCAGAGGGTTTTGTTAGTCCTGAGAATTTTGGAAAGGTATGCAAGCTTCAAAGATCCATTTATGGATTGAAGCAAGCATCTCGAAGTTGGAATCTTCATTTTGATGAAGCAGTCAAAGAATTTGGCTTCATTAAAAATGATGATGAACCTTGTGTATACAAGAAAGTTAGTGCGAGTACTATTGTGTTTTTAGTGCTGTATGTGAATGACACACTACTCATTGGAAATTATATCCCTATTTTACAAAATGTTAAATCATGGTTAGGGAATTGTTTCTCAATGAAAGACTTAGGTGAAGCTACTTATATATTAGGCATCAAGATCTATAAAGATAGATTTAAAAGGCTTATTGGCCTAAGTCAAAGCACTTATATTGATAAGGTATTAAACAAGTTTAGTATGCAAGATTCCAAGAGAGGATTCTTGCCAATGTCACATGGCATTAGTCTCAACAAGACTCAGTGTCCTATGACACAAGATGAGTGAGACCGCATGAGTAAGATTCCATATGCTTCTGCCATTGGATCTATCATGTATGCAATGTTGTGTACTTGACTTGATGTTTCATATGCCTTAAGCACAATGAGCAGATATCAGTCAGACCCAGGTGAAATTCACTGGACAGTAGTTAAAAATATCCTTAAGTACTTGAGAAGAGCTAAGGATGCATTTTAATTGGTTACACAAATGCCAGCTTCCAAATTGACAAGGATGATTTTCGATCACAGTCAGGATATGTGTTTTTTTTGAATGAAGGTACAGTGAGGTGGAGGAGTTCCAAGCAAGACACTATTGCTGATTCTACAACAGAAGTTGAGTACATAGCTGCTTCAGAAGCAGCTAAGGAGGCTATTTGGATCAATAAGTTCATAATTGGACTAGGTGTTGTTCCTAGTATATCAAATCTAGTGAACTTGTATTGTGATAATAATGGAGCTATAGCCCAAGCTAAGGAGCCCATATCACATCAGAGATCCAAACACATACTCAGGCATTATCATCTTATTCAAGAAATCATTGAGAGAGGAGACGTCAAGATATGCAGAGTACTTACAAATAATAATGTTGTTGATCCATTGACTAAGCCTCTTCCATAGCCTAAACATGAGAGTCATACTAGGTCCATGGGTATTCGATACGATGTTGAGTAGGCCTAGTGCAAGTGGGAGATTGTTAGTGATGTGCACTAGGTCAATCATTTGATTATGTGTTGACTTTATTATTTTATTAATAAAGAGGTATTTCATTATCATTTGATTTTATGATAATTATATGAATGGTTAATTCTTACTAAGGCCATCAAGTATGTGACTTGATAGTAAAACCCTTAGATTAAAATAAAAGTTCTATTCCAATTATCCCCAGCCATTTATTCATTATATAAATATTTAAAGTATTAAGGCTAGTATAATGTTGACTGATGGTTATGTTTTACTAATCATGAATATGAGATATTAAGTCAAATCATAGGTATATGATGACAGATCATGTACTGGATTGACCCACTATGAGAATACTGCATAAATTATTATCATAAGTATTTCTCATCATAGTAATTTTATTTTGGTCCTTTGACCTTGAAATCATCATGGATTTTTACATAGCTATTTTATGTTTTGACACATTCTAACATTGTCTTTAACCAGACGATTAGATAGGATGTTATTGGATATGAAATTAGTTATGTGAGGAATGTGAGTGATTTAGAAGGAATTTATCCCTCATTAATATGAGAAAGATATCTATAGGCCCCTTAATGAGATGACTGAAGGAAAATGCATGGCCATGCTAAAATGAATTGATAAAGAGTTATCATTTTCAGTCTACTTGGAATCAAGTCATAATATTGAACTATATAAGGATGACATTCTATGCCTTATGTTCAATTAAGATATCATGTGATAAAGGGATGATAAATTTGACTATAATTAGGTTATGTCGGATTATTGACTTCACATGACTTAGGTAGTCATAATGTCTTTCTAGAGGCCACTTATGACTTGTAGGCCTAAATAGAGATTTAGGCCCACTGCCAATGTTATGTGAACCTATAGGGTCACACACTTAGAACAAGCCCAAAATGATTATAGGTTTAATAAGCCCAAAATAAACTCTATGGAAATAAATAATTAAAGTGTTTTATTTATTTATTTGTTTATTTATTTATTTAAGATAAATGTTATTTTAAATAAATAAGTTATTATTTCTAATTTTTTTTTAAAACTAAATCAAAATATAATAAATGGGAAATTACCAAAAGGTCATTGGTAGGTGAAACCCTAATTTGGAGTCTATAAATATGTTATATTCTCTAGGGTTTAATATAGTTTTATTTTTCCTTGCCTCCAAAAAATGGTTTTCTCTCTTCCTAGAAAACAAACATAGAGTTTTTCTTTTGTTCTTGATTTGTGAGACAATTAAGAAGGATGCTAGCACACACTCCAATTCATTTTATGAAGGGCTGTTCATGTGGATACCTATAGAGGACGCATCCTTTTGGAGACGTCTTGATCCGAACAACCAAAGCAAAAAGCTCGAGGTAAGGTGTCACCGATGTGAACCTCCTCTCATCCTTCCAGAAAATCTTGCCTCTTCTGCATTTTGGTGAGATTCTTGAAATCCTATATTTAATCAAGTAGTCGAATTACATGGATCCAACTTTGGGAATGTGATAAAATTTTAATTTTTCCACTGCGTTTGAATCACGAAACCCAACAAGTTATAAAGATTTGCCTTTTTTTGGGTTTTGCATTACAAACTACCATTTACATATTAAATCGTGTTCCATCTAAGTTTGTTTCAACCACACCATATGAGATATGTCATAGTAAGGCACCAAGTCCCAAGCATATTAAGATTTGGGGATGCCTAGCCTATATCAAAAGGTTAAAAATAGACAAATTAGATGCAAGATCAATTCAAGGCATATTTATTAGATATCCTAAAGATAGTTTAGGATATTATTTCTATCTTCTTTCTAAGCAAGTTGCTATTGTAAGCAGAGATGCCATATTTCATAAGAAAGAGTTTCTTTATGAAGGTGGTAAAAGGAAGGAAGATAGCATTAGAAGAAGAGTCTTCTAATAATGCCAATCAAATTGATCAAATGGATATATATCAGTCCCAAGAGTCTAATCCCACTAAAAATTTCATCAAACCAACTCTAAGAAATTCATGTAGGGTATTTTATCCATCAAAGAGATACGATTTTTTACTTGATATTCAAGAGTTGCATATGCATAAAAAAGACAACCATGATGATGATCCCACAACATTTGAAGAGGCTTTATCAGATAAAGATTCTTCTAAATGGCTTACAGCAATGAAATCCAAAATGGATTCCATGTATGCAAACCAAGTCTGGACACTTATTGATCCACCTGAAGGTATCATACCTATAGGTTGTAAATGGATCTTCAAGAGAAAGATTGGTGCAGATGGAAAGGTTGATACCTACAAAGCAAGGCTTGCAGCGAAAGGGTTTTACCAAAGGCAAGGGGTTGATTATGAGGAGACCTTCTCACCGGTAGCCATGCTTAAATCCATTCAGATACTTCTTGCCATTGCTACACACTATGACTATGAGATTTGGCAAATGGATGTCAAAATTGTTTTTCTCAATGGTTATGTTAAGGAAGAGATTTATATGGAACAACCTAAAGGTTATGAATCTAAAGAAAGTTCCAAAGTGTGCAAGCTTAATAGATCTATTTATAGTCTAAAGCAATCTTCAAGGAGTTGGAATCATCATTTTGACGAAGCCATATGATCATGTAGTTTTATCAAAAATGAAAATGAGCCTTATGTGTACAAAAAAGGTTAGTGGGAGCCAACGTACTTTCTTAGCATTATATGTGGATGATATTTTATTAATTGGGAATGATGTTGGCATGCTTACAAAGGTGAAACTATGGCTATGTAAATCTTTCTCCATGAAAGACTCAAGGGAAGCTACCTATATTCTTGTCGTTCGAGTCTATAAAGATAGATCGAAAAGAGTGATTGGTTTATCCCATAGTCTTTACTTGGAAAAGGTGTTGAAAAGGTTCAACATGCTTGATTCCAAGAGAGGATTATTACCATTTAGGCATGGTGTCCATTTATCTAAGGGTATGTCACCTAATACACCCGAGGAAATGAAGCAAATGTTGAAGTTCCTTATGCTTCGGCTATAGGAAGCTTAATGTATGCTATATTGTGTACAAGGCCTGATATTGCCTATGATGTTAGTGTGACTAGCAAGTTTCAATCCAATCCAGGTTTAGAACACTGGATAGCTATTAAGGTAATCAATAAGTACTTGAGCAGGACTAAAGATTTGGTTTTAACTTATGGAGGAGGTGATCTACAGATAGATGGTTTCACAGATTTTAATTTTCAATTAGATATCAATGATAGAAAGTCTATCTCTAGGTTTTTTTTATCTATAATGGTGGTGTAGTGAGCTGGAAGAGTTCCAAGCATGGTGTCACTACTTATTCCACTACAGAAGCTGTGTATATAGCTACATCAAATGTCGCTAAATAAGCTATTTGGATTAAGAAGTTCATTACTGAACTATAAGTTATTCCTTCCATTAAGCCCCTAATTCCTCTCTATTATGACAACAATGGAGCCATTACATTGGCAAAGGAACTGAGGTCTCACAAAAAATCCAAACACACAGAAAGGTGCTTCCATATTATTAGAAAACTTATTGGAAAAGGTGACATCATTATGCAAAAGGTAGCTTCAGCTGATAATATGGCTGATCCACTAACCAAGGAACTCACTCAGTTATAGTTAGACCATCATCTTGAGAAGAAAGGTCCTAAATATTATAGTGATAGTGGGAGATTGTTAGTATAAATGTGCCCTAGTGCCATTCTTGAAATATATAATGACATTGTAAATTATCCCTATGGCAATAAAATATTCATTTAAATAAAGTGTTTATTTATTTGAGTATTTGCCCCTTAGCATTTAAATAAATTTGTTACCAAGAGTTGATAATATGAGTTATAAATTTATTTAGTACATATGCTATAAATTGTTCATAGTCATATAATTAATATTTGGGTAATATTGATTAGACTATCACCTCTATTTATTTCCCTTGATTAGTATGTAATACTAATAGTGGGAGGTAGTGAGTCTTATACTACTTGACATGAGATGTCATAATAGACATGTGGATGCTCATGTGATGAGTGGATCAAATATGATGTTAGATTTGTGATTGCATGGATATTCACTTATTGTCAACAATCACAATCTAGGTTATAATATTTCACATAGTTCTTTGACCTAAGGTGGCACAGTCATCCATATTTGAGTGGTTAGGGTTTGTTACCGCTTACATACTTATGTTAATCACATATGGGTATATGGCATGTGGTGGGTCTAGTCAGTTGTTTATAGGGATGAGTGTTCAACCCAGAAGGGATTCATTGCCTGGAGTGAACCAGGTTAAGATCCTATGCTATCTAAGTTCTTTCTTGATCAATAAGTTCTTGGCTAGGATAAATATGACACGAACTGAAAGAGTTTCAGTGTTGATTATATTTTATCAATAATAGAACTTGAGATGAGGTCATATGATATAACTATTAGAGTTTGACTAAACCTTGACTCTAGGCTATATTGGGATCTTTTAATGAAAGGATTTTAGTGCATGGTAATTATGGTCATAAGGGTTTGTGTGAATGAATACATGCATTCATTTCTAATTGTGTAGTTGTGATATCGATGCTAGGGGTCACTCACAACTTATGAGAAATAAATGTGTATAATTGGGATTTTCACATTTAGACTATAAAGGAATTTCAAATAATAGCAAGTGTTGATATTATCTTCTCATTACCAATTAGACATGAACCTAGTAAGTCACACCTAATAGAGCTTTGCTAAATCACTAATTATATTAATCTAATTATTAATTAAAGAGTTTAATCAATTAATTAAAATTAATAGAATTGGATTTATGCTTTAAGTAATGATTCTAGCATATCATGAAATCTAAATTAAGTAAGGGTTTAATAATTAATTTATACTTAATTGATATGAGATATTAATTAAAGTATTAATATATATATATATATATATATATATATATATATATATATATATATATATATATATATATATATATATATATATATATATATATATATATATATGTTGTTACTTAGATTAATGGCCTAAGTTGTTTAGGCCTAGGACCAAAAGGATTTTGGACCAAAGATTAATCTAAGATGTAGAGAAAGTAAGATGATGTCATGGACAATGTCATGGATGATGTCAATTTTACACTTGTATGGCAAGTAAGATGATGTCATGGATGATGTCAATTCTTTACTTGCATGGCAAGTTATGCATGTGATGTAAGCAATGATGCCATCAGGATTCCTTTTCTCTATATATAAATAGATAACTTGAGAAATGTTCTTAAGGTTAAAAAGATTAAGAATTTTGTATAGAGACACAAAACCAAAGCAAACAACATATATTGAAAAACTCTAGTATTCTTATAAGAAGATTAATTTAGTGCAAGTCTACAAAGGGTCATAGAGAGAGACTACTTACATCTAACCAAATCAAAATAAGAAGGTGATTAATGAATCTCTAGTGTTTCAAGCTACGGGTCTCATGTTTGAGAGACTTAAAGAGTTGATTTAAGAGTTGAATTAAAGGAGCCAACCATTTAGTTATGGTCTACATCAAGCACTTGGGAAATTGTAAGTATTTCATAATTTAGATTTCCTAAGTTTTGTATTTATACATGTTGATGTATATTAGCTATGTGTTAAATTGCAAATTGGATCCTTGAATTGGAATTCTTGATGAGATCAAGGATTATGTTGAGTAAATTTTAAAAATTTTCCCTACTCAGTATTTAATGTATAAGTAGAATAATCGAACATCATATGGTACATCAGATAGTGTAAGATAATAAAGTTGAAAATATTATTACATTGCTTTCTTGATAAAATACATATGAAAAAGGAAAGATTGCAAAAATGTAAATCTAATTTGGATCTACAAGATTAGCACAACCATTCACACAACTTGCTCAATTTCATGAATAATAGGATGATCATGCATGCTTGCAGTGAATATTTATGCTATGATGATGTATAATGATAATATAAAGGATGCATGAAGTCATCATTGGACTAAGAGCATGATGACTCTATTCTAAAATATGAACTTTTCATATTATTGGTATTTATGATGTGATTTCATGATTTCAAAAATAGAGGATGCAGAATGATGATGTGAAATGAGCATAATAAAGCATATATTATTCACGTAGCATGCAAGTTTGCCAGTCTCATCACACAAGCACATCAGTATTCTTAAATGCTTGAAATCACATCAAGTGCGCGTGGTCATGCGCTTGGCATGTGGCCATGCATGCACATGTATGGTTTCACACATACTTCAATGCTTTATGCACACTTCTGAGTGATATGCACTGATCCTTAGGTTGTGTTGGACCATTCCGGGACCACTTCAGAAGGTTTAGGAGCCTTCTGAATGTGTTTCTGAAGTCCATTTTATCAAAATCGATTTCCATTTTTTCATGAAGCTGAGTCCTGGTCTAATAAAATGTGCACTGACCTAATGAGCTATGTATTTTAAGAGGGGTTTTCTCGAAATAAACCTTTCATTTTTTTGATAATTTGTATTTTGTAAGGTCAAGGCACAACTTAATGGCTCTGTGATCAATTTTGCACATTGGTGTGGTCGGTTAGGTTTTTTTAAGGTTGAACACTTCAAAGGTGTTATGAACAAGCAAACTCTAGTCATCTTGGGGATTCATTTTATCATTGGACCTTTTTAGGGATAGTCAAATTTAAGGTATGACAGGTAGTGAACAACAGTCAGAACTTTAATAGGAGTAACTCCTTTTATACTAGTGTGCGGATCAAAAGTAGTTCTTCCAATTAAAATAGAGATCAAGTCTCTTCATGTAGCAATCAAATATGAATTTCAAAAAGTACAATGGGCTCAATAGAGACATGATAATCTCACTCTCTTAGGAAGCCAAAGGCTCAAAGATCTATACCATACAGAGTTGTATTAGGCTCGACTAGCCAAGACCTTTAACAAAAGGGCAAAGCATAAAAGTGTGAAAGCAGGAGACTGGGTGCTAAAGTAGGTAAGGCAAAACATTCTAGACCTTAAAGGGAAATTTAGACCCAACTAGGAAGGCCCATACGTAGTCAAATATGTCTAATCAAAAGGAACCTGATGAGTTCTAAAGGAAATGAAGTCTTTAAACTTGTCAATACAAACTGCTTGAAGAAGTACTACGTCTAAAGCATAAAAAATTATCATCCCACTAAGTTGAAAACCTAAAAAGGTAGCTCACACAAAAGTTAGGGACTTCCCACTAAGTTGAAAACCTAAGAATGGTAGCTCAAGAAAAAATTAAGGAAAGAGAGAAAATACTTAACTAGAAAACCTAAGAAGGCTAATTAAGGACAGGGTAACCTCAAGTTCAAAATTTGTACGAATGCACCTATGCTTTTCTTAAATGATTACAATGAAATGAGAATGGTTTCCAATTTAGCAAAATGTCTTTCAAAAATGAAACACAAATTTATCATTATGAATTGCATCAAGCATGCTTTGCATTTTCTTTCATTACATGACCATGGTTCTTACCATTCTCTCTTAGCTCTCTCTTCAAGATTAGCCACTATCGTCGAAGCAAAAAAAAATTAAAAAAAAGCCCAACTAGGCATGAAAAGCTCTGAAGGGAGACATCCTAGGCAAAAAAGGGAAGAAAAATAAAACCCAGCTAAGTGCGAAAAGCTTCAAAAAGGAGATGCCTTAGGCAAAAAAGGGAAAAGAGGCAGACAATAGTAATGGCAAACATCATCATCAATGATACACAACAAGAAGCATATACAATCATAATCATATGATCATCATACCATATACAGGGCAAATGCCTAGGTACAACACCCAAAGTCCATAACCTTAGGAAAATAATACAATAAAGCAAACCACAGGCTAAAAGTCCTACGCCTAGCTCCTAAAACAACTATGTCGGTCGTGGCCGCCATCAAAAGCAAGCACTAATCCTGCTCAAGCATCCCCCTTGTTTGATCCTGACTCATCACCATTCATCACAAAGGATGCTAGTTATGACTCCAGCTCTTTTATGCGATCACGATAAACTACAAGTCTCACTTCCATTCACGACTAATGAGATAGTGCTCAACTTGCATTACATATTGCATATCATACACTCATAGATAAAACATGTGCATAAAATAAGCAGGTACAATAAAGAAGGCATACTCTCTAAGTGGTAGCAAACTCCAAAAAAGAAGGCATATACAATAAAGAAGGCATACCCACTAAATGGTAGTAAACTCCAAAAAGCACTGTTGTGTACTCCCTGCAACAGTGTACCAGTACTGACCATAGGAGACAGGAATCTACAAAAGCAAGCAAATAGGTCAACCACCACTCACCAAATAAATGAAACATAGGCAAAGTGGAGAACATGAACATAGGCAGCATCAGCAAGAGCAACACCCAACTGAGGAAAGCTAGATCTAGGTAAATGAAAACTCACTACTCTATGAACGGTATCCATCCCAAGTAAAGAAAAAGATGGTTGAACCGTCAAGTTCCTAAGTGTAGTACTACCAGAAGCCACACCACTAGCATGGGTAGTCACCTCAGTATAGAACATGCCCTCATCCTCCCCAAAATGAGATCTAGCATGGGTAGTCACCTAAGTTCTCACAACTCATGTTAATTATAGTTTGTTACTAATAAAGTTTGCTATATATTTGTACCAAAATAGGAATAAAGGCTTACTGGTTTAAAAGAAGCAACTCTCAATGACCTGCATGATGGCCTAATCCTTAAACTTGAAGGACAAGATGCATCTACCTGAGAAGGTAAAGGTGGAGGAAAGGTCCCACTAGCCATAACATCAATTAGCTAAGGGATCAATACATCAGCATAAGGCAGACCCATACTCTCTAAAAGGCTCTCAAAGGGGAATTGCATCATAATAGCAACAAGATCATCACCATAAAATTCATGGACCTAAAACATGTCACTAGGAGGAGGGATGGGAACTCTCCTGATATATGAACCATCCCAACAATGATGGACTCGCTTGCCCAAATACCACACTCTATCAATGAGGCTAAAGAGCAACACTCATTTCTCTATCAACTGCCATGCAATCACCATCTCTATCGTCTAATAAGACCTTGCCACCCACTAGCAAAGAACAATCTACTCAAAGGGTAAGAATGAACGAAACATCCCTAAGAAATAGCCAATGCAGCAAGATTCAAACATACCTAATTAGGGGAAAACTTCCCCATATGGTCCCAAGCTACATTACAATCCTTAATCAAATCAGTAGTCTTCCTGATCTAATGAGAATAACGAGGGAAGCCATCCTCCTAGAAATGCTTGATGGATGGACGAAGGAGAATCCCAAACTCATATGCCTAGATTTGTTAAAATTAGAGGGTTAGAAATAACAAACTAAAAGTAAAATAGCAGACAACATAACTCTTACTCACGTCCAGTATGAACAAGCATCCATAGATCCTCGAGCCACCTTAGCATGTTGCATTAAGGCCTAAGTACATATGAGCAAAGGCAGTAGTGCCCCAATAATAGCTCGGCAAGCCATCCAGATCTCTTAAGACAAACAACAATCGCAAATCACCCGTACCTAAAGGGTTTGGGAAGATAATAGCACTAAGAAAATAAAAAAAAAAAGCAATGAACCAATTGCTCTATTGAAATAAGACCATCATCATACATACTCCACATAAAATAGACAAACTCCATGTAATGAGCAAGATATGAGCAACCAGACTTCATAGGTGTGACCACCCCAAGCAAATCCATCATGAGGCGCCTCCTTGCCATTATAGTATAACACTCCTCCTAACCAAAAAGAATAGGTTCTCCAGAAAAGCTCAAGCCCATGATAGCGGAAAAATCCAAAAGGGTAATAGTCATCTCCCCAATAGGAAGATGGAAAGTGTGCATCGTGTCCATCCACTACTCTATCAACACATACATGGCAATCTGACTCAATGCATACGAGTCATAAGATAATGTAGTTATGACTCCATCAAAGCCCTTCCCAGTAATCATCTGCTTCATACACATTAGGAGACCCTGATAATACATGCTGGCTCTATTAAAACTACTAGATAGCACAGTTAAAACATTTGCATAGCTACTAAATACTAACACATATCTCTCTCTATCATTTAATAAGGTCAAACAATGACAAAAGCTTAAAAGAAAAGCATCGCAACAAGCACTAATAGAAAATTATGAAAATAAAATAAAGCAAGAGCTATTAGCTACCAGCATGTACAATAAACCTACAGTTACAGCAAGAGCTATAGAGTTATAGCTATAATAACCTCATGTAGCAAAACAACCAAAGAAAAAGCTTCATAAAACAAGGGCAAAGAAGGACCTACCTCATGACGATGGTCACCCAACCATGAGTTTCAAAGCTATAACAACAGGGATAAGATCTCCCTGAGAAAGCCCAAATGGCTAAGAAATCTAAGCACCATATGTGCTAGTCCCTACAGTGGGCGTCCTAGCTCTAGAGGCCTTTGTAGAGTCACCTTAAACATCAATATCAACATCAATAAAAATATCCTCTAAACCCTTAAGAATGTTAGGGAACTCCATTTTATGTAGAAGAAAATGGAAGTACTTAAGTAAAAACATAACATATAGCACTCGAGACACAAAAAGGGTCAAGAAAATTTAAAAGACACTCAAAGAAGTCCAAACAAAGCCTCCCAAGACCTCTAAAATAGCCATCTAAATAGGCCTAGAGGGGAGGAAGCATGTGACCACGCGCCAGGTGCATGACCACCCACCTTCCATGCATAATAACATGCACTTCCCCCTTCCACGCGCTCTTTTATGGTTTTATGCACACTTCAAGAATTTGCTTACTCATTTCTACAGTCATAAACTTCCATTTAAGCATAAGACATGCACCAAACTCATGTAAAAGTACACTGAGGTGGACTCCATCCATTTAAAGGCACTGTGTGCACATTACCTTTTCAGAATATTCAAAACATTATAAAAGAATAAGAGCAAGAAAAATTCACTATAAGGATATCTCTCTCTAAATCATCAAAATAATGAAATCATCACCTTCTCACTACTGTACCAATATTGTATAATTACTACATCATCATTGTGTCATCACTACAACCTTATTTACATTGCTTAGAAGCACTTTCACATTGCTTAGAAGCACTCTCACTCATGTTGTTTAGAAGCACTCTTACTCATGTTGTTTAAAAGCACTTTCATTGCTTGGAAGCACTTTCATATGGCTTAAAAGCACTTTTTGCTTAGAAGCATTTTCACTGCTTTGAAGCACTTTCACTACTTAAAAGCATCTCCTCATTGCTTAAAAGAATTTTCACTATATAAGAGCATCCATACTGCTTAGGAACATTCTCGTTGCTTAGTAGCACCTTTATTTATGTGACACCTAAGAAGGTTATAGTCATATATTCATTTGTGTAACACCTAAAAAGGCTATAGTGACACCCAAGAAGGTTACAGTGACATGTTGATTCGCATGACACCTATGAAGTTTATAGTCATATGTTTATTCACATGTCACCTAAGAAGGTTATAGTCATATGTTCATTTTTGTGACACCTAAAAAGGTTATAGTCATATTTTCATTGCTTAGTAGAATCTTCATTTTGCATGACGCCTAAAAAGGTTACAGTCACATCTCTTTTTCCTTAGTAATATCCTCATTTTGTATGACACCTAAAAAGGTTATACTCACATCTTTTTTTGCTTAGTAGCATCCTTATTTTGCGTGACACCTAAAAAGGTTATAGTCACATCTCTTTTTACTTAGTAGCATCTTCATTTTCGTGACACCTAAGAAGGTTATAGTCACATAAATCCTAATGCACTTTGCATAAGCTTGCATATGTCTCAAATAGCATCTTAGGTGACAACCAAATCACAGAACAACAACAACAATCAAATCTCAATAAGACTTCTAAAGATAACCCACAGGTAAGTACCTCTCTCCCTACCAAAATGTTTTCACATCTTTGCATTTGCTTCACGTGTATTAACACTAGCACTAGGTGGCTATACAGTACATGTGAAGTAGGGGGCAACTGTAATAACTCAAATTTGACTATCCCCAAAAAGGTCCAATAATGAAATGAATCCCCGAGATGACTAAAGTTTGCTCATTTATAACACCTCTGAAGTGTGCAACCTTAAAAACCTAACCAACCGTACCAGTGGGCAAAATCGATCACTGAGACATTAAGTTATGCTTTGACCTTGCAAAATATGAATTATTAGAATAATAAGAGGTTTATTTTGAGAAACCCCCTCTTAAAGTACTCAGCTCATTGGGCCAATGCACATTTTGTTAGACCAGGACCTAACTTTATGAAAAAAGAATTGATTTTGACAAAATGAACTTTGAAAACACATATAGATGGCTTTAAAACATCCAAAAGTGGTCCTGAAATGGTTTAACACATCCTAAGGATCAGCGTATATCACTCAGAAGTGAGCATAAGTGCCCCTAGGTGTCATATGCTAAAATCAAGGTCAAATTTGGCAAAACGGACTCGAAAAATGCATCCAAAAACCCTAAGAACCATCCCTAGAACAACATGCATAAAAGTCAAGAAGTATGCATGGAAGGCTAAAATGTGCACTGACCATGCACATGCACTCATGACCATGTGTGGCTACGTATACTTGGTGTGGCCACGCATAAAATCCTTGATATGCACACATGACTATGCCCCTACCACACTATTCTACCCAATTTTCATTATAAATAGACCAGTGTACACCCCATTTTAAAAGGGGGAGCAAGTGGAAACACGCACACTCAAAAATCAGTCTGATTGAAGGCATTGGAAACCCCTTTCCAGATAGTTTTTGTTGTCCCACAGCCTTTCTCTTAGGTTTTTAAATCCCTTTTCCACCAAACTAAGCCTCATCTTTGTCAAATCATGTTTCAAAGGTATAAAATCTAGCATCATTTTATTGTCATTTTGAGCCTCTTAATAAGGAAAGCTTGATAATCTCTCGAAGCTAAAACTTCAAAACCTACACAAGCTCAGTCGAGTCTAAGGACCACACAATTATTTTAGCATGTTTATTTTATCGCATTGCATTTTTTTTTAGTATCTCCAGCATTTGGGAATACCATTATGCTTATATGTTGAGACTGGCAATCTTGCATGCTACATGAATAATCTATACTTTACTATGCTCATTTCATATCATCATTATGCATCCTCTATTTCTAAAATCATATTATAAATACCAATATATGAAAAGTTCATATCCAGAATAAAGTCTTCATGCTCTCGATCTATTGATGACCTTATGCATCCTTTATATTATCGTCATACATCATCATAGCATAAATAATCACTGCAAACAAGCATGATCATCCTATTATACATGAAATCTAGCAAGTTGTGTGAATGGTCATGTTAATCTTATAGGTCAATCATATCCAAATTAGATTTACTTTCTCACAATCTCTTCCTTTTCATATGTATTTTATTAGCAAAATGATGTAATAATTAAATTTTTAGCTTTATTATCTTCCACTATCTTATGTACAATGTAAATGCTATAAAAACTATCATTATCGAAACTAGGGTGTTGCAGTAGTTGTACATCAAATATCATATAATGAGAAATAGTTAAAAAGTAGACGTGATCCCTAGAACCCAGAAATCTCTACTAGGGATAATACTCACTGAGTGACCAGATGTTATCCCTTTCTTTTCCCAATTTTCTAAAAATTAAATGGTAACTCCATAAATTAAAAGTGTCTCATCCCCTCGAAACCAATCATTTGTCCCTATTTAGTAAAGTTGCCATGTTCCTCAAAAACAAAAAATATTTGCACAATGTCACATGAAAACTTACTACTAACCAAAAAGTGTGAGAGATTGGTCACTCACAAGCAGGCAATGTAGTTAAAAAAGCTTCATTGCAAGGATACTACTAGCCATCAATACATGCTACTACAAAAGAATTAGTGAGGAAATATAATAAGTGCTAGTATCATAAAAGTATAGCCACTTGCCACCAACATCACAACAACCATTAGGTGTGGCCTAGTTATTTGCATAGTGAGGACCATATATCCTTAGTCCATTTCCTCTGGCAAAAGGTCAGAGGAAGTTCTTGATTGTCACCATAGACTACTTTACCAAATGCATGGATGCATAATCAATTCCATCAATCACTCAGACTAAGATAAAAATCTTTTTCTAGAAGAACATGATCTGTAGGAATGGAATACCCATGAGACTTATGATGAATAATAGGAAATAGTTTAATTGTAAAGAATTCAGGGTATTTTACTAAGGCCTTCATATTGACTTGTGCTTCACTTTAGTGGCACACCCCCAAACCAATGGAATGGCAAAGGTGACAAACCAAACTTTGTTACAAGGCATTAAGAAGAGGCTGAATCAAGTTAAGGGAGAATGGGCTAAAGAATTATATAGTGTTTTGTGGTCATACGATATAATGCCAAGGGAAAGTATAGGAGTAACCCCTTTTATATTGGTGTATGTCATAAAGGTGATAGTACCATTAGAGATTGGCATTCCCAACTATCGTATCACTATATACAATGAAAAAGGCAATCATGAAGCCTTATGCATAAGTTTAGACTTGCTGGAAGAAACTGGGGAAGCTGCAAAGGTCAGAATGGTAAAATGCAAGCAAAAGATGGGTCGGTTCCATAATAGAAGAGTCCAAGAAAGATGTTTCTCTCTTAAAGACCTTATACTAATCTAACCAAATATCACCAACAGAAACATAAGCGTTAGGAAACTCGAGCTGAATTGGCAAGTACCATATGAGTAGTTGAAGCCCTGGGACCAACCACCTATAAGCTAGATAAAACTAATGGCAAATGCATGCCCATAACGTAGAATGCCCATAATTTAAAGAAATATCATTAGTGAGGTACAAATGCTACACTTATCCTTTTTCATGATGTTTTTTTATGTTTCCTTTACCTTATGTGTATAAGGAACTATTCCAATCAAGTGCAATGAAATAAAGGCATAGTGCCATTTGTTATATATATTTCTCTGATAAAATAAACCCCTTAGAGTGATGCATCACCTAAGAGGAGTTGTCTAATGAAACAAACCCCTCATAGCAACGCATTACCTGAGAGGAGTTCTCTAATGAAATAAACTAGCTCTTTAGGTTTAATATACTGGCACCATTAAGGACAAAGGAATTAAATTGAATTAAGAAACTCTATCATAAGTTTGGATGTTGAACTTAAGTTGTGTTATTCATAGAAATAATAAGAAAGTTTATCCACAGTCATATTTCTATTTTGCTACTTAATAATTTAGAAAAGAGATCAATTACTTAATCTAGCAATTGATATTCAGTGAATTAATTCAATAGATCTTATTTAAATCAACCAACCAAACATTAATTCACATTAAAAACATAATAACATCAATAATTTCTTAAAAGGAAAAAGGAAGAAATAATGTTATTGAAAAGAAAGCACCATCAACTTGAGTTAGGGCTCAAAATTTCCTTGAACTGAATAAGAAAATCTAACAATGGATCATCTCCTAAAATCCTATTCTATTCTTAAATTTATTATTTTTCTTATTCTTTTTCTCTATGTTCTTCTCCTTCTTTTAAAAGCACTCTCACCCTATTTGTTAAAACATTAAGACATTACTAACATTAACTCTCTTAATTATTTCTCTACATTATTCCTTTTTCTTAATACCACTCTTAAACCCTTTTTTAAAAACTCCCAAAATGTTACTAACAATAACTCTCAACAATAACTCTTATATTTATCCTTATATACTTTTTGTAGTAACAATAATTTAAGATAAGAATTCTGCACTAATTGACTTTGAATTTGGAGTTAGGTTCTTCATAAGCACTATAGCCATGGATCTTATCTTTCCACATAGCCATAAATCACCTGAATTGGACCTCTGATATATCCCAATTACTAACATCTGCTCAATAAAGTGATGAATTTGCATCTTTTAACTTCGGCCCAAATTTTGACAATGGGAATGAACTTTGATCTTAATGAATAAGCATAATTTATAAACCTTAAAAAGTTCACTTCATTTTCCAAAGAGGTTACTTTCATTTTTTAAGGCTCTAGCTACTCCAAAACCTTCACCAAAACTTGGAGGTCAAAGTTTCTAATTAATTAAAAATTGCACATTTTGCTTAATGCCTCAATTTTGACTCCTAATTCACAAAACACATTAATTAAATCATAATATCATAAAAATCATCATCAAACTAAGTGTTAAAAACTAAATAAATAATAGATATTCTACTCTCATCAATTTCCCCACACTTAGATTTACATGTCCTCGGGCAAAACACATAAAACTCAAACAATAACAAGAACATCATCATGATACATACATAGTGTAATCCTTAAATAAACATACTACTTAACTCATAATACAACAATTAGAAAATAAATGAAAGCCAACACACTCAATTCTTTTCACCTTTATCCATAATTACTCTTGATCAATTAATGTAAATAAAGTATCTAAACACAACCAATTCATGCACAATTCATTTTGTAACTATCTCTCTTTACTACTATAAACTGGGTAGCAAACTAGGCTTTTTTTTTACTAAAAAGAAGCTTGCAAACCCTTTTTCAAATCATTGGTCATCTTTTTATATGAATCCAAACACGAAGTCCATGCTCAGCCCTAGTTACTCAACTAACAACAAACTTGAAGTGCTTTAGGATAATCTTATTCCAAATCACCTTCTATACTAGAAATAAACATAGGGAGCATGGCATGCCACTAGGCACTTGGCAATTCAGAACAATGGAGTAAATTTGCATAAGTCTTTCTTTATTTTATTTATTTTACCTATATTTACTTAAACCTAAATTTAGGACTAGCTTAAGAGAGACAACTTAAGAATATGTTATACACTCCTCAATCATGCTTTAACATTAAGTTCACATAACCCTTCAAGACATATTACTTCAATTAGTTACAAATATTCAAGTATGTTGAACTTTAATTTACAAAATAATTGCTAACATTATAAGCTAAAAAAATATATTCATGAAAGAACTAAATTAAATATATGTAGCATAATATATTCATGATAAATGACAACAAAATGATAAAAAAAAAAGAGAAAATAAAATTAAAAAAAAAACAAATAAAACCACTCACTTATAACACAAATGCATATTGTACTAGCTAAAACTCTCCCCTACACTTAAAATTTACATTGTCCTTAATGTAAAACCCAAATGTTAAGATGAGAAAAGAATGTAACTTCCTAAGTTTTATGCAAAAATAAATAAAAGAAGATAAAAGAATGCAAACCAATACTCCTTTTTTTTTGCCTCCCAAATAGTGTCTCAACTTGAATAGCTTGGGTCCTCCAAATCCATGAGCTCAATGTTTTGTATTTGAAAACCTTCATAAAAAGGTTTAAGTTGATTTCCATTTAATTTAAAAACCTTTCCTATCTTGGAATTTTGATCTTTATTGCACTATGATGAAAAACATTAGTAATAATAAAAAGACTAACCCAATGAGAAAGTAACTTACCAAGAAATAGCTTAAGCCTAGAATGATAAAAGATAACTTTTTGTCCTACAACAAAATGCTTCTTAAAAATCATCTTGTCATGAAAGGCCTTTGTCTTCTCTTTGTATATTCTAGAACTCTTATAAGCCTTATTTCTCAATGCTTCTAATTCTTACAGCTGTAATTTCCTATGCACACCAACTTCATTCAAATTTGTATTGCACCTCTTGATTGCCTAAAAAGCTTTATGCTCCTACTCCACTAGAAAATGACATGGCTTTCCATACACTAGCCTATATGGTGACTTGTCGATTGGCATTTTGTACGCTATTCTATATGCCAATAGTGCATCCTATAATTTTAAACTCTAATCCTTCCTGTTTGGTTTGACTATTTTCTCTAAAATGGTCTTAACCTCTCGGTTGGATACTTAAGCTTGGCCACTACTCTAAGGATGATAAGCCATAAAAACCTTAGGAAAAATATTATATTTTTGAAATAAGGCTTCCATTAGCCTATTGCAGAAATGAGTGCCTTTATCACTAATAATAGCCCTTGGAACTCCAAACCTGACAAAAATATTAAATTTAACAAAATCTACAACAACTTTAGAACTGTAGTACTGGTGACTTTATCTTCTACCTATTTAAAAATATAGTCAACAACCAAATGAATATAAACATTACCAAAAGAAAAAGGGAATGGTCCTATAAAATCGATGCCCCATATATCAAAAATCTCTAAAACCAAAATAGGAGTTTATGGCATTTGATTTTTTTAGTTTACATTACCTGTTCATTGGCAATTATCATAAGACTTACAAAATAGATAAGCATCCTTAAATATACTAGGCCAATAAAATCCACATTCCAAGACTTTACGAGCTATTTTGTTTGGACCAAAGTGACCTCCATATGGGTAAGAATGATAAAAAGTTAAAATAGATAGAAATTCAATTTCAGGCACACATCTTGTTACTTGGTCAGCACAAAATTTCCATAAATATGGATCATTCCATACATAGTGCTTAACATCGTGCTTAACATCATGCTTAAGTTTTTCCTTTTGAGGCCTAAAAAAATCAAAAGGTAGCACCTTACCAACTAAATAATTGACAATATTTACATACCATGGGATAGCCTTATTAACAAAAAATAATTGCTCATCTAGAAATATCTTAAGCAATGGTAGGTCATCCTCTCAATGTATTAATTTGCTCAAATGACCAACTAAAGAATTCTCTACTCCTTTCGTATCTTTAATCTTTATATCAAATTCTTATAGTAATAAAATCCATCTAATGAGTCTTAGCTTGGCCTCTTTCTTCATGAATAGATACCTAAAAGCTGCATGATCAAAAAAAATTATAACTTTAGAGTTAAGCAAATAGGAGCAAAATTTTTCTAAAGTAAAAATAATAGATAAAAGTTCTTTTTCGGTTGAGGAGTTATTGATTTGGGCTGCATTTAAAGTTCTTAAGGCATAATATATAGCATGGACAGCTTTATCAACTCTTTGTCCCAAAATAACTCCCATTGCATAATTGCTTGCATCGCACATAATCTCAAATGGCAACTCTCAATTTAGTGGCTGAATTACAAGTGCTTATGTTAAAAGTTCCTTAAGCTTATCAAAAGCATTCTTACACTCTTCATCCAAATTCAATGGTACATCTTTTTACAATAACTAACACAAGCGTAGTGCAATTTTTAAAAATTCCTTAATAAATCTACAATAAATACTTACGTGTCTAAAAAAAATTGAATCTCCCACACATTTATGAAGTAAGGCAAAGCAGAAATCACATTTATCTTATACTTGTCTACTTTAATTCCTCTTATTGACACAACATTCCCTAAAACTATACCTTGCTATACCATACAATTACATTTTTCCCAATTTAAAATAAGATTAGTTTCTATATATCTCTTCAAAATTAGTGTAACTTTATTTAAACATTTATCAAAAGAATCACCATAGACACTAAAATCATCCATGAATACCTCTATGATGTTCTTTACATATTTAGAAAATATACTAACCATACACAGTTGAAATGTTGTTGGGACATTGCACAAGCCAAATGGCATTCGCCAATAAGCATATGTACTAAATGGGCACGTAAATGTAGTCTTATCTTAATCCTTTGGTGCTATTAGCACTTGATTATAACCTGTAATGCAATCAAGAAAATAAAAAAAATTACTAGTTAATCTCTTTAACATTTAATTAGTAAAAGGAAGGGGAAATGATCCTTGTGAGTTGCAGCATTTAACTTCCTATAATCAATACACATCCTCCATCATGTTTGGGCACATGTTGGCACCAACTTATTAGCATCATTTTGAATGACTGTGATGCCTAATTTCCTGGGCATAACTTGAATTGGACTTACCCACTTACTATTAGAAATTGGGTATATGATACCTACATCAAGTAATTTTAGAATATCCTTTTTCACTACCTCCTTCATTAGTGTATTCAATCTATTGAGCTTCCCTAATTGGTTTGGCTCCATCTTCTAATAGAATATGATGCATACACATAGCAAGGTTTATTCCCTTAATATCCGTAATTTTCCAACCAATTACTAACTTATACTCTCTAAGCACTCACAAAAATTTATCTTCCTGCACCTTACTCAACTAATTAGAGATAATAACTGGTAGTGTCTCATTATCTCCTGAATATGCATACTTTAAGCTAGCAGATAGTGGTTTTAGCTCTAAACTAGGGGCCTACACACTAGAAGGCAAAAGTTTCTTATAAGAATTTAGTAGTTGAATAGATGAAATTACAAACTTATTTGAAATTACTGCCAAGGAATGTAAAGCAGCCATTGTCTCCTTTAACTCCTCATTCAGCTCAATTTCTTCTTTTTTTTCTAATTGAAGATGATTGGCAATTGAAACATCTAAATCATCTCTGCTTGTTAAATTAAAAACTTCGTGTGTTAAAAAGTCAACAGCATCAATTAAAAACACATAATGATCTTCATTAGGGTATTTCATGGCCTCAAAAATATGAAATTTCATTTTTTCACCATTAAATTCAATCGTCAAAGTACCCTTATGATAATCAAAAATTACTTTAGTAGTCCTCAAAAATGGCCTCCCTAATATAATTAATGCAAGATTAGGGGAAGTATCATCACCCATATCCACCTCATAAAAATCCACGGGAAACACTAAGCCATCAACTTACACTAACACATCCTCAATTACCCCTTTTAGGTAAGCATTAGTATGATCAACTAATTGTAAAACAACACCAGTTTCTTTCCAAGGTCCTATATTTAAAGAATTATACATAGATAATGGCATGACACCAATGGATGCTCTAGAATCTAACATGGTTCTTTTAAATATGCCATTACCTATTTTACAGGGAATAATAATTATACCTAGATTTTTGCACTTAGGAGGAAGTTTTCTTTGAAGAATTACTGATACATTTTCCCCCATACTTATTTTTTATTATGGTTTAATTTTTGCTTCGATGTGCATAACTCCTTAAGAAATTTGGCATATCTTGGCACTTGATTGATTGCATTCACCTCTACTTTGCAAAATGTATCCAAAATTTCTTTTTCCTGCTCTTCTTTCTTAGACTGTGCAAACCTAGTAGGAAAAGGAAGAGGGTTAACCTTAGTTGAAATATAAGGATTAGAATTTACCATAGGCTTAGGCTAGTAATCTCTGCATCTTCCTCAATTTCATCTAAAAGTATGACTGGTTTCTTTTTTTTGTTAGAGGTTCTAGTTGCTTCCCACTTCTTAAAGTTATAACACTCACATTCTCTTTTAGGTTCACTATAGTTTAAGAAGGTAATTTCCTTGAACCTTTAGTTGATAATTTGCTCACTATTGTAGCTAACTGACTCATTTGATTCTCTAAATTTTGGATGCTTGACTTCATCTCTTGCTGAAATTGCTTAATGTGAGTCAAGAATGTCTTAAACATATCTTCCAATGGCATACCTAAGACAGAAAGGACTGCTTGTTTTGGCTAATAATTCTACTGGTTTTGCTAAAATCTTGCTTGCCTATTTCTATAGCTCATATTAGGATGATCTCGCCACCCAGGATTATACCTATTAGAATAGGGATCATATCTTTTAAGATGTCCTGGAAAACCTCCTACAGTATTCACTTACTCCTCTTGAAGAATTGGACATACATCAGTTGGATGAGCAACTTTTGCACATATACCATATGCCTTTACTTGCTACATATTTCCTACTGCCACTTGATGAATAAGAGAGGTAAGATCTAAATCTATTATTAAAGGGAAGAAGTACTGACCTCATATATTTTTCTAACTGAGGCATCATGTCTTATTACAAACTACTAGGAATTTGCTGCCATATTGGAAATTAAATTTCTAGCTGCTTTAGGAGTCTTGTCCAGTAATGCACCTCCACTAATTGTATCTATCATATTTCTATCTATTGGCAACAAACCTTCATAAAAATATTGAAACAATAGCTACTCACTTATCTAGTGATGTGGATAGCTTGCATACAGCTTTTTAAATCTCTCCTAATATTCATAAAGCGTCTATCCACTAAGTTGACAAATACCACAAATTTCCTTCCTTATATTTGTAGCCCTAGTAGCTGGGAAATATTTCTCTAAAAATAATCTTTTTAGCTCATTCTGTGTTGTAATAGATCCTAAAGGAAGATAGTATAACCAATCCTTTGCCTCATCTTCCCATAAAAATGGAAAAGCTCTCAATTTAATCTGCTCCTTAGTCACACTAGTTGGTTTCATGCTTGAACAAACTACATGGAATTCCTTAAGATGCTTTTTTGGATCTTCACTTACAAGACTATGAAAAGTAGGAAGAAAATGGATTAATCCAAATTTTAATTCAAAAGCTACATCTATATTAGGATATTCAATGCATAGTGGTTGTTGATTTAGATTAGGAGCAGCTAACTCCTTCAAAGTCCTATTATTCTAACTCTGAGCTGCCATCTCCTTAATCTTAATATCTTATTCATTGGATATATCATTGAAGCCTAGTTCAATAGCTAAATTTAAACCAAGTGAAGCTTGCTCAATTTTAGAAGTTGTAGCTTGAGTTCCAGCAATCTGTCTAGCCTTCCAAGTCTCTTATCTTAACCTTTGTGCTCTTTTATCATTTTATGGATCAAAATTTAATTCACCAGAGCTAGAAGATCGAGTCATATAACTTAAAACAATTGAAAACTTACAAAAATAAATTAAATAAAAAAATGTAACAATTTTTTTTTATTTCTTTTTATTTCTTTTAATGAAAACACAAAAATGGCTAAAAACAAAAAAATTAATAAAAAAAAATTAATAAAATAAAGAAATTTAAATTAATTAAATGACAAACTTCCCTAGTAATGGCGCTAAAAATTGATGTGTGTCGTAAATACCAAAATTTAATTACTCTAAATATACTAAATACAAATTGCATATAGGATAAGTAGAGGTCGATCCCACAGAGATGTGTAGCCAAAACTAATTAACTTATTAACAATCCTTATTCTATATAATTCATAATTGAAAATTGATTATGATAAATGAAAAGAAAAGGAAACATGGGGTTTTAAATTCCAAATTGAACTAAATTAAATCAAATTGAAAACAAATGCAATGAATAAAAAAACTTCGTTCTTAGTTAAATTTCACCTACAAGTGACAGGTTTAATCAATAGTAATAACTTCTTCCCTTCCTAAGAAACTATCAATTCTAGGTAATAATAAGCTCATTACCCAAAATTCCCCTTTAATTCATATTCTAATAAATAAATTCTCATTAAAATCTAACCAATTTACAACCTAAAACAAGCTCTTTAGGTTTAATATACTAGTAGCATTAAGAATAAAGGAATTAAATTAAATTAAGCAACTCTTGCATAAGTTTGGATGTTTAACATAAGTTGTATTATTAATAGAAATAATAAGAAAGGTTGTTCACAATCCTATTTCTATTTTGCTACTTAATGATTTAGCAAAGATATTAATTACGTAATCTAATTTCTTAATCTAGCAATTCATATTTAGTGAATTAATTCAACAGATCTTATTTAAATCAACAAACCAAACACCAATTCACAACTAAAACATAATAACATCAACAATTTCTTAAAAAGGAAAAGGAAGAAATAATGTTACTAAAAAGAAAGCACCATCAACTTGAGTTAGGGCTCAAAATCCCCTTGAACTAAACAAGAAAATTTAGCAATGCATCTTCTCCTAAAATCTTATTCTTATTCTAAAAGTTATTATTTTTCTTGTCCTTTTTCTCTACATTCTTCTCCTCCTTTTGAAAGCACTCTTACCCCCTTTTTAAAAAACATTAGGGCATTACTAGCATTAACTCTCTACATTATTCCTTTTTATTAATAACACTCTTAAGCCCTTTTTTAAAAACTAACAAAATGTTACCAATAATAACTCTCAACAATAACTCTTATATTTATCCCTATATACTTCTTGCAGTAACAATAATTTTAAATAGGAATTTTGCTTTGATTGACTTCAAATTTGGAGTTAGGTTCTTTATAAAAATTATAGCCATGGATCTTAACATTCTATAAAGCCTTAAGTCACATGAATTGGACCTCTATAGCCCAAGATATGGCCTAATTACTAACATATGCTCAATATAATGATGAATCTACATCTTCTAATTTCAGCCCAAATTTTGACAATGTAAACGCACTCTAATCTTAATGAATAAGCCTAATTTGGAAACCTCAAGAAGTCCACTTCACTTTCTAAGAGGGTCACTTTCACATTCTGAGGCTCTAGGTACTCTAAAACCTTCACCAAAACTTGGAGGTCAAAGTTACCAATTAATTGAAAATTACACATTTTGCTTAATGCCTCAATTTTGACTCCTAATTCAAAAAATACATTAATTAGCTCATAATATCATAAAAATTATCATCAAACTAAGTGTTAAAGAACAAATAGATAATAAATATTCTACTCTCATCATGAACCTCTCAGAGTGACACATCACCTAAGAGTTCTCTAATGAAATGAAGCCCTCAAAGCGACACATTGTTTGAGAGAAGTTATCTAATGAAATGAACCTCTCATAGCAATACATAGTCTAAGAGAAGTTACATATGGACCCCTCAAAGTCCTCCCTTAAAGGAGTTATACATCATCTGAGAGGAGTTCCACTTATAATAGCAGTTATTTATAAATAGCCTCCCATATAGGGCGCTTTGAAATAGTGAATCACCGAAGAGGAGCCTATTAATATGACTTTAGCACATAGTCATCCAAAAAAAAATGCATGCATCTAATGCAACCCCTTAGCATAATAGGCCTAAAAGGAGCTCCCAAATTTAACTACGGCAATATACATGACTAGTCATTATAAAAGAAATCATGTCAACGAATCATCCTTAAAAAATTGGAAATAAATTGAAAATCACATATAAATTGAATCGACGAATCTGGTTAATAACTCATCCATAATAGTGCTAATAATGCCTCATTTGTACATATCCAAAAAGTAGATTGCCTATATGAAAGGAAGGGCATCAATATGAATAAGTTAGCATAAGAATACTAAGGCAACAACAACTGTTACAATGACAATAAGGGTTTGACAAAAAAAAAGCACCATTCACATCAAGCATAATTAAAGAGAACCATAAATATTCTAATATCTCTACCCTTGTGGCGTTAGAAAAAAACAACACAACATAAATTTTTCAAGTTCATTATACTGGATGAAGAAAAGCTATTGAAATTGTCTATAGTTAAAAGGAATGGAAGCTATGGTTGCAAATCCATAACCCAGGAGTGATCCACATCTAGAAAGCACTTCTCTAATTCTATAGCAAATTATTTATTGGCACCTTTGTATAAGGCCTGAGATTCATTTACAATGTCATCAAGTTGAGCAGTCATCTTTAATTGCTATAAACAAAAGAAAAATAGGAGAGGCCAAGTCACAAGTAAATAAAATAACTAAAAATACAGGATAACATAGGAAAAATGAATGTACCTGAATGGCAGCAAGCTGTTAAAGATGTCAAAGTCAACATCTAACTTTACACGGCTTGCAAAAAGGCATGAGAAGTTCAGCACTTTCTCCGCATAATCTGCAGTTGTTAGCATGGGCCACAAATAAAGTCCTTTAGAGATTTCCATACAAAAAAATAAGCAATTTTAGAACCAAAAATTGAAAGGATATGAAGATCAATCAAAATGACATTTCCCATAGACCCTTTAAGCATTCAACTATTCGGCCACAGTCAAAACATTTTCCTTTTGCTCGAGATTTTAAAATTTCAAGTTTGTTCTCTTTATCATCTGACAACTCAATTTTCCCATCTCTTTTAAAAAGTATCATCAACCCATATGTGAGGGAAATCGCCCCAGCCCCCTGGATTAGTCACTATAAAGAAGCTCCTGAACCAAGATTTCCTAACCTTTGGGAGACCCCCAAATAAAGCCTTGTTAGGTCTACCAGACAAATGCCAATATTGGTTCTTCTTGCGGAACATGAACAAAGACCATAAAATGTTTAAGTCAGGTTGAATATTGGCCTATTCGTACATAAGGATGAATCAAGTTAGGAACATCCAACTTTTTGGAGTAAGCTGGGTTATAAAGACGTCTACGTCTTAAGGAATTGCACCATAAAAGGGTGTAAGGGAAATTGAAGCCCAACCTTGAGAAAATCCTCGTAAATCACCATGTGTATCTCTTCTAACACGGAGTTGCCTCAGCACCCTATAGGAATAGAAAGCTCATACTCCTTCATAATACAATGTTCCTTTTTCAACTCAGCAAACTGACTTAATAATAAGTTTAAATGAAATGATTCAATAAGTGAAACCTCTAACATCCCCTGACGAACATACCCACTATCGTTATCTTCAATGGTAGGGGTGCTACCCCTCTGATAAAGGTGATGCGATGGCCCCTGGCCTTGGGAAGCATAGGACATATCAGAATGGGAGTCACCATGGGCCAATCCCCTTCCTACCTCTATAGATTTTTTGGTGATATCTACATCGAAATAGCTCATCACAGTAAAGGCCAACATACCACATGAAAACCAATATAAGAAAAACATGGTTACAGTGAGAAAACTAAATAACGACATAAACAAAGAATAATATGATGAACCAATAATAGTAAGCAAAAGGTAGAAAGGATGAAAATGGTAAATAATAACATTATTAACAAGTACCCATTCGCTAGAATCATTAACAAACGAAATAGCACCAAGCAAAGTAAAAAATAGAACAAAGAAAAAAGAAAGAGATCAAGAAAGATAATACCTTTTCTTGATGCCATGGATGTTCAATGGCGCAGCAAGGATGATAGGAATAAATAAGACACAGATACAAATGATAGCAGTGAGTAACATAATGCAAAAATAAAAAGCCTCTAGGAAAGAACAGGGAGAAGTAACATCAGAAAAGGACTGTCTCTAGAAGAAAGAAAGGAAGAAAATGAAAAAGAAAAGTGTTGGTAGAAATTAATAAGCCTCATTGAAGCGCTATTTAATGACCCAGGCCATAAATGGCCAAATTTTAAGAATTATGAAAAGAGGGGAAAGTGGTGGCTGAAAGGACGTGATTGCTAAGAAACAAAATGGCAGTTAATATGAGCCAAATTGCACCTGAGAAACCGCTCAGCACATGTTAAAGTAAAGACGTATCAACTTGATGCTTCAATATAACGCTTCGCAAAGAAGTTGAACATAAATGATAAACACTTCAGGGGGGAGGGGGGAACCCTGATACTAGATCACGGATTTTGCCAAGGGAAATAGAGCCCAGCAAAAGACCATAAGGCTAAAATTCCCAAAGATCTCCTTTTTCTTCATCTTCATCTTTGTATCCCTGAATGAGAATAAAATTGTTAAGCATTTGACAATGATAAGAAATAAACAAACCTAGCAAACCAATAAGAAATGGACATGTTAGCATAGTCAGTATCACCCCAGCATATGGATCTCATGGCAAAGCCCAAAATAATTGTACTTTGCACACCTCACCCGTGATAGAGGTGATGTTCTCTAGTGTGCCCTCAATTCACTTTAGCTCACTAGGAACTAATTTGTAGAGGTGCATGGCCAATGAAGGAGAAAAGGCCATGTGAACAATACATTTGACCACTCAGTAAATGCCATTTGGCATATGGTAAGGATATATATACATCCTCGTGCGAGAGAAATAGAGGTAACTAAGAAAAACCCTATAAAAACCCTATTTTTCTAATTATTCTCTCCATCCTTTCTTTACTAACTTAACCATCATAGTGAGTTTGTTGGAACCCCGCCTGGCGTACTCCCTCACCAACTTCTATTTTATAGAAACTCTTCAGACCTAAAAATGATCCGGAGTTATTAGTGCTCTTTTGGAACCTTTCTTTTAGAAGATCAATATCACTTCCAAAATTTCTTTTTTGGGTTTCTTTTCATCACTCAAATTTTATTGGTTTTGGTTATGATTCAAGATCTCATGATTACAAAGTGTTAAGAATTTTGAGTCCGGACTATGAGCCTCTTAAAACTAACTTTAGGGTTGAGCTTTACTCACTTTATTCAAATTCATGGAAAGATATCACTTAGATAGCTCCCAAGTACATTATTAGAGAATTTGCCACTAGAGCTATTGTGAATGGTGCATTGTATTAGATAGCTACCTAGAAAAACAATTATCATGTTAGGAATTTAATTATGGTGTTTAATATGAATGATGAGATTTTTCATGAGATTTCATTGTCATAATACATACTAGAAGTTGAGCCATCATCTTTATTTATTTATCAATTTAAGGAATTAGAAATTGCAGTTATTTATCAACAAGGTTATTATGGTTATCAGTTTAATATATGGGTGACAAAAGAATATGGTGTAGTAGAATCATAGGTGAAGTTAACAATCGTGTGCAGGGGAAGTTCAAAGGCGATGGGTTATAAGAGTAATGGAGAACTACTAATCGTATTTGACATTGGAGGCTTAGCTTTGTGTGAGCTAAATAGCCAATGGGTTAAAAATCTCATAGCTTATTATAAATATGGCGGATCTGATTTATGCAAATATATAGAGAGCCTAGTGTTACTTGATAAACAAAATGATAATGGAGACACAAGTGCAAGTGGCTCAAGTGATGAAAAAATTAATGTGCTTTTAACGTAACATTTCAACTCTAATACCATTTGAACTTTGATTGTGTTTTATTAGGTTGATTTAAGAACTATTATTTGACATGCAATTAACTTCAGAGTGTCTTTCAATAGCAAGCCTTTGAAGAAATTGCAAATATTTAGTAGCACAAGGAAAAAGATAGTTGAAATATTAGTATATTTTGATATGTATAGTTTCTTACTTATCAATTGACATTGTATCATTTTATTACTTTTATTAATGCTTTATTACGATTTAAGAACCACCTTGCATGAAAGGTGACTTTTAATTTAACTATTTATCACTTTGATATAATATGGGAAACGCATATATTATGAAAATATATGCATTTCACAATTACTATTGATCGATGAGATAGGGTTGTTTAATTTTTTATGCTTTGTGAAGGCATCACATGAAGAAGAATGCATGCAGATGGACCACAATATCATTTTTGTTTATCAACACATAATTTTGTAGTTGAATTACAAACTTGATTTTTTTTTTATTTTTTTTTTTTTTTACAAATGAGGGTAATTTCACTTGGCCTAAAATAGAATGCAAGGTATTTTTTTAGTTAATAGAGATATTATATAATCTAAATTTGAAGGACTGTACAAGAGGGGGAAGTCATTCTCTTTTATAGATCGACGATGGCAAGAATTAAACCCCATATCTCATAATTTTCTTGGAGAGGAGTTATTACTTAAATATTCTCTCACTAACATAAACCAAAATATTTTAGTGTTATAAGAAAAGTTCTAAAATTATGAAATGTATTTATAAGTCTTTTTTTAGTAAATTGGGAGGTCATATGACCTTGATATCTATGAACTACACAATAGGGGTTAGCCTTTCCTTTAAATTGACAACAAACCTTACATCTCATAATCCTCTTAAAAAGGAATTATCACTTTATTATTCTCTCACTGACGGAACCCAAAATATTTTAGTGCTAATAGAAAAGTTTTTAAATTATAAAGGTAATTATAATTTTTTTTTTTTTGTAAATTGGGAGGTCATATGACCTTAATATTGATGAACTACATAATAGGGGTCAGCCTCTCCTTCAAATTGATAATAGTAGGAATCAAACCCTACACCTTAGGATATCTTCAGGGAGAAGTTACCATTTAACTACTTTTTCATTAGCAATAATTATAATTTTTTAAATTAATAGTTAAATTTCATAAGTTGAATATGAGGAAAAGTTTTACTTTCTTTATATATTGTTTCTTTATTTTGTACTTTTCTACCTCTAAAACTAGTGTAATTAAAGTATTATTATGTTGGCACATTTCATACAAATTTTGAAAATCAAGAGAATTTATTTATGAAAAAGAAAAAGACTATAAAATCTAACAAACCAAATAGGTCTCATAGGTGCCTAAATTTTTAAATAAAGAGAAAACCTCATACATGATGACACCTCAACATAAAAGTTCATTTCAATCTTCAAGTTTAAAATCTCTTAAATCTTTAAACTTCATCACTTTATTTATTTATATAATTAAGCCCATTTGATTTATTATTTAATCAAATTAAGGCTTAATGTCATGAATTAATCATTTATTGTCATAACCACATATGTTTGAGGACACAGATGTTACATACATAATTATCTTTTTGATTAACCAGAACTTATATGGGTAACATCCTCAAAGACCACTTAAGCTACCTAATAATATCATTTAGCACTGAAGTTAGAAACTTCCATTATAAAGTAACCAATTTATTAAAAAAATAAATTTGGTATAAAACTAAACTTATATTTTTATTAACATAAGCAACAAAGGAGGTTTATATAGCCTTTTATACTAAGACAATAGAAACAACTATATAAGAAAAGAAATAAATATAGAAACTTACACTATAATCCCTGTAATCAAGCTAGAATTGCAATCCCTTTAATCAATCTATAATTAATCTAGAATGATCCCCTTGATTGTGATTGAGTTGTACTCAAGTCAATCATATCATCCAAGAATATCTTTAATGATTAATTATAAGGATTATGTGCATCCTTATTATTCCTAGCAGTACAATAGCCTTAGCACTCTAAAAAAATCCTCTTATTACTTTAATTGTGGAGATGATAGTGATTGAGGTGTGTTAATATCCCCTCGCAAACTATGTCAAAGTTAGAGGCAAAGTTTAAGGTGATAAAGAGCAAGTGTAGATTTAGACATTGCCTTAGTGAAGAAGTCTACTACTTGTTAAGAGGTAGAGATATGCCAAATGACAAGAAGATCAATTGTAACTCGTTCACGCACAAAGTGATAATCAAGCTTAATATGCTTGCTTTGGGCATGAAAGATGGGAATGATAGTCTTATGTAAAGGACTAATATTGTCACAAAATAGAACTGGAGGCTGAGATTATTGAACACCAAGATCCTTAAGAAGATAAGTTAACCATGTAACCTCAACAACAGTGTGTGCCATCACTCTATATTTGGCTTTAGTGCTAAACCATGAAACAAGGTGTTACTTTTTTGCACACTAAGAAATAGGGTTATGACTAAGAAAAGTGTGGTATCTAATGATCAAGTGATGAGTCACAAGGTAGTTTGACCATTCTAAATCCAAGAAGGCATAAAAACTGAGTGTAGTGTAAAAAGTGAGATCAAGACCAATGTTGATAGTCCCTTTGACATAGAACAAAATGCATATAGCCATTTTGAAATGTGACTGGTTGGGAGCATGCATAAATTTAGATGCAAAGTTGACATTGTATACTATATCAACCCGAGTTAGCATGAGGTACTGGATAGCACCAACTATGCTACGATAATGAGTAGGATCAACAATTTGAACATTAATGCCAACACCTTTTATTTTTGCTTCAAGTGGCACACTCATAGGCTTTTAATTAACCATGCCGGCTCTCTCCAAAATCATGAGAGAATAGTGAGATTGATACAGGTGCAATCCAAAAGGAGTATACATTATTTTTATACTAAGAAAGTGATAAACCAGTCCAAGATCTTTCATAGTGAACTCAGTGTGTAAGAGCTAAATAAAGGAAGCTAGAAGTTGCAATTTTGAACATATAAGAAGCATATCATCAATGTGAAAAAGATGGCTTCGAGTATTATAAGAGAAATGCAAAATAAATAAGGAGGGATCAACTAGATTGTAAAAGAATCCACATTTTAAAAGAAAAGTACTAAAATGATCAAACTAAGCATAAGGTGTTTACCTCAACCCATAAAGAGCTTGACGTATTTTGCACACCTATGTGGGAAATTATAGATCAATCATGTTGGGAGGTTGTTCCATGTAAATGTCCTTTACTATGGAGGAAGGCATTTTTAACATCTAACTATTGAACATCCCAATGTCAAACTAAAGCAAGACTTAGAACAAGGTGTATGGTTCCAGGTTTAATGACAGGTAAGAATATGTCAGTGTAACCTTGGCAACCAAACGTGCTTTCAAATGATTAAAAGTACCATCTAGTTTAATTTTTGGTTTGAGAACCCATTTGGACCCAATGACATGCATGGTAGGATCGCACAGAATAAGCTATAAAGTATTATTATAGTGAAGGTCATCTATTTCCTCTCACATGGTTAACCTTCATCTATCATGTTAAAGAATAGCTTTAATAGATTTTGGTATGCATGGAATTCCCTACCTAACAACCATAAATGTATACTTTGGATTTAGTTTGTATATGCCAATTTAAGAGCGAGTGACCATGGAATGGTGTTGAGGTTAAGGCTAAGATGTTTTAGACTGCCTAGACTCATTGGGTGAAGGGTCCAAGCTATTAAGAAAGTAAAGAGAAAGGAATTATTTTTATGAATTTTCTTGATATGAGCTAGGTGAGCTAGATATTGTAGATGAAGTATTTGGATTAGAGGTCACAGCAAGCATTAGATTCAAGTGTTCTTGTATAGACATAGGCAATGAATAAGTAGAGACAAGTGTGCTTTCTATAGTTGCACCAAGAGACGTATTTGGATGTTGCAATGTCAAGGATGGAATAAGTGGATCATAAGCATATGTTCCCTACAAAGATGACCTATTGTGAGAAAAGTAGGAATAGTCCATGAATTAAAAAATGCTCATTCTACATTCATTTGAAATATTGGAAGTATGAGTTTGTTGGTTTTTAAAAGAAAAATGGGTTTTATCAAACACTAAATGTCGTGAACTAATAATTTTTTTTTGTAGATGGATAAAAGAACTTATAGCTTTTGTGTCAATCATTATAACTAATGAAGATGTATAGAATTGAATTTGGATCAAATTTCTTTTTACAAGTATCCCATGTAAATAGAAAACATTTAAAATCAAACACCCTTAGAAAGGAATAATTTAAATGAGCCCCCTACAAGTTAAAATAAGATATATATGAGTTAAAAGTAGTTGATTGTCAACAATTAATAAGAAAAAAATTATTGTAAAAGCTTCTACCCATAAGTATAGGGGAGCACCACTATGAAACAACATTGTCATACCTAATTCACTAATTCTTCTATGATGACACTCAACCATACATGACTGCTCTAGAGTATGTGGGCATGAAATTTGAAGGACAAATCACTTACTCTTGAAAGAGAGAGCTAAGTCTTGAATTAACAAATTCACCACCACCATCAGAGTGAAATTTTTTATTTTTTTTGTCAAATTGTCATGCAACATATTGTTCAAAAGCCAAATATGCATCAACAAATTCAGATTTTGTCTTTAGAGGAATAAGCCATGTGTAACATGAAAAATCATCAACAATACATGCATAATAAGAAAATTTTCCAAGAGATGAAATTGGTGATGGACCTTACAAATCACAATGTATTTTATTAAAAATAGAAGAACTAATATTGTCAAAGGAAGAAAAGGGTAATTTACTAAGCTTAGCTAATTGACAACTATCATAAAGAGATTGTGGCCTATTAAATCCTTAAACATCAATCAACCCTTTTATTTTATCAACCTAGGAGTAGATGTTTGAGGATGTCCTAACTGTTGATGCCACAACTCAGCAGTGCATGATTTGAACCAATGAGAGAAATGCAACTCATGTGAACTGGAAACAATATAGAGATTACCCTTTCGTTATCTTGTCATCACTTTATGACCTATTTCCCTTTTCTTAACACAGAAATCCTTATTTTAAAATTCATTATTTATAGGATAATAGTCTATAAGCTTACCAATAGATAATAAATTTCTATTCAAACTTGGAACATGTTAAACATCTTTTAAAGGTAAAACTTGATTACCACTTTTAATGCTAGCATTACCAATAGGCCTAATTCCTAATAGTGAGCCATTTCCAATGAGCACATAATCATTACCAAAATATGGATGTATTGTTTGTGATATGCACTAGGTCAATGATTTATGATTATGTATTAGTTTTCTTATTTTATTAATAAAGAGGTATTTCATTATCATTTGATTTTATGATAATTATATGGATGGTTAATTCTTACTAAGGTCATCAAGTATGTGACTTCATAGTAAAACCCTTAGATTAAAATAAGAGTTCTATTCTAATTATCCCTAGCCATTTATTTATTATATAAATATTAAAGTATTAAGGCTAGTATAATGTTGACTGATGGTTATGTTTTACTAATCATGAATATGAGATATTAAGTCAACTCATAGATATATGATAAAAGATCATATACTAGATTGACCCATTATAAGAATACTACATAGATTATTGTCATAAGTATTTCTCATCACAATAATTTTATTTATGTCCTTTGACCTTGAAAATATCATGGATTTCTACATAGCTATTTTATGTTTTGACACATTCTAACATTGTCTTTAACCAGACGATTAAATAAGATGTTATTGGATATGAAATTAGTTATGTGAGGAATGTGAGTGATTTAGAAGGAATTTATGCCTCTTTAATATGAGAAAGATATCTATGGACCCCTTGATGAGATAGACTAAAGGAAAATGCATAGCCATGCTGAAATGAATTGATAAAGAGTTATCATTTTCAATTTACTTAGAATCAAGTCATAATATTGAACTATATAAGGATGACATTTTATGCCTTATGTTCAATTAAGATATCATATGATAAAGGGATGATAAAATTCACTGTAATTAGGTTATGTCGGATTATTGACTTCACATGACTTGGGTAGTCATAATGTTTTGCTAAAGGCCAATTATGACTTGTAGGCCTAAATATAAATTTAGGCCCACTGCCAATGTTATGTGAACCTATAGGGTCACACTTAGAATAAGCTCAAAACAAATATGGATTTAATAAGCCCAAAATAAACTCTGTGGAAATAAATAATTAAATTATTTTATTTATTTATTTATTTGTTTATTTATTTAAGATAAATGTTATTTTAAATAAATAAATAAGTTATTATTTCTGATTTGTTTTTAAAACAAAATCAGAATATAATAAATGGAAAATTACCAAAAGATCATTGGTAGGTGAAACCCTAATTTAGAGTCTATAAATATGTTATATTCTCTAAGGTTTAACTCACTTGTTTTTCCTGCCTCCAAATTCATTTTCTCTCTTCTTAGAAAACAAACACAGAGTTTTTCTTTTGTTCTTGAATTATGAGACAATTAAGAAAGTTACTAGCACACACTCCAATTCATTTTTGTGAAGGGCTATTTATGTGGATATCTATAAAGGATGCATCCTTTGGGAGACGTCTAGATCCGAACAATCAAAGCAAAAAGCTCGAGGTAAGGTGTCACCAATATGAACCTCCTCTCATCCTTCCAGAAAATCTTGCCTCTTCTGCATTTTAGTGAGATTCTTAAAACCCTAGATTTAATTAAATTGTTAAATTACATGGATCCAGGTTTGGGAACGTGATAAATTTTTAATTTTTCACTTCGTTTGTATCACGAAACCCAACATGTATATTTTTTAACATACTAACATTACCTATCATGTGTTAAGAGGCTCATGTCAGATGTCCATTTGGTAAAGTCTTTGTTATCAAGAGTGAGTGTAGCTAATGCCTTTGGAATTTCATCTAGAGTTTATACATGCTTAAACATATGCTAACATATTTTTGCAACATGGCCTATGACTTGGTAGATTTGACAAGTTTCATTTTGATACAAGTTTCATTTTGATACATCTCTCTTTTTATTGATGTCATTCGGCATTGTCTTGGTGGAGGTGGTTGCAATTCCTAGAGTCTTGCTTATTGTTGGTGTGATTTGTTTATTTACCAAGGCTATTGTTTTTTTGATTATGTGCTTGAAAGCCATGCCCATTGGAATTGAAACTGTTTGGGACCTGCAATTGTTGTAACCATATTGTTATTTTTTACCATAAAATGCAAGTTGATGAGTTGATGTATTCATAGTGCACTAGTTTTTTCACTGCTCATATCCTTATAATAAAGACACCAGTTCAATGTAAGAGGGGCGTAGTGGTGTTAGCATGGTTGTAGTAAAGGATTCATACTTTGGTCCAAGACTTGTGAGAAGAGAAAAAACCTTAAATTTGTCAGGTACTAGGCTTCATATTGCTACTAGGTTGTCATAGATGCTTTTGAAGTTTCAAATATTTTCACCAATGGTGACGTTGTCATCTTTGCAAAGATATGTCAATTGTTGATGAAGAGTAAATTCTCTTTCTTGGGAGTCTTGAGCATAAGCTTCTTAAAGAGCATCCCAGACTGATTTGGCTGTATTTTGGCCTATGATAAGACGAAATGCTTCTTCAAAAAGAGTGCCAATAAACCATCCACAAAGAAGTCGATCTGATTTTCTCCATGTTGTGATTTTGTTAGTTGCTGATGTAGAGTCATTTGTTGTTATTTTGTCAGCTACTGATGTAGAGTCATTTGTTGTTGTTGAGTCTATTTTCAGTTCAGCCATGTCACTAGTGAGATGTCCGATCAAGTCTTGACTTTCCGCAAGGGCTAGAACTTGCTCTCTCCTTGGTAGGTAATTGTCTTGTTTTTATTCGAGAGTGATAAAATTGGTAAGGTTGTGTGAGAGAGAATTCATCATCTTTTTTTTTCTCACAACAGCTCTGATACCAAAAAGAAATTTGGTAAAAAACTAAAGTTTTTATTAACATGAGCAACAGAGGAGGTTTATATAGCCTTTTATACCAAGACAATAGAAACAACTATTTATAAAAAATAATAATAATAAATACATAAACTTAGACTATAATCTCTATAATCAAGATAGAATTGTAATCCCTTTAATCAAGCTATAATCAAGTTAGAATGATCCCCTTAATTATGATTGAGCTGTACTCAAGTCAATCATATCACCTAAGAACATCTCTAATGATTAATTATGAGGATTATGTGCATCCTTATTACTCCTAGCAGTGCGGCAGCCTTATCACTCCAAAAAATCTTCTTCTTGCTCTGATTGTGGAGCTGATGGTGATTGAGGTATGTTAATAGAAAGACTATCTAAAAACTTCAACAGAATAGCAAAAGTGAAATCTGAAACCATTCCACCAGGCATAAGGATCACAAGGTGTTTCGTCCTACAAACCCGTTGGAAAATAAACGATGAACATTGTTTTGTCAATTGCATGCAGATGCAATAATATCAATGCCAACAGTACCAGAATTGTAAACACCATATATTCTAAAAGTCATAGAATTAATTGTGAAACTTAGACATTAACTTTCTCCTCCTATATATTCTAAAAATCATAGTATATGTTATGTTACTACATAGGCAAGTTCAAACTTCAAAGCATATGTCATGTTACTCGGCAAGTTCAAAGCATATGTCATGAAAAGGGTGCCTAATATTTTTCTAAGAAATAAATAATGCATGCCTAATAATTTATCAATATTCTACTATGAAATGCATTATTAGCACTGATGTTGTGGTGCGCGTGCGGCTGCTGAATTTCTAAAAAGAACAAAACAAAAATACAAGTTTTTCCCCTTGAATTAAAGCTGAAATAAAAAATAAATAAATAAATAAATAAGAATAATTGATCGTTTGGTTCTATTCAAACCATAGTCGGTTAGATTGGTTAAATATATTCATCGGGGTACTAATTAAATTTGGATTCATTTTTTTCATCACCTATATAATATATATATATATATATATTAGTAAACAACTATATGCATTGCATGAGAACAAAATATTTTTTTTTAACTTATGATAGTAAATAAACTATTAAACATATACTCTGATATTATTATTATATAAAAGTTTTAAAAACAATAAAATTATTACTTTTTTAAATAAAAATTTTATAGTAGCGTAATATAATTATAATTTATTGAAATTTTGATAAATCTTTTATTTAAATAATTATAAAATATCCATTCAATATTTTATATAATTAATATTTTTTCAACTCTAAAACTAATTTTATATAAAAAAAAATTATGATCATAATTAATCATAAGATAATAAAAAAATTGTTAATTTTATGCTTATTTTAAATATTACAACCTCATTAAACTTATAATTCATTACATTTTTAGTAAATTTTCTATTCGAGCAATGACATTTTGTTTCTTTAATATTTTTATATTAATACTTTTATTTAATCAAAAATTAAATTAATGTAATTTTTTTAATTTCAACTAATAATTAAATGATAAAGATTAAATAATTTAATTTTAAAATAATAAGAATATTATTTTATTTGTATGTCAGTCTAATTTTTCAATTTTGACAGTGTTACATTATAATATAGTTATTTATTACAATTTTAATAAATTTTCTATTTGAATAATTATACAACATTTTTTTCAATATTTTTATCTAAATAATAATTTAATTTTACAAACTTGATAGAGTTATAATATAGTAATTTATTACATTCCTTACGAATTTTCTATTTAAACACAATAATCCTTCAACATTTTTTACATTAATATTTTCATAATTAATTATTTTATAACAATTATTAATTTTATATAAATTTTATAAAATAATATAAAAATATATAAAATTTAAATTAATTTAATTTAATTTTGTTAGAGATAAAATAACCTATTTAGAATAGAAGTTAACCTAGTTAAAAAAGAAAATATACTTTCAATTAAATTAGAATTATATTGTAATTAATATAGACACACTAGAAAACAACTACGTACATCGCATGTGAACAAACTATTTTTTAGACTTGTGATAGTAAATAAACTATTAAACATATACTTTGATATTATTATTATTATTATTAGATAAAAGTTCTAAAAATAATAAAATTATTATTTATTTATATAAAAATTTTATAGTAACGTAATATAATTATAATTTATTGAAATTTAGATAAATCTTTTATTCAAATAATCATATAATATTCCTTCAATATTTTATATAATTAATATTTTCTCAACTCTAAAACTAATTTTATATAAAAAAAATTATAATCATAATTAATCATAAGATAATAAAAAAATTGTTAATTTTTTTAATAAAATGCTATATTTTCTGCTCATTAAAAAATATTATGATTATATTGGGGGATGCATAATTTTATGCTTATTTTAAATATTACAACCTCATTAAACTTATAATTCATTACATTTTTAGTAAAAATTTTATTCGAACAATGACACTTTGTTTCTTTAATATTTTTATATTAATACTTTTATTTAACCAAAAATTAAATTAATGTAATTTTTTTTAATTTCAACTAATAATTAAATGATAAAGATTAAATAATTTAATTTTAAAATAATAAGAACATTATTTTATTTGTATGTCAGTCTAATTTTTCAATTTTGATAGTGTTACATTATAATATAGTTATTTATTACAATTTTAATAAATTTTCTATTTGAATAATTATACAACATTTTTTTCAATATTTTTATCTAAATAATAATTTAATTTTACAAACTTGATAGAGTTATAATATAGTAATTTATTACATTCCTTACGAATTTTCTATTTAAACACAATAATCCTTCAACATTTTTTACATTAATATTTTCATAATTAATTATTTTATAACAATTATTAATTTTATATAAATTTTATAAAATAATAGAAAAATATATAAAATTTAAATTAATTTTATTTTATTAGAGATAAAATGACCTATTTAGAATAGAAGTTAACCTAGTTAAAAAAGAAAATATAATTTCAATTAAATTAGAATTATATTGTATTTAATATAGACACACTAGTAAACAACTACATACATCGCATGTGAACAAAATATTTTTTAGACTTGTGATAGTAAATAAACTACTAAACATATACTTTGATATTATTATTATTATTATTATTATTATTATTATTATTAGATAAAAGTTCTAAAAATAATAAAATTATTATTTATTTATATAAAAATTTTATAGTAACATAATATAATTATAATTTATTGAAATTTAGATAAATCTTTTATTCAAATAATCATATAATATTCCTTCAATATTTTATATAATTAATATTTTCTCAACTCTAAAACTAATTTTATATAAAAAAAATTATAATCATAATTAATCATAAGATAATAAAAAAATTGTTATTTTTTTTAATAAAATGCTATATTTTCTGCTCATTAAAAATATTATGGTTATATTGGGGGATGCATAATTTTATGTTTATTTTAAATATTACAACCTCATTAAACTTATAATTCATTACATTTTTAGTAAATTTTTTATTTGAACAATGACACTTTGTTTCTTTAATATTTTTATATTAATACTTTTATTTAATCAAAAATTAAATTAATTTAATTTTTCTACTTTCAACTAATAATTAAATGATAAAAATTAAATAATTTAATTTTAAAATAATAAGAATATTATTTTATTTGTATGTTAGTCTAATTTTTCAATTTTGATAGTGTTACATTATAATATAGTTATTTATTACAATTTTATTAAATTTTCTATTTGAATAATTATACAACATTTTTTTTCAATATTTTTATCTAAATAATAATTTAATTTTACAAACTTGATAGAGTTATAATATAGTAATTTATTACTTTCCTTATGAATTTTCTATTTAAACACAACAATCCTTCAACATTTTTTACATTATTATTTTCATAATTAATTATTTTATAACATTTATTAATTTTATATAAATTTTATAAAATAATAGAAAAATATATAAAATTTAAAATAATTTAATTTTTTTAGAGATAAAATAACCTATTTAGAATAGAAGTTAGCCTAGTTAAAATAGAAAATATATTTTCAATTAAATTAGTATTATATTGTAATTAATATAGACACACTAGTAAATAACTAAATACATCGCATGTAAACAAAATATTTTTTAGACTTGTGATGGTAAATAAATTATTAAACATATAATTTGATATTATTATTATTATTATATAAAAATTTTAAAAATAATAAAATTATTATTTATTTATATAAAAATTTTATAGTAACGTAATATAATTATAATTTATTGAAATTTTGATAAATTTTTTATTTAAATAATTATATAATATTCCTTCAATATTTTATATAATTAATATTTTCTCAACTCTAGAACTAATTTTATATAAAAAAATTATGATCATAATTAATTATAAGATAATAAAAAATCATTTTTTTAATAAAATTCTATATATTCTGCTCATTAAAAAATATTATGGTTATATTGAGGAATGCTTAATTTTATGCTTGTTTTAAATATTACAACCTCATTAAACTTATAATTCATTGCATTTTTAATAAATTTTTTATTTGAGCAATGACACTCTATTTCTTTAATATTTTTATATTAATACTTTTATTTAATCAAAAAGTAAATTAAAATAAAAAATATACCTTCAATTAAATTAAAATTATAGTGTAATTAATTTTTTTTTATTAGAGATAGAATAAAAGTTAACCTAATTAGAACAAAAAATACATTTTTAATTAAATTAGAATAATATTTTAATTAATTTAATTTAAGTTTTATTAGCAAAAGTCTGGGGAAGCTGTGCTCTTTGCCTGTAAGTCTCAAATTTGAAGTTTGATTTTAGACAATTCTTCTTTGCGCTGCTTATTTGCAAATCTTTGAAAAAACAACAAACAATGTGGAAAACTTTAAGAGAATAAAAAAGTACAATAATTCTTTTATGGGTGCTTGACAATTGCACAGAGCATATATAATATAAATATAAAACCATATAAAAGATTGCTTACACTCTAAGGGTAGACGGCGTACGCATATATAATATATACAACCCGAGTTAGCCCAAACCGCCTAAAGTTTTGGCTATAGCACATCCAACCACTTTACTGCCCTGCTTGGTTACAGGCTCCCGCTATTGAGCTCGACGATTTTAATAACTTAATCTTAATTATTATAAATATATAAAAGTCTTACTTTTACTCTATGTGGGATTTTCGATAAAGTTCGATATTTGGTAATTTCTTATTGAATGGAACTTCAACAATGTCAAATTGAAAACATGATGATCAAAGGTGTAGCAATTTAGAAAATAAAAAAACATTTGTCATGATAAAAAGGGAGAAGTTTTATCATCTCTCTCAAATATAGCAGCCATTTATAAGCATTGCTTTCCCGCAAGGATCAAGCATTTCTGGTCTTGAATCTTTGCCTTAACTTTGTCACAGTATCAGAACCGTCTTACCTCAACAGTGATAGTATTTACTGTCAATGGCTTAACAAAAATCTGCATTCCACAGGGAAACCTGAGAAACAAGTGAAGGGTAGCCTCCTTCTGGATGTCCTAATCGGCTAGTGTTCTGCCATCATCAAGCGCTGCTGGTCAGGTGGGTACCTTCGTTACCTTAAATCTTAGTTGTTACATTATCAACTTCAACGGTTACAATCTTTCCTGTGAGTCTTGACAATACCTTCCCTCTATTAGAGAACCAGATGAATTCCTTCATCTGATAAAGGTGGAATTGGAATTTACCTTTTTTTTAATGTAGTGTCACGTCTGTGTTCTCGAGAAGGCCAAGTTGGGAATTTTAAAACTTAATTAAATCTCAACTAAGCCTAAAATGAATAATATACTGGTGGACTAAAAAGAGATTTGGAAGCTGAGTTGTCAAGTTGCATAGGACATTTTCTCCATAACCCAGCCGCCTGTCCTTAATTTTTTTTTTTTTTTTAAGTTTCTCTGCAATTAAAAATGGAGAGAGAAAGAAAGGAGGAGAAGGAGAGCTGTTTGCTAAAGAATAAGAAAAAAGAGCGTTAGAGCTGAATGGCAATGAAAGTGCAAAGCCCACGAAAGTTCATTTATCTAAATTTACAAAAATAATAATAATAATAATTCATATTTAATACAGATATTACAAGACAGAAGTCCATATCCGTTATACTCTATCATATTTATTCATTATTTACTCTAATACTTACAAATATCTAACTCAAACAATGGAGTGCTTATGGGGAAAAACTATAAGTTCATCTAATTTTTCTTGTGCATGTAAATGCTATGTTGTGGATCCCTCCTAGTGGAGCCTATGAGCTCTTAAAAAAAAAGATGAAAAGTCACATCCGTGCATCAAATGTGGAAAATTTGCTAAATTTGTTTTGTTTTGTCTTTTGTTTTTTTTTTTTATGCTAAAGCTTATGTAAACGCTATAAAAAGAGAAGGAAATACACAAGGGAGTAGGAGCAAACAACGAGAGAGAAAGGCTAAAGTGAGGTGTGTGCTTGTGAGAGAGTCAAAACAATTTTACTTTGATGAGTGTGAGGAAGTTTTAAAGGATTTGAAAAAAAAAAATTTCAAATGGTGAGTAACAAAATAGTGAAATAATTATTTTTGAAGTGTTTGGAAAATACTTTAAGTACTACTATTTTGGTGAGAATTTTTATTGTATACCTCTAGTGCTGATTTAGAGAAGACTCTCTCTTATACCTACTATTTTTATAGTAGAAGAAAATCTTAGTTTTTGTCTCGTGGACGTAGCCCAAAAATTAAGGGTGAACTAAGTTAAAATATTTATGTCATTTTTATTATTTATATGGCAGGTTTTACCATCTGTTATTATTTATACGGTAGGTTTTACCGTCTATTTTACTCACTCATTAGCTGGTTTAATCGCTTCCATTTTTTTATTCATTTAATTATTTCTACAGTATTTTTATTTTATCTCTGTAAAAATTATTCTACTGCACCAACTCTGTTAATTTTTCTAACAAGTGGTATCAGAGCTATTGCTTTGTGTTCTGGAGGCATTATTAAATACTACAACGATTGAGGCTAAGACTATCAAGATAGTCAACTTAAATGGTACAAATTACCACATATGGAGAAACAAGATGAAGGATCTCCTATTTGTGATAAAGTTGCATTTACTAGTTTTTACTACAATAAGGAATGGGCATTTAAGCATGAGCAAGTGTGTGGCTACATCCGGTAGTTCATTGAAGACAATGTGTATAACTACAATTGTAATGAAACTCATGCACGAACATTGTGTAACAAGCTTGAGGAGTTGTATGCTTTAAAGACTAGTAATAACAAATTATTTATCTAACAAAATTAATGCTGATAAAATATTCGGAAGGCTTTTATGTTGTCGATCACTTGAATGAAATGCAAGGGATCATGGATCAGTTGAGAATGGGCATAAATTTTGACAATGAAATTCTTGCTCTTATGGTCCCGGCTTCTCTGCCTAAGTCATAGGAGACTTTGAAGATTTCATTTACAAACTTTGTACCAAATGGTGTAGTGAATATGGAATTAGTCAAAAGCAGTATTCTGAATGAAGAGATGAGATGCAAATCAAAGGGTGCCTCTTCAACACATTCAGATATCCTTATAATAAATTCTAAGGGGAGAAGAGAGACTTAAAGCTCAAAACAAACAGATAAAAGTAGAGGAAATTCAAAAAAAGTATGCAAATATTGAACACCATTATTGCAAAAAGAAAGGCACATCAACAAGTTCTGTCGAAAGTTCAAGGAAAAGAACAAAGGCAAAGATGTGAGAAAAGATGATAGTAGTGATGATGATGAAGCAAATCTTCTCGGAGAAGTCAATGTCTTTTTTTATGATGATATTATTAATCTTACTACCCATGAGACTAACTGGGTAATTGACAGTGGTGCTTCCATTCATGCTACATCTGGAAGAGAATTCTTCTCATCCTACATTTCAAGAGATTCTGGATTTATGAAGATGGAAAATGACAATCGAACAAGATTTTTTGGTAAAGGAGATGTGTGTTTATCAACGATGAATGACACAAGACTAATCTTAAAGAATGTCAAGCATGCTCCAGCTATTCACCTAAATTTGATCTCTACATGCAAGCTTAATGATGAAGGTTTTTGCAACATCTTCCATAACGGCCAATGGAAACTCACTAAAGGCTCACTGGTACTGGCTAGAGGTAAAAAGGACTCAGCATTGTACTTTATGCATGGAAATATCTCCAAAGACATAGTGAATGCTGTGGAGAAAGATAGTACAATTAAGTTATGGCATAAAAGATTTGGCCACATGAGTGAGAAAGGGATGACAGTACTGGCCAAGAAAAATGTGTTATTTAGAGTTAATCTTATGCATCTAGAGAAATGTGTCGATTGTCTTGTAGGAAAGTAAAATAGGGTTGCTTTCAGGAGTTCTCCTACTTCCATAATGAAGAATGTGTTCGATTTTATTCATTCAAACTTGTGTGGGCCAATGCCAAAGTCACTTGGTGGTTATTAGTACTTTGTGACTTTCATTGATGATCATTTTTAGAAGATGTGGGCATACACCTTAAAGTTAAAAGATCAGGTGCTAAATGTCTTCAAGGAATTTTATACCCTGGTGGAGAGACAAACTGACAACAAGCTGAAGTACATCCGAACAAATAATGGTGGAGAGTATTCTGGACCATTTGATGCTTATTGTAAAAAGCATGGTACACGACATCAAATGACACCTCCAAAGATGTTGCAGTTGAATGGTTTAGTTGAGAGGATGAACAAGACTTTGATGGAGAGATTCAGATCTTTGCTCTCACATTCAAAGCTACCTAAGACATTTTAAGATGAAGCTTTACTTACAGCAATGCATATGTTGAACCTTTCACCATGTGTTCCTCTACAATCTGACACTCTAAAAAGGGTGCGATCAGGAAAAGATGCTTCCTGTGGTCATCTGCGGGTTTTTGGGTACAAAGCCTTTGTGTGTATTCCCAAGGATGAGAGGTCCAAGCTTAATGTCAAGACACGACAGTGTGTGTTCATTAGCTATGATCAAGATCAACTTCGCTATAGATTTTATTATCCACTCTAGAAGAAGCTTGTCAGAAGTCGTGATGTTATGTTTACTAAAGATAAGATAATCGAAGATATTACTAGAGTTAAAAAGAAAATCTCCAACTCTGAAGATGATTCAAATTTGAAGTTAGTTTCTCCAACAACGGTGCCAAGGGAAGTTGGAGATGAAAGTGAAGTTATTCTGCCAAATGGAGGTGATCAATGTCATGACCCAAAATAGGGGCCATGACCGGCGCTAGGGAACGGGAATTCTTTCGAATCCGGAACCCGTAACAAGCCTAAAAATAAAATAAAACATGCAATAATAGTAGCAATATATAATGCAGCGGAAATGAAAATCATAAATATCACAATAGTATTTTCACCAACTGGACTTAAGTTAAATCTCATCTCATATATATAAATCTTTTAATACAAATCCAGTTCACATGATACAATACCTCACATAAATAAAATACATAAAATCCCACAATTAATTTACAACTACTGCAGTGTCTAGATTATATAAAAATAAGACTCAAGTAAGCAATTTACACAAAGAAGTCGGGGCGGAAGAAATCCGGCGTATAGGCCTGCTACTGAGGTCTGAAGATGTTGACTCTCCTGAAAAATTATCAACGGAGGGGAGTCAGACCTCACTGAGTGAATTACTATAATATATATACATACACACTAAATGACAATGCATACAGTCAACAGTATATATCTAATATGTATATATACAGGCAAATACACACAGATGCAATAAAATCATTTTATATATTTCATTGAAAATCATCGTTTATGAAGGATCACATAGAACCCTAGAATATCGCAACCTCAAAGCAGTGTTAGACAACACTCTAGCCATACAGGCTCACTTAATCCAAATATATCCACTTAATCCATTTAGACAGTAGACTGGCCCCGAGACACTAAGTCAACCGAGCTCCAGCAGTCTGACTGCCAGTGTGATTGACCCCGAGACACTTGGTCAACCGAGCTCCAGCAATCACACCCAATCACATCTCACACATCAATAATCATAATCAATCAATATCCATAAATAGGTTAGTAATTTAGCGTAAATACTATAGGTGTACCGGTATGTACTCGGTCCTAGTGCTGCCCACTAGGTAGCACGTTCTATTGATATCCTTCATTAATAATTATAAAACATTCATTCATAATAAATGATGCATAAAATTAAATAAAATAACAATATAAACCATATATATACCGGAAATATACCAAAAGCAAACCAAGTATATTTCGAGTATATATATACGCCAAATAAATCCAAATAAATTACAATTTAAATTAGAAATATATTTAAAAACATTTTAAATATAATTTATTAACAAAACATGTATATAATTTATTATATACCAAAAATAAACCAAAAATATACCAAAAATATACTTAAATACAAATCACATTATTTATGCATTTTAATCAAAATAAAACGTATTTTTCTAAATCATGCATCCTAAGCATATATATATAAAATAGTAACTCACAAATTAGTGCTCTCCACGAGATGGGTTCGACGGGCCTAGTCCACTAGCCCTCGGTCTCGGCGCAACTAAACAAACAATAAATAACCGACATTAGAATAAACCTAACAAAAATCCTAGAATTCGATCTAGAGTATTAAATACAGAATTGAGATTATGGCTCGATCGGATATCACGTTTTACGAGAATTCTACCAAAAATTCGACAGAACCTCCCCTGTAAAACGGACATCTCTCTACTCAAAGAGTAGAGCCGACCCTGCAAAGAAACACACTTTGAAAAACAAGCTCAATACTCAACCACAACCCCTTGATCGGACTCCAGACTACAATCTACCGATCGGGGTCCACAATCACCGAACAATTCTAGAAATATCAAAAATACCCTTAAATAATAGAAATTCATTTTATACGTAGAAATTACATAATTAATCTTTAAACACATTAAAAACCGATAAAAACTCATTTTATTAAAAAAATCGTATATTATATATATAATTGAAAATAATTCATGAAAAATAGTTTTAATTAGTTAAAAATACCAAATAATTTGTAGAAATCATTTTTATACCTTAAATAACTATTAAAACCAATTAAATTACATTTTTAGCCAATTTTGTGTAAAATTACCAAAATGCCCTTATATATGTAAATATACTAAAATTACTTCAAAAATTCACCAAAAATTATACAATTAACCAAAATTAATTTTCTTAACATATTTATCAATAATATCAATAATTAAACTCAATTAACCAATTAATTTCAATTAAAAACATAATTAACCCTAATTTCCCAAATTTACATAAACTTCAATAATTCAAAATAAATACATAGAAATTCATAAAAATTCCAAATAAATTCCTATAATTCATTTAAACACCTAATTTAACCATAAAACATAATTTCATAATTTAAATAATTAATTTCCGAAAATTAGAAAATAATATTAAAATATTCAAAAATACCCAAAAATATAAATAATCTCCAAAAATTCTACAAAAATTCATACATGTAGATTAAGCTACTAGGATAAACATTTGTTAAGGGAGTTTTCATGAATCAATCAATTCAAAGCTCAAAAAAATCAAAAACCATAATATGGCTGAAATCAAAAATTTGAAACCTAAGCAAATCAAGACCATTTAAGCTCAAACCAAAGCTAGAATCACACTCAGTAGAGCTCAAGGAGAAGAAATAGACTGGCGATGTCAAAAATGGTGGCCGAAATCGTGGTCGACGATGAGGAGAGGAATTTCGGCCAAAATGGAAGAAAAGAGGCTTGCCGGCGCCGGGGAAGGAGGCTGGGGGCGGTGGAGTGGCCGGCTGGGGAAGGTGGAGCTGCTGGCAGCACACCAACGGCCGGGGATCGGGAGTTGCAGCGGTGAGGGGAAGGGGTCGCGCGGGAAGAAGAAGAAAAAGAAAAAGAAAAAGAAAAAGAAAGGAAAATAAAAGAAAAAGAAAAAGAAAAAAATAATAAAATATTATGTATATATTATAATATAGTTTATAAATAAAATATGTGGAAAAATTGCACACCACACATTATTATATTAATTTAATAAACAAATAATAATAAAATATTAGGGTAATATATTAAACCCTAATTAAATAAATAATTACATACATAGGCTTTATTTAGTATTTTAAAAATACTTATGAGTTCATGCAAGTCCATAAATATATTTAAAATAATTAATAATAAATTATTTACGTGAAAATTTCCCCGAAAATGTAAATCCTGGGAAAATTTTACGTAAAGCACTTAAAATAATAGTAAACAATTAAAATTCAATTTAAATTAAAGAAAGCTCATGAAATATCAATATCACATAATAAAACTATTAACACTGCATATCCCGATGCGGTATTAAAATATTTAAAAACACGGGATATTACAACTAAGATGCTCCCATTAAGATTCTATCTAAAAATGATGATGATGGTGTTCATAATCAACCACTGGCAGATGAGGCTTCTTTAGTGCCACTAAAGAGATTTGATAAAATATACAACTTTCTACCAGATATCCTAGAGACCAGTTTATGTTCCTAACTAATAGGGGAGAGCTAGAAAGCTTTAAAGAAGCTATGAATGATGAACACAAGCATAAATGGTTTAAAGCCATACAGGATGAGATGAAGTCTCTGTATAAGAACAAGATGTTTGAGTTGGTGAAGCTGCCTGAAGGCAAAAGTGCTTTGAAGAATAAGTGGATGTTCAAGATCAAGCATGAAGAACACAGTCTCCATCCATAATTCAAAGCTAGAATGGTTGTAAAAGGATTCAACCAAAGAAAGGGTATTGACTTTGATGATATTTTTTCTCTAGTCGTGAAGATGACATCCATTCATACTGTGATGGGTTTAGCAGCAAGTTTTGATATGGAGATTAAACAAATGGATGTTAAAACTGCCATCCTTCATGGTGATTTAAAAGAGAAAATATTTATGGAGTAGCCATAGGGTTTCAAAGGAAAGGGAAAAGAGGATTATGTTTGCAGATTGAAGAAAAGCTTGTATGGCTTGAAATAGGCACCAAGATAATAGTATAAGAATTTTGAGTTTATTATAGGGGAGCAAGGCTACAAAAAGACCACTACAGACCATTGTGTATTTGTTCAGAAATTCTCTGATGATGACTTTATTGTGACATGTTGATTATTGGTCAGAATGTTTTCAAAATCAATAACTTGAAGAAGTAGTTGAGTAAGTTTTTTGTTATAAAAGACTTGGGACCAATAAAGCAGATTCTTAACATGTAAATTATTATAGAAAGAGGTGTCAAGAAGCTATGGTTGTCACAAGAGAAGTACATTAAGAAGGTACTTTAGAGGTTCAACATGTATAATGCTAAAGCAGTTAGCTGTCCTCTTGCTAATCACTTTAGATTGACTTCTCAACAAAGCCCTTCCACTAATAAGGAGAAGAAAGAGATGGACAAACTTCCATATGCTTTAGTAGTTGGTAGTTTAATGTATTCCATGGTGTGTACACAACTAGATATTGCACACTTAGATGGAGTTATGAGTCGATTCCTTTCAAATTCTAGAAAAGAGCATTGGGCTGCAGTGAAATGGATTTTTAGGTATTTTCGTGGAACATCCAAAATATATTTATGATTTAGAGATACTAAACCTATGTTAGCTAGATGCACAAATGTAGATATGGTGACAGATGTTAATTCAAAAAAATCAACCTCTGGTTACCTGATTACTTTTGCAAAGGAAGTTGTGTCATGGCAATCAAAATTACAAAAATGTGTTGCTTTGTCTACCATTGAAGCAGAGTTTATTGTAGCAATGGAAGCTTGTAAAGAGTTGCTATGGATGAAGAAGTTTTTAAATGAACTTGGTTTTCAGCAAGACAAATATGAGCTATTTTGTGATAATCAGAGTGCTATCCATCTTGGTAAGAATTTCTCATTTCATTCAAGGTCAAAGCATATTAATGTGAGATATCACTGGATACGGGATGTATTGGAGAAAAAGCTATTGCAGCTTGAGAAGATCCATACTGATAAAAATGGATCAAATATATTAATAAAGATTCTACCAAGGGAGAAGTTCAAATTTTGTCGATTGGCCACTGAAATAGTGATGACCTCTTTGTAATATGGAGGGGAAGAATTGTTGTGGGTCCCTCCTAGTAGAGCCCACAAGCTTTTAAAAAAAAAGGATGAAAAGTCACATTTTGCTACACCGAATTCGGTGCAGCAAATGTGGAAAGATTGCTAAATTTATTTATTTATTTTTTGAATGCTAAAGCCTATATAAAGGCTATAGAAGGAGAAGGAAATACATAAGGGAGTAGGAGCAAGCAACAACAGAGAGGCTAAAGTGAGATGTGTGCTTGTGAGAGAGCCAAAACAATTTTGCTTTGATGAGTGTGAGAGTCTTAAAGGGTTTGGGAAAATTTTTTTCTCAAAGGGTAAGTGATAAAATAGTGAAATAATTATTTTTGGGATATTTGAGAAATACTTTGAGTGCCACTATTTTGGTGAGAATTTTTATTGTGTACCTCTAGTGTTGATCTAGAGAATACTCTCTCTTATACCTACTATTTTTATAATAGAAGAAAATTTTAGATTTTGTCCCATGGGCATAGCCTAAGAATTAAGGGTTAACCATATTAAAATATTTGTGTCATTTTTATTATTTATACGGTAGGTTTTACCACCTATCATTATTTATACGGCATATTTTACCACCTATTTTACTCACTCATTGACTTATTTAACCGCCTCCATTTATTTATTTGTTTAATTATTTTTACAATAATTTTATTTTTTCTATATAAAAATTACTCTGCTACACTAACTTTATTAATTTTCCCAACACTCTATAGCTGGACTAATGCCGGATTTATCAGTTTGGGTAGAGATTTAGGTAGGTTTTTCATTTGCATGTTGCTCTCGATCAACAATAACCTTTGTAGCATCAAGTTTATCTCCATTACTTTTTGTTTTGGAGCAGATTTCATGTAGTCTTACTTGTGATTCTGTGGGAAGTGGAGAAGTTGCTAGAACGAGACTATTGGAGTTGTAGAATTTGTGAGTGGTTTTATCTTCCTTTTTCTCCATGTTGATTCTTGACAAATCCTCTTGTGATTGATTGATAATGGCTCTAAAACCTTATTGCTCAAATTTGTTCCATTCAGTATTTTCCCTTTTGTTTGGCTCTACTCTTCCTTTTCAATGAAAAATGAAATTCATGATGTGTGATGTGGTGTTTGAATCATGGGTTTCTCTTGGTCAAACTTGCTTACTTGAGCTAATCTTCTTGTAGATTCATGGTGAAATGTGAATTACATCATTGTGATAAAGATAATCTCTCCCCGTTTCTCAGTCCATGACTTGCTTTTGGTGATGGGTTATTTTTCTGAACCCTATTTTTGCTGAAAATAAACTTTTGTAAGTGAAATTTCTGCTCTCATTTCTTGTTCTTACTTTGTATCTTTATTTTCTGTTGATAATCAACTTATTAGCTAATACTAATTTGTGAGGCTCCATTGTTTCTTTCAATTTTGATCTTTGTTCTTCTTGGTCAATTGTTGCATTATAATATTTTCTCTTCAATTGAGCTGAATGTGAATTGTAAACTAAGGGTACAGATAATCTTCATAATCTTTGGAAATTTTAAGCAAGACTAAACTAAAATTCTGGTGCATGAAATAAATTTATGTAATCTACATCTGACCATAAATAGGTGTATTAAATTGTTAGTGTAATTTGGTCAAGAAAACTCAGAAATTCGAAACTGTAGAAGTCTGCTATGAACAGTAAACTTGCTAGCCATACCTTGAGTCGTATAACTCCAAATGAAATCATTTCTATGTAAATATAAACTTTGAAGTGTCCTTTATAAATTTGACAGAAATGACAAAAACCCAATTCTGCTGTTTTGATGGTGTCCGAAGTCATACACTTTTTTGCACAAATTCTATAGACAGTTCAACCCTGCTGAATTAATTTTAATATTTCTCCTTCTTTGCACATCCAATTGGTGAGAAACTAATTGAAATCTGGAAAAATTATTTAAAAATTCAGACCACGGCATTTTTTTTATGATTTTTTGAATGTAACCTCCAAATTCTATTAAGTTGACAATTTTTTTTATGTCTTTTGATGCTTAAACTTAAAACTATTTCCCAATCTAAACCTGAAATATAATTAACCCAAATTCATTTACTCTTGTGTTCTCATAAGTGAATTTGAAACTCAAACTACTTCCAAATTATAGTTACATATTTTGTTTTGAATAACTTGTATGAAAGGTTATCAAACTTTACACTAAATTTTGTTTTGATTTCATAACTTTGATTTATATCTTTTTTGTAAAAAAATATTGATTATAATTACACAAAAATACCCAAAATAGTTCTTGTTAGTTTAGATGACATGACACACTAATCTTGTCATATTTTTAGTCTCACTCAATAAAAATTAAGAAAAACCCATTACGTGACCCTCAAACTTTTATGATTTGTTTTATTGAGCCCCTATACATTTTTTTGTATTTTAAAAAGCCCTTAAACATTTATTTGATACAATATCAAATTCTTTTTTGGTGGAGATTATAATTGATAAAAAAAAAAAACAGAAATGTAATAGAAATGTTTATCAAAAGGGTCAAATAAATGTTTAAGGGTTCGATTTTATATCAAATAAATTTTTAAGGGTCTTTTAAAACACAATAAATGTATTGAGACTCAATAAAACAAACCAAATAAATTTGAGGGCCGTGTAATGGGTTTTTCCTAAAAATTATCATGTCACACTATCATGTCATCTTTTTTCTGAGACTATTGATCATAATTTTTATAAGGTTGAATGTAAAAAAAATAAAATAAAATTATGGTCAACAGTTTTATGAAAAAGGTGATGTGACAATATAATATAACAATTTTGTTGTGTTGGACCGTGATCTGATAATTTTAGTATATGACGTTATCTAAATTAGTCGGAATCATTTTGGGTGACCTCTCTGTATAATTAAAATCAATGTTTTGTAACAAAAAAATATTAAAGTTATAGAATCAAAATAAAATTTCCTGTAGAATTTAGTAACCTCTTGTACTATTAACCCCATATTTTTCCCATGTATTTCAGTCCAAGGGAGTAACTATTTTTTTTTTCTAACTTTGATTTCGGAAAAATTTTGAAGTATAGTATTTGGTTATGAACATATTTTTTATTCAATGAATTATGTAATAAATTTTAGGTATGAGCTTTCAAAAATAATAATAAGATACACTAATACTGATAAGTATTAATTATATAAAGCAGTTAAAACTCTTTTTTTTAATTAATAATTAGCTTATAGCGTTTCTATAAACTATTTCAGATTTCTTGTTTGTAAAATTTCAAGTTTTAAATATGCAAAAAGACATGATGACTAGCAATAAACCTTGTAGCAAATAATTAGAATCTAATGCTAGTACTTTGAGAAAATCTAAATATATCCTTTCTTTTCAAAATTTAATGTTTCGAAAATTAAATAAGTAAGCTATATCGTCTAAGAATTTATCAACGCCAATGTTTATTCAAACTTAAGTGTTTTGTAATCCAAGAATTATCACATGAATGCAATAACATAACTTCTCAATAAGTTTAGAAAATCTTCTTAAGTTTGTTTTCAAGACTAAATCATTAGTAAATACTTCAAATGTATAAACATGTACAATGCACCTACACCCAAGTGCTAGAAATACTTTTTCACCGTAAGACGTGAATATGTGTCAATTTGTCGTGTAATAAAATCTCAAAGTTAACGTGCCCAAACATTAAATATTATAATTGGTTTTGTCTTAGAGCACTATTATGTCCACGACTGTCAAAGTATAATGATGAGTTTCATATATGATATGTAATTATATTTATCTCCAATTTGAGATTATCATGAGTTGAGTTGTTGATTCATTGATAACTGTTTTTAGGGAAATGTATAGATTCATCATGCTTTTGGAGTGTATTTATGTGGTTAAAAAATATGCATACTGAAATTTATGAATTATTGTGCTATGAGAAAATGACAACAAGAATGATATCGATGTGTTGTTTTTGAGATATAGTGTTATTAATGAGACATAATATTTAGTATTTGGTATACTATTTTATGGATTTAATTACATTTTGGTACATGAAAACATCATTTGAATTGTGGAAAGAAATACCGATAACAATTAAACAATAACTAAGGATTAATGAATTCCATTCTTACTTAATAAATTTGATGATGTATTTCCGTGCAATTCTTTTTATAATTATCACTTTATTATTTGTGGTTCGCTATTGTTGATTAGTTTTATATTCATTGTACCTACTTTTGTTTTCTTAGTCACTTAGTAATTTTCTTACAAAATTACACGCACTCTCCTTATGCTTTCTAGCATAGGTATTTATATCTTGTAGTTAGTACACATGGATAAGACGGCAGTATAATAGACATCCATGGCCTATGAGGTGATAGAGGTTGAGATATTAGTGCAAAATGTCATCTGTCATGATATAGACGCAGAGTTTGCTTTGGAGTCATTGTAGAGCCTATTTTAGTGGATGTGCATATGTCTATATTTGATGGTGAGTATATGGACAACATGTGTACCACCATTCAAGTTTTCTACCAGCTTAACTCCCTTTTTTTTTGTCTTTTTGCACCAGCCAAGCCTTATTGGACACCCTTGGATTGTATGATGGATGATGTACAATTTTAGTCTGCATGCGGCTGTAGTAAGAGGGTTATCACAGTGTTTTATGTATATCTTTGATCATATTATTTATATAATGTGTACTCTTTTATATGTATTATGATTAGATGATGTATATAGGGATGTTAACTAATGTATATAGCTACTGAAGTTTCCGGTACTAAAGGATCATGTTATTACCACTTGCCATCTTAGCATTATTTGAGTTGCCATATGATTTATTTATATGTATTTATTAAGGTAAATTGTGAATGTTTGGTTTGGTTATCATATCTATTTGGATAAGAATGGTAATGCTCCTCTTAGATGTAGAGGCTTTTTACCTATATATGGCAAAAAATTTAAAAATTTTGTCCATTTATAGTATTTGTTTATAAAAATTTTCATTTTGTGGTGGAATAAAAAAGAATTATTAATTTATGGTGATTTTTACTGAGGTGACATTAAAGTCAAAAGTCAACTCGCCTACCATTTCTGTTGAGTAAGTAAATATTTTTATTGTATATATTATGAAGTAAATATTTGTATACAATTAGGAATAAAGTTATATTTTATTTAGGATGTTATTCTATTTCTAATTAGGTTATGATTAGAATTCCTGTATGTATATATAAGGGGGTATAACCCTTCTTTGCATATCAAGGAAAAATATTTTCCTTAAATTTTCTCTCTTTTTCTCTGAATTTTATTCTACATGGTATCAAAGCAGTGATTCCGGGTTTGTATGTAAGACCTGATTGTATTTGAATTTGGGAAGTGCCCGTAATTGGGTGCGGCTCATTTGAATTTGAAAAGTGTAATTATTTCAGACCCAATTACACTTGAGGGGGAGTGTTGAAGAATCCCACTTTGAAAAAGTACAAATGAATGAAGTTGTTAATAAGTGGTGTAGATTGAGTTTTAACACAAGTCAATTGGCTTTGTGTTAGATGGGCTCAACCCCATTTATAAGTCCACATATGTACGTGGGCCATCACTCTCTCAAGCCTGTGGACGTGAAAACCTTGAATTGCACTGTCAAATTTTGACCTAATTATTATGTATTTCAGGACATTGCAACGCACTGAATTCTTCGCTCTAGTGTTAAACGTGGAAAGTTGTACTTTCTTGAGTTGCATGATCATTCAAGTCAGAAATCAAGTCAAGTTAATAGGGTTGATAGAAGTTGTTCAAGTAAAGATTAAGTAATCTTATGGATCGTCATCTTGGTCATCTCTCTTTTCATTATTTTAGACAAATAAAACCGAATTTATTTTTGCATACCATAGACTCGGAATTCAAGTGTGATGTTTGTGAATTGGAAAAAAGCCACCGAATTTCTTATGTACGGAGTTATAATAAAAATTCAATTCCATTTATGACCATTCATTCTGATGTATAGGGACCTGCTCGGATTCCTACTCTATCTAGTGCTCGATATTTTGTAACATTTATTGATGAATCTACCTGGATGACCTGGGTATCTCTACTTTCCAATAAAGGAGATGTGTGTTCCAAGTTTCAGGATCTGTACAACATGGTGGCTACACAATACCAAAGTAAAATCCGAGTCTTGTAATCTGACAATGGTGGGGAGTATGTTAACTCAATTCTCAATGATTGCTACCTCAATGTCACGACCCAAAACAGGGGCCATGACCGGCGCTAGGGAACGGGAATTCTTTCGAATCCGGAACCCGTAGCAAGCCTAAAAATAAAATAAATATGCAATAATAACAATAAAAATATAATATGCAGCGGAAAATAAAAATCATAAATATTACAATATCGTCCATATCAACTGGATATAATTCAAAACTCATCACATCGCATATATAATCTCATAAATGTATAATCTTTATACAAATCCAGTTTTAACATAATACCTCTCTTTAAAACAAATACATAAAATCCAATACTTTAATTTACAACTACTGCAGTGTCTAGATAAAATAAATAAGACTCAAGTAGACAATTTACATAAAGAAGCCGGGGCGGAAGAAATCCGGCGTATCGACCTGCTACTGAGGTCTGAGGAAGTTGACTCTCCTGAAAAATAGTCAACGGAGGGGAGTCAGACGTCACTGAGTGAATTACTATAGTATATATACATACACTCTAAGTGATAATGCATACAGTCAACAGTATATGAGTAATATGTATATATACAGGCAAGTTCATACAGATGCAGAAAAATCATTTTATATATTTTATCTGAAAATCATCTTTTATGAAGGATCACATAGAACCCTAGAATATCGCAACCTCAGAATAATAGTGTTAAACAACACTCTAGCCATACAGGCTCACTGATTCCAAATATATCCACTTAATCCATATGGACAGTAGACTGGCCCCGAGACACTAAGTCAACCGAGCTCCAGCAGTCTGACTACCAGTGTGATTGGCCCCGAGACACTTGGTCAACCGAGCTCCAGCAATCACACCCAAACCACATCTCACATATCAATAATCATAATCAAATCGATATCCACAAATAAGTTAGTATATAGCCTAAAGCTATAGGCGTACCGGTACGTACTCGGTCCTAGTGCTGCCCACTAGGTAGCACGTTCTATTGATATCCTTCAGTAATAAATAATAAAACATTCATTCACAAATACATGATGCATGAATTTAAATAAATCAACAATATAAACCATATATATACCGAAAATATACCAACATAAACCAGGTATATTTTGAGTATATATATGTCAAATAAATTCAATCAAATCATGAATTAAACTAAAAATATATTTAAAAACATTTTAAATATATTTTATTAATAAAACATGTATATAATTTATTATATACCAAAAATATACCAAAAATATACTTGAATATAAATCATGTTATTTATGCATATTTAGTCAAAATAAAACATGCATTTTCTAAATCATGCATCCTAAGCATATATATATAATATAGTAACTCACCTAATGCGCTCCACGAGACGGGTCCGACGGGCCTGGTCCACTAACCCTCGGTCTCGGCGTAACTAAACAAGAAATAATTAATCGACATCAGAATAACCCTAACAGAAATCCTAGAATTAAATCTAGAGTATTCAACACAGAATCGAAAATTAGGGTTCGACTGGATATCACGTTTTACGAGAATTCTATCGGAAATCCGGCAGAACCTCCCCTGTAAAACGGACATCTCTCTACTCAAAAGAGTAGAGCCAACCCTGCAAAGAAAATACACTTCAAAAATAAACACCACAATCAATCACAACCCCTCGGTCGGACTCCAGACTACAATCTGTCGACCGGGGTCCACAAACACAGAATATATATTCAAATATACCAAAAATATCCTTAAATCATAAAAATACATTTCATACGTAGAAATTACATAATAAATCTTGAAACACTGTAAAAATCGATTAAAACTCATTTTATTAGAAGAACCGTATATTATATATATAATTGAAAATAATTCACGAAAAATAGTTTTAATTAGTTAAAAATACTAAATATTTTGTAGAAATCATTTTTATACCTTAAACAAATATTAAAACCAATTAAATTACATTTTTAGACAATTTAGGGTAAAATTACCAAAATACCCCTATATATATATATATACCTAAATTACTTCAAAAATTCACCAAAAATCATACAATTATCCAAAATTAATTTTCTCAACATATTTATCAATAATATCAATAATTAAACTCAATTAACCAATTAAATTCAATTTAAAACACAATTAACTTAATTTTCCAAAATCACATAAACTTCAATAATTAAAAATAAATACTTAGAAATTCATAAAAATTCCAAATAAATTCCTATAATTCATTTCAACACCTAATTCAACCATAAACTCCAATTTCATAATTTAAATAATTAATTTCCGAAAATTCGAAAATAATATTAAAATATTCAAAAATACCCAAAAATCCAAACAACCTCCAAAAATTCTACAAAAATTCATACATGAAGATTAAGCTACCAGGAACAACATTTGTGAAGGAAGTTTCCATGAATCATCCAAATCGAAGCTCAAAAAAATCGAAAACCAAAAGTGGCCGAAAACTTCAAATCAAAACCTAAGCAATTCTAGACCATTTTAGCTCAAACCAAAGCTAGAATAACACTCACCGGAGCTCAAGGAGAAGATAGAGACCGGCGGTGTCGAAAACGGTGGCCGGATGAGGGAGAAACGACGGTGAGAAGAAATGGCCGGCGTCGGGCACCCACGGGAGAAGAAGAAGAAGAAGAAGAAGAAAAAGAAAAAGAAAGAAAAGGAAAGAGAAAGAAAAAGAAAAAGAAAGAAAAAGGAAAAGAAAAAAAAAGAAAAAGAAAATAAAATAAAATAAAATAAATTAAAATAATTAAATATTAATAAATAAATAATAATAAAATAATAAATTTTAATAATTTAATAATAAATAAAATAATCAAATAATAATAAATAAATAATAAAATATTAGGGTAATAATAAACCCTAATTAAATAAATATACACACACAGGCTTTATTTAATAATTTAAAAATATGTATGAGTTCATGCAAACCCGTAAATACATTTAAAATAATTAATAATACATTGTTTACGTGAAAATTTCCCCGAAAATGAAAGTCCCGGGAAAATTTTACGTAAGACACTGAAAATAATAGACAGTAATTAAAATAGGTTTAAAATACATATCAACTCATAAAAAATATCGTACAATGCATAAAAATTATTGACACTGTATATCCCGGTACAGTGTAAAAATATTTTAAAAAAAACACGGGATATTACACTCAAAAAGGGCATTCACCACCAAACATCTTGTGTTGGCACTCCTCAACAGAATGGTATAGCCAAACGAAAGAACCGGCAGTTATTGGAAGTTGTCTGAGCATCACTATTTGACATAAATGTTCCTCGAGAATATTGGGGAAAAGCTGTTCGATCCGCTGTGTACCTCATAAACCGGACACCATCACGAGTACTCAGTTTTAAGAATCCTCTTTAGAAACTTTAAGAACTTGTCATATCTCCACCCTTCAATAATCTTGAACCCCGAGTTTTTGGATGCTCGACATATGTTCATCAGACACTTGGCAAATTAGACCCTCAAGCTATCCGGTGTATCTTTATTGGCTATACAGATTTACAAAAGGGATATCGGTGTTATGATCTGAATACAAAGAAGATGTATGTCACTCGGGATGTTCGATTTCATGAAAATAGTCCTTTCTTCTCCCACTCTGAGTGCTCTCTTTAAGGGGAGAAAAATCCAAACCTCTTTGAGCTTGAAGATAGCATTCTGAGTGTTCCAAATCCGAGTCTCCCAAATGTTTTGAGTATTCCAAGCATCTCACCCGGACAGACAACTGGTGTTCTGAGTATGAGCATCTCACCCAGACAAACATCTAATGTTCCAAGTATGAGCATCTCACCCAGACAGATCATCAAAGAAAATTTGAGTAATCAAGATAGTATATTTTCCCAACCCATACCAGAAGCTCAAGAAACTCTGGATGCGGTGCATAATAAGGTAAATGTGTCTCCTTTAATTCCAAATACTGAGCCTCGTTATCCTTCTAGAATTAATAGAGGGGTTCCGAAAAAACAATATGATCCAGACCTTCATACCAAAGCTAAATACCTTTACAACTAACCATTTGTCTAACTCACATGCACTTACTATAAATTAATTATCTACTATATCTATTCCGAGTAATATGCAGGAAGCCTTAGATAATCCAAATTGGAAGAATGCTATGAATGATGAAATGGAGGCATTACAGAAGAACCAAACGTGGGATCTTGTTCCTCTTCCAGAAGGAAAGAAAACGGTAGGGTGCAGATGGATATTCACTATCAAACTCAATCAAGATGGAAGCATAAATTGATATAAAGCTCGATTAGTAGCAAAGGGGTACACTCAAAAGTATGGAATTGACTATGAAGATACATTTGCCCCAGTAGAAAAAATGAACACCATCTAAGTCCTTATTTCCTTAGCTGCCAACCTAGACTGCCCGCTTTGATAATTTGATGTAAAGAATGTATTTTTGAATGGAACCATAGATGAAGAAATATATATGGATCCACCACCTGGAACTAAATCTACTGATCGAGTATGAAAATTAAAGAGAGTATTGTATGGACTCAAGCAATCGCCTCGAGCATGGTTTGGACGACTCTCAACCTTCATGAATAAGCTCGGATATAAGCAAAGTGATGCTGATCACACACTATTCATCAAACAAAAGTTAGAAAAAGTCACCGCGCTAATTGTATATGTTGATGATATGGTGGTCACTGGAAATGATCCGAGTGAGAAAATAATTTTGCAAAGACTGTTATCATCCGAGTTTGAACTTAAGGATTTGGGTAACCTGAAGTATTTTTTAGGAATTGAAGTTGCAAGATCAGCTCAAGGAATTTCTCTTTGCCAATGAAAGTACGTAATGGATCTACTAACAGAGATAGGAATGCTTGATTGTAAGCCAGCCAAGACTCCCATTGAAGTCAACCATGGACTTTCAGTCCTAGAAGATCAAGTTTCAACTGATAGAGATCAGTATCAATTGTTGGTAGGAAGGTTGATTTACCCATCTTATACTCGACCATACATTACTTATGCAGTAAGTGTTGTAAGTCAGCTCATGCATTCTCTGAGTAAAGAACATATGAATGCAATATACCAAGTATTAAGATATCTAAAGTCTTCTCCAAGTAAAGGGCTATTCTTTAGGAGAAATAAGGATTATGAAATTACTAGCTATACTGATGCTGATTGGGCTGGAGATCAGACTAATCAAAAATCAACATCCGAATACTTCACATTTATTAGAAATAATTTAGTCACTTAGAGAAGCAAGAAACAGAAAGTTGTAGCAAGGTCAAGTGCTGAAGCTGAGTTTAGAGGAATGGCTCATGAAGTATATGAGTTACTCTGGGTAAGGCGAATTGTTCAGGATCTGGGATTAAAACATCTAAAGCCTATGTTATTACATTGTGATAACAAGGCAGCCATACCAATTGTAAATAATCCAGTTGAACATGGTCAAACTAAGCATGTAGAGGTTAATAGACATTTCATAAAAGATCATCTGAACCAAGGGACAATTGATCTTCCATATGTTTCATCTCAGACTCAACTAACTGACATCCTCATAAAGGCTGTATCCAGAAAAGCATTCTACAACTCACTTGGCAAGTTGGGAATGATTGACATACATTTACCATGTTGAGGTAGTAAATATTTTTATTATATATATTAGGAAGTAAATATTTGTATACAATTAGGAATAAAGTTCTATTCTATTTAGGATGTTATTCTATTCCTAATTAGGTTATGATTAGGATTCATGTATGTATATATAAGGGGGTATAACCCTTTTTTGAATATCATGGAAAAATATTTTCCTTATATTTTCTCTCTTTTTCTCTGAATTTTATTCTTCAACTTCAGCAAAAATCACCACAAATTGGTAATTTTTTCATTCCATCATAAAATGAATTTTTTTTTAAATGACCATAAATTCATAAAATTTTTAAATTTTTGCCATAATTGGCAAAATGACCTAGACATTGCCATCATCAGATGAAGCATTTCAGTAATAGTATGTTAGGGTATATTTAGATTAATTTGGTTAATGAAATCCAAGAAATTTCCCTCAATACGAGATGTGATATGCTGTAAGATTTTATATTCCCTTCCAAAAGGGAAATCCTAGATTTTGTTAAACATCTTATATGAAGTGAAGTTAGTCCTTTTGCTATTTTTTGATATTTATGCAGCTGAAAGTGTTGGTCCTTTTGCACATTATAAGTTTTTCCTGAATATTTTATGCTTATCAACTTTACTAATAAAAACATTTAATGCTGAAAGAAGAAGAAATGAAGCAGAGCTAGCCTCATGAATAAGGATGGTAGGGTGTTTCATTCTGCAGTTATATTGGAAAATCATAGACACAAGCCTCTGCCTTGTTGCAAGGCTACACACATATTGGAAACTAATTTTGTTACTTTTATATATTATTGATTTTACAGTCACAAGATACAAAAGCATCAGTGCTGACAAAACCAGAACTGTAAACTCATAAGTTACTTTCTCTTCCTATGTATTTTGAAAATCAAAGCTTATATTATATTACTGGCTGCTGTTATTTGAACTTTTAGGTTTGGAACTACCTAGTAAAATGACTAAGTTCGGTTCATAAAACTACTTATAACAAGTAATCAAATAGTTATCAACATGGATAGAACTTAGAAAGAAGGGATTTGACTGAATTACAATAGATTTACCTACATAAAAGATTCTCTCATTTCAATGCATGCATGTTATTAGCAATATTACTGGCCATCGCTACTTGTATTCTAGTATTATTTAGTTTTTAGATTTCATTTGCATTCATGCTTCTTTTTACATAACTTGAAAGCACAAAAAGATTATCACAACATGATCAAATAAAGTTCTGTAATGCAATTTTAGCAGCAATATAGGAGCAAAAGGAAAAATGACTCTCCTAGTTAGAGTATAACATAACAAGTAGCATTAGGATCTCCTAATATTTAACTCTCACACACAACCAAAAGCACAAGTATATCCAAGAGAATTTTCCTTTAAATTTTCTACTAGTATAGCTAATAGCTTTCAATGATACACCAAACATTATATGGTGATTGACACACTTAACAAAAGAAGTAAGAAGTTTATTTTATAACTAAACCTCTCGTTCCTTCTCTTCTTTTCAATATAGAATAACATTCCCACATCCATCTTTTAATTTTTTTTTATCATATGTTAAAAATTTCCACCATGATTAAAAATTAAAAGAATAACAGCTATACTATCAGTTATGACAATCATAATTCTAGAAAAAACAAGAATTTTCATACCCCACTATAAGAGTATACACACTTAGAATTTACCAACTCCAATAATTTTCACCTCAATCAGTTCCTGTCAAAAGTCTTCTAATAAGTTATGGTGTAACTTCTAATGTTGACTTTCTACGAAGTTCATTAGCCATCGACATCAATTTCACCACACAGCTTTTATCAATGTCAATCAATACCCATGTGCAAATTATGAACATGCTACCTATTATACATCCTTTTCCATGACAACTCACTTGGTAGCTATCATGCCATGAGGATATATATCTTTCCTTATATAGAAAGTTCATCATCTTCATTTCAAAGACGATCATATTGATAACACTACTTTTGGAGCCATTAGCCGAATTAGCTCCACCATTTTTGCAATTCTTCTTTACATGTCCAGGTTGCCCAAAATTTATTATTCTATCAAATTTCTCAATATCAAATATAAAGCTCATATTTGCTCAATAATACACAGTACCTCCTTAAACTTGAATAATACTTGTTGCTACATTGACCTCACACATAATTAATGAGCGAACAATTATGTCTATAAAATGCACTAAGAAAGTTTCTAGGAGAGATTTAGGGTGATACAAATTGTACCACTTAAGTCCTAACTTCCTTAGGAGATTATAGCTTTTGTGACAAAATTCTCTTGGTTGTACTAACTTACACAATATCTGCAATAACCCTTGTTTTTAATTTATTTTATTAAATAATGAGATATGCAGTGTTAATAAAGTTTAAAAGTTATATTTAGTTATTTTACTATTTTGTGATTTAGTATTACTATTTTATGTTTAATTAAATTTTCTACGTAAATATATTAATTTGGAATTTATTATTTTGGATGTTTAAATTCCATTATGTATATTTATTATTTCCGAATACTATTATTTTAATAATGCTAATTTAGAGCATGGTTATTTTAATATTATTATTTTTAAACACTAATATTATTTTCTTAGTTGACATGATTTTGAGCATTTTTAATATTGTGAGTACCTCATTATTATTTTATTTTATTAATTTACTTTGTTAATATTTATTAATTGTGATAGTGGTATTTTATTAATGTTATTTTGAGTGTTATTTTATATTATATTGTGTGTATTATTGTTAATATATGTGTGAGTGATTATATGGTGAGTGTGTGGATATATATATATATATAGATTAATGAGTGGTGGAGAATAATTAAACTAAAGTTAAGTTATTATATATATATACACAAAAAACCATTTCATTCTTCCCTTCCTTCCCGCGACTCCGACCTCCTCTCATCACTGCACTTCTCCTTCTTCCTCACGATCTGCTCAGTCATTACCAACACCATCATCTTCTCCTTCTCGTCGGCATCGCCCTGGAAGACCTGCAGAAGCCGTCGGTGGACAGCACGCAGAGCAGCAGCAACAGTAGCGATCACCGATGACTTCCCGACGGTGAAAGCTTGGCTTCCTTGGCTTGGTCGACTCCTTGAGCTGTGGAGAAGACGATCCCAAGTTCCATTCAAGCTTAAACTTATTCATTTGTAAGTTTTGATTGATTTTAGTTTATGTCAAAATTTTTCTTCATTTTTTTAGCTTGAGTTTAATTGATTTTTTTTTATAATTTCTTTTTGAAATATTAATCTATGCATCTTAATCTATTCATAGATATTTTTTATGCATTTTTCTGATTTTGTTTGATTTTTGGTTAATTATTGAATATTTTAATGATAAAAAATGAATTTTCGTTAATTAATTAATTAGATTATGAAATTTGTTAAATTGTTGTTATTATATATTGTTATTGATTTTGATGTTGAGAAATTAATTTTTGGGAATTTTATATAATTTTTAAGAAATATTTATAGTTTATGTAAATATTGGATAATTGAGTTAAATGAGTATTTGGGTTGAATTTGAAGTTTAATTGTGTGTTTTAGTTTATATTAAAATGTTATTTGATGATAAAATAATTTTTAGGAATTTCTATTATTTTTATGGAAGTTTATATAATTTATGTGTATTTTTGAATTAATAGATTAAATATGTAATTTTTTTTTCATATAGAAGTAATTGGTTAATTAGGTGTATTTGTTGATTTTATTAAATTATATGTTGAGAAATTAATTTTTGAGTAATTATGTGAATTTGACACTAAATTGACTAAAATATAATTAAATCGGTTTTAATAGTTCTTTGAGGTATAGAAATTATTTCTATAAATTATTTAGTATTTTTACGTAATTAAAACTATTTTTTCATAAATTATTTTCAAATTATATATAATATACTATACTATTTTTCTAAATAAATGAGTTTTTATCGGTTTTTAATATATTTTGGATTAATTGTGTAATTTGGAGCTTTAAAATGTATTTTGGTCAATATTAATGAATTGATCGAGAATTGTTAATTTTTAATGATATTTTATCACAATTAGGGTTTTATTGAAATTATTGGGTAAATAATTATTTTCAGCGTTTTAAATATTCAATTGCTATATTTGGGTTATTCAAAGGTATTTTTGGTATTTTTGGAATTTTCATGTATTATGTGTTTATTTTGTGAATTGTGAGCCTCGGTCGGAAGAATTGTAGTTTGGGAGTCTGACCGAGGGGTTGTGGCTGTGTATTTTCGAAGTGTGTTTTCTGTGCAGGATCGGCCCTACTTTTGTAGGGAGATGTCCGTTTTATAGAGGAGACTCTGCCGAAATTTCGATAGATTTCTCGTAAAACGTGACAACCGGTCCGAGTCTAATTCTGAATTCTTGATTGAATCTGTCTATAGTAATCCTAGAAGTATAGAGTTAGAAGTGTATTCTGACGGTTATTTTTACTTTATCTTTCTAGCTGCGCTGGGACCGAGGCCTAACAGACCAGGCCCGTTGAGTCTGTCTCGAGGAGCGCATACCAGTGAGTTATTATACTCTATATATATGCATTGCATATAGGATACATGATTTAGGATTTTTTTATTTTCATTATATGTTTTAAACAATAATTTAATTTATAATATGATTTGGTATATTTTGGTTTATTTTTAGTATATTTTGATATATGTCAAAATTAAATACACGTTTTAAATGTATATTTATTCATGATTATTTTATTAAATGATTATAATACTTTAGGTATATTTTTAGTATATTTTAGGTATATTCTTAAATAATTATATGTCATAATATTGATTTATACTTAATTGTTTTTTTTTAGTTTATTTTTGGTATATTTTGATATATTTCCAAATAAATGCATGTTTTATCATTTAATCCAAACTTAATACATTAGTGATATACTTCGGGTTTATTTGCCAATATATGTAAACCTAAAATGCATGTTTTAGTACATATGTATGTTTTACATGAATATCTGTGCATAATTGTTTTATTAGATGATTTGTGTGATTAGGGTATATCTTTTGTATGTTTAAGTATATTTTTAAGTAAGCGCATGTTATACTATTGGTACACACTTAATTGTTTTTAACTATATTAATGGCTTACCTTTAGTATAATTCATACTTTATTTGACTTTTATATATATATATATATATAGTTGATTTTATTATTTTGAAAAATCATTTTATATTAATTATTTTCCGAATGAATGATTTATTCTAAAGTGAAGGATATCAATAGAACGTGCTTCATAGTGGGCAGCACTAGGACCGTGTATGTACTAGTACGATAGATAAGGATTGAGTGAGAGTTAAAATTGGGTGATTATAATTGATTTAATTGATTTGACTAAGATTAGTGGTATGTTAGATAGTGTGATTGCTGGAGCTCGATTGACCAAGTGTCTCGGGGCCAATCACACTGACAGTCAAACTGCTGGAGCTCAGTTGACTTAGTGTCTCGGGGCCAGTCTACTGTCCATAAGTGAATTGAATGATCTATTGGGTTGATTGAGATGTGAGGTAGATAGTGTGATTGCTGGAGCTCGGTTGACCAAGTGTCTCGGGGCCAGTCTGCTGTCCATATTGGAATAAGTGTTCTATTTGGAATCAAGTGAGCCTGTATGGCTAGAGTGATGATGGGATTGTTTGAGGTTGTTATTATTTAGGGTTCTATGGATCCTTTATGAATTAAAACAAACATTTTCTATATTGAGTATATTTATAAAAGCAAAGTTTGGCATTCGCGTGAAATGTGTGTATATACATATATATATAAGAATGCCTGACTGTTATGGTTTAGATTGCATGTATATATAGTATAATAATTCACTCAGTGAGGTCTGACCCCCCTCAATTATTTTTTCCAGGAGATCCCATATCGTCAGACCTTAGTTGTAGAGTTCCTCGTCGGTGTTCTTCAGTCCCGACTATTTTATGTAAATATATATTCTGAACTTTAAATTGTATTCTAGAAACTGCAGTAGTAGTGTTATTATATTGAAAGTGTATTATTTTGTTTGGATATTAAATACTCTGAGAATGTGTATTTGAACATTGTACGAATATGTATTCATTTATAAAAGGATTTGGAGTATTTATTATATATATTGATTCAGAAAAATTTTAATTCTGTCAAACTTTTATTTATTTATTGCATGATTTTATTTTCTAAGGCTTGCTACGGGTTCCGGATTCAAAAGAATTCTCGTTCCCTAGCGCCGGTCATGGCCCCTGTTTTGGGTCGTGACAATATCACACTTAATAAACACAATATCATATTTAAAAGACCTCCAATTGGATCACAACAATTTCTAAAAGATATTTTCTGACATGAAAAATTGCATAAAGTTGCAACTACATAGCATACTAAGAATTTTAAAGAAATTCCTATATCACCTTTAGCTCATCCCTTACCGAATCAACTTTAATACCAATTGTTGGGGAAAAATAGGCCCTTATAATCCAAAAAATGCCTTTACCCTTTTAGATTACAACTTGAACAACAAAATGAAAAATAAAAAAGAGAAATACATAATAATTTAATGTGGAAAACTCTAAAATGGAGAAAAACCATAGGTGATGTCAAAAGACAACAAAGAGACAAAATATTCACTATATGAAAAATTATTACAGCCACACTATAAAATATTTAACTCTTATACACACCCAAAAGCTCAAGTACAACAAAGAGAATTTTCCTTTAAATTCTTTACTAGTATAGCTAATAGCTTTCAATTGTACACCAAATATTTCATGGTAATTGACACACTTAATAAAAGAAGTAAGGAGTTTATTTTATAACTAACTAATCTCCTTCTTCCTTCTCTTATTTTCAATGTGGGATAACATTCCCACATCTAGCTATTAATTTTTTATCATATTTCAGCAAAAGCAACTCATCTAAGTATTTCAAGTAAATAATATGTATTTGATATGTTTCCTTCCTTTAATGGACATTAGTTGCATATTTTTAAGTCATTAGGCATAGCTTGAATCCACTTGCACTACTTGTAATTCCTTCATAAGATTATTTTTCAAGTAATACTAAGCTCTCCACATAGCTATAAAGAGAATGTTTTCCAGGACAATCCATGGGATTTATATTAGATGAGGTGTTTAGGTTCTGTGAGGCTAAGAATTTATTAGGAAATCTAATTAACTCTTCCCTATTATTCCTAAATCCTAACATGTTGGAGGTCCAAGACTCTAGTGATACATATCAGTTGGAGGTTCAACACTCTTGTGATACATCACAGTTGCTAATGTCATCCACGATAACACTACCTCATATTCTTTCATCACCCATATATCAAATTGATGTTTCCATGTTAGTTTTAAGAACTACAATTGATGACTTTCCAAAATCCTTGAGAGACAAAATAAAAGGCAATTAATAAGAAGTTGGATTTTAGAAGCATCTAGGTAGGCCAATCTTATGAAAAACCCCATTACTCAAATCAAGTACCATGATTACATTCCAAAACCAATTTTCAATACCAGCGATAATCTAATGCAATGCATCATTCATAAAAATGAACTCTAGTGATGAAAGGAAATTAAAACTACCCTTGGGGGGTGATGAGAGTGATATCTTTCCATGAATTTGAATTAAGCAAGTAGAGATGAGCCCCACAACTATCATAATTTAAAGGAAGAAACATTCTCAATACCTTGTAGTCCATGATTCTTGAATCAATCCATGACCCACAACATTATTGGGTGACATTGGAGGGATTGGTGGAAGTAATAGTGATTTTTTAATCAAAAGGTTCCAAAGGATTATTCTATGCTCATATACCCATGCAACACTCCCCAAATGAGAGAGACATATGAGGCCATTACAAGAACCAATATCGAACAAGCCATTAGGAAGGTCAAAAGGGATTCCTAATGACATGCACTCCTGGAAACCTTCATTGTCAAAACACAAAGAGTATTAGGCATTGTTGTTGTTAGGTTCCCAAAACTCATACATAAATCAATGATTTGTGTTGTTATGTGATATCTAAAGGTGGGTGAAGATGAAATTAGGGCTTTTCACAAGAGAAAACCACAACTTGCATGAACATCTAAATTGCCTTAACCGAAAACTTGCAAAAGATTTCTGCTACCATGTCCTCCAGAAAATATTCTGATGAGTTCATAATTCTTTGCTTTTGATTGAAATTCAATATTGCACAATTGAAAATAAATAAAATAAAAAAGAGCATAAATAATTGGGAACCCTACAGAACTATAACATGAATCCTCACATGAGGGATTTTTACAAGTAAAAATACAAATTAAAATTTTCAAGGTAAATTATATCAAGGTTATCAAGCTTTAGACTATATTTCATATTAGTTTTAAAACTTTAATTTGTATCTTTTTTGTTATAAAATATTAATTTTAATTATATAAAAAAGTCACCTACAATATTGCTTTCTAATTTAGATGACATGGTATACTGAAATTATCACATTATAATTCAACTCAGTAAAAATTTCATGAGACTATTGATCATAATTTTATAAGGTTTAACGTAAAAAAATAAAAATTAAAGTGAATTTATGGTCAATAATCTTATAAAGAAGGAGGTGTGACAGTATGACATGGTAATTTTTGTTAAGTTGAATTATGATGTGGTAATTTTGGTGTGCCATGTCATATAAATTAACTAGAATTATTTTCAGTTACTTTTTTTGTGCAATTGAAATCAATGTTTTATAACAAAAAAGATACAAATTAAAGTTATGGAATCAAAATAAAATTCAATGTAAAGCTTCACAACCTCTTCTATAATTAATCCAAAATTTTTATTATATGTAAAAACCTATAAGAAAAATACAAATTAAAATTTTATAACCAAATTGCAATTGAATATAAAGCTTAGTCACCATCTATACAAGTTAGCCCATGGATATATGAAAGCCATGGGGTCAAATATTTTCAAAGTCACCCAACTATACTCTTATTAGAGTTTGGATAATAAACATTAATTTGTTTGGTTTTGATAACCCAACTTTGATTTTGTTTCAAAAATGATATTATCTATAATTTTTAGTTCTTCAACTTTAACTTTTTAATTTAGTCCAAAATTACAAAAATTTTAGAAATTCATTTTATCATCTTTTTCTACGGCTCAGATATTGCTCAGTGTGAGTTTGCTCTTATTGACGGAATCAAAGAGTTACTTAGAGATCAAGAAGGATGAGTTCTTGAATTCCTAAATTTTTTTAGCTTCTCAAACTCATTAAAGTATCAAAAACTAATATCAGGATCCAAAAGTTATTTAGAACCAAGGAGTTGATATAAAAATATAGTTATTATATTAATAATACACAACTTTCTACTATATTCAATATAATTACAATGTTGGTTATGATATTTTAAATGAGTATTAAATTTTTCTTGATCAATTTTAAATAATTTTTGTCTTAAATTTCTTAAATTATTAGTATTAGACTAGGCAAACAAATAAAAATACTTAACAAGATTTTCTACAACAAAAGACATTAAGTAAACAAAAATATGAATAAAATTCTATTTTATTTGTTTTCTATGAAAACTATGGACTTATTTGTAAAAAATGTTAAAGTTCAAACTAAACTAGTAATCCTAAATTCTTTATGGATTAGAAAATATTTTGGTAACCATTTTGAAATTAAATAGAAGTAAAGTAACAAAAAATATACGAATTAAAGTTTGGTGACCAAAATGAAATAAGGCTAAAGTTTGGTAAGCTCCTAAATAATTAACCCCCTAAGAGCCATTGGTCTTCTATTTGGCACTCGGTAGTGTAATTGTGCTTTCGGAGGTAACTAATGGAGAGAAGCCAAAAGCATGATGTTATAGCCAAAAACATTAAGTTGATTAATTTAGCTAGATTCTCTGTTTCTAGTGGTCTGACTTTGCTACATCTAAGCCTTTGTTCAATTATAGTCTTTATTTAATTTGCTACCCTTTATTCAATTTGTTAGCTAAATTTATTACTTGCTACTCTTACCATTTTAAATTCAAGAATGATAGATGGCATTATAGATGGATGCTATATTATTTAGTAAAAAGCAACTAATATTAAATGTTATAAGAAGTGTTGAATGGTGGATTGTCATGAATTATTGTTCTGAAATGCCTCTAGATAGTATGGAACATGCTCTGGTCTTAAATTTCTGATATTGCTGGCATTCGTGTATGCTAAAATGACAGAATTCTTAATCATATCCACTGTTCACTTGAACAGGGTAGCTCAAACATGAAAAAATTTGGCCTAGACAAAAGTCCATTACAAAGCTTAAATACTTAAATACGAATTTTTCATTTTTTGGTTTTAAAACAACTCTCTAATATTCAACAACTTGTGTACTTTAATTTCACGAAGCTTAGAGGCAAAATAGTACGAAATTGAAAATTTCACCTTATATTCAACATATGAAATTTAACATTAAATTTCAGAACTTATAATGTCACACTCCATCCTCTATCACAAGGATCAGTATAACTATAAACTAAAACTTATGGAATAGTCAAAATACCTATAAACAAAATACTACTATATATATATTATTACAAGTTTACTATACACAAGGTTCAGTTAAGTGTAAATATCCATAAATTGTACATGGAATTTTAAGGCTAATCTAAGCAAGATTCATCCAAGATAGCAAGAGTATATTGGCTCAACCACCACTAAAGTTGACAAAAGAAGAGCACACGTGAACGACGTTGAGCAAGGATTTATTTATCTACAAAAGGGGTCTGAAAATGATAAAAAAAAATAAGAGGATGAGTACAACTACTCAGTGAAAGGATATAAGTATAATAAAGGGGAACATATAACAAATTATTCAATTCAATTCATAAGAAATCAATCAAAACACTTCAGATAACTTGAAACATTCACTGAAATAAGAAATATTTCATCAAACTAGATTTTTGAGCAATCACATCTCATCAATTTATTTCTAAAACTCAACTTTATTTTAAACTAAGGAAACCATAGCCAAATCATCAAACATATACTTATATACATATACACTCTTAGGTGTGACCTAGAAATCCCTAGCAACTCTAGGCACTAAATGTCTCAAATCGCAACCCAAACTGCAAATCCTTGTCATATGCATGCGCAAAGACAATACCCTTTAAAAGCAATAATATATTTTAAGCACTTGACATTCAAGGTGTGATTTCATATGCAACTTCATACAGTGTACACCATTTATCTAAATATATCATAGAAATTCATTTCTCAAGTGTATGGCTCAAAGAATCAAACTAACATCATATGTTCCCAAGTTTGCTAGAAAATATATATATTTGCAAACATCATTTAAAAGAGATTTCAAATAAAAGTTATTTCCCAAACATATATTTAGTAGCTTTAAAACTACAATGTTACACCATTATCTACTCACTTGAAACAGATAAACAAAAATTCTAGTTAGGAGGAGCTGCACAACTATCCACACCAAAAGATGGTCCTTTACCTAAATAAGGACATATAAAAGTAAACATCATGAAAATGAACGTTGATGTAATTAGTTAATGGAAGGAAATTTTAATTTATTTTATAAAGTATGTAAAAATGCAATGCCTCTTTAGTAGTAGTAGTAGTAGTAGTAGGAAGGATATTTTAATTTATTTTATGAAGTAGTAGTAGTAGTACTGATAGTAATAATAATAGTAGCAACAGTAGCAGTAGCAGTAGCAATGGCAGTAGTAGCAGTAGTAGTAACAATAGTAGTAGGAGTAACAGTAGCAGTAGCAGCAGCAGCAGCAGCAGTATCAGGAGTAGTAGAAGTAGCATTAGAAGTAGCAATAGCAGTAGCAGTAGTCGTAGCCGTAGCAGTAGCAGTAGCCATAGCAGTAGTAGTAGCAGTAGTAGTAGTAATAATAATAATAATAATAATAATAATAGTACTATTCCTAAATTTTATTTCAAGAAAAATATTTTTAAATTAAAAATTCATATAAATTTCTCAATTCAAATATATATATATATATATATTAACAAGCATTAAGTAGTATTTATAAACACTAAAAATAAGTAGAAGACACATATGAAATTTACTTCTATAATATTAAAATACTAATTTCTCAATTTATTCTTCAATTAAATACTTGACTAGACCTTAAACATGAAAATTTAAAATTAATCACTTAGTTGAATCTAAGATAAATACCCAAATCTCTAATCTTGCAATTGAAATTCTGTAATATAATATTAATTTAAATTAAAGATAACGCTTACAAAAAATGATGAAATTAAAAAGACCCAAGTGCTTGAAATCCCTCAATCTAACAAAGAATTCATGAAAACCAAACTCTCCAAGTGATGAGGGATGAAGCTTTGAGGTTTAGAGATGATAAGGCTTGAGGGAAATGAAAATTCAAGGGTGGGATTTGAAGATAATTAAAAAAAAAAAAAAAAACCCTCTTTCTTCTCAATGCCAACGTTTGTTCTTTTTTTTTTTGTAAGACAACCCCCTTTTGCTAAAAGCCACCAACTCCAAATCCTTATTTCACTTTTAATTCTTACCTTTTTTTTTTGGTTCTTATCTGATCTTTTGTTTAACCAATAAAATGTTTCCACAATATTAATTCTAGAAAAATCTACATGTAGTCAATTATTTATCTCTATAATTATTCATTTATTTTATTTTATTTTTAATGCAAATGCAAATGCATGTATATGGATGTTACATATAATTACCATTTATAGCATATAAAATCTTATGAATCTTTAAACTTTAAAAATGTGTTTAATTTAAATGAATTTCATAAAATTTTATTGAATTCATTTGCAAGTTCAAGTAAATGTATTTAGTTTAAATAAAAACTTTGTATAATTGATTTCCAATTCCAACTACTTAGTTATGTGGAATTGCTTAATACTAAATTCATTATTATTGATGAAATGTGTTTGGTTCAAATGAATTTAAAATTTATTTACAAATAAAACTTTTTTTAAAATTTATTTTGAAATAAAATGAATTTTTTAATCGAATTCAACCAAATAAAAGTTAAGTTACTTTAAAAGATGCAAAAAATAGGAAATGACAAAGAAAAATAACATTATGGCCCAGCTGCATACATTCTTCTTCATTCTTCAAATGCTTTCACAATGCAACAAAGCATAAACAACCGCAAGAACCTGCAATTAAGCAGAAACCATCTCCTCAGTCAAAATCAGTTGGGAACCAAGACATTTTAGCAACAAATAAAATAAAATAAGAAAAGGTGAAGACAAGTGCAAATTAATTTAGAGCTAACGGGAAACACCCCCCAATAGAGATAGGAATTCAACAATTTAACACAATACACCACTTTTGAATTCCCAGAAATGTTAATTTCAAAGTGATTAAATATTATAATTTCAAAGTGACTAAATATTATTTTGAGGCCAGGCACACGATTCAATGATTCCCACTCCATCAGCCAAGTTCCAAAAACCAAATGTTAATAGTTGTCAAAATACACCAAAATAATAAACAGTTCAATTGAAGTCACCATACTAGCAAGCTGGTTCGCATATGTAAAAGTAATGAAATGATACAACTCATCATGGTTTTTTTCTATCTGCAGACACAAAGCCGGCCTAACTTATGCGGTCAATATCAGTTGATAAATTTGAAACTATACAGATCAAAATGGATTCAATATTTCAACTATATGCTTCCTTGGGCTACAAAATATTTGCAACTCCTACAAAGGCAATGATAGATCGGTATCGTAAGTAATGATGTATCATCTGTCAGCACGTCACAGAACTAAAAAGTTCTTAAATCAACCGCTGCTCAGCCCAAACAAAAACAACCAAAGTTCAAATGTGTTATTAGAAATGAAATGCGCTTTAGTTATTAACAATCGAATGCTCAACCCAAACAAAAACAATCAATGTTTCAATTGTTATCCAGAAATTATTTTCAGAAAAAGCTTGAAATGTTACCTTAAAAGTGCATCAACTGCTTGTATTGGGCAGCGTTTCATCAATTGAACGACTTGCACCATTTGTGTCTCCCTCATCATTTTCCTTGTCCAGTAACACTAGGCTCTCTACATAGCTATAAAAATAAGATTCTCTTTTTTTAGGAAGAGCCATGAGAGTTTTAACCCGTTGGCTGTTTAGCTTCTGCGAAGCTAAGCTTCCACGCTTAAATCTAATGAGTACTTCTCCGTTACTTTTAAAACCCATCACCCTTGAACTTCCTCTCCATTGTTTACCCACAGTTGCTAACTTCACCCATGATTCCACCACACCATATACTTGCATCACCCATATATCAGACTCATACTTACGTTGATGAACAACTGCAATTTCGGATTCGCCATAATCATAAACAGACAAATATGATGGGTCAACTTCTGCTAAGCATTGGGGCAATGAAATTTCATGAAAAATCTCATCATTCACATCAAACACCATGATTAAATTCCTGGATTTATCATTCTTGGAAGCTATCCAATGCAATGAACCATTAACAACAGCTCTAGTGGCAAATTGACTAACGAAGTACCTAGGAGCAATCTGAGTGATGTCTTTCCAAGAATTCGAATTAAGCGAGTAAAGCTCAGCCCTAAAGTTAGTCTCAGAATTAGGTGCGATCGGGATTCTTAACACTTTGTAATCATGGGATCTTGAATCATAACCAAAGCCAATAAATTTTTGAGGACGAAAAGTAACCCATACATCAGGGTTGGGAAGTAATATTGATTTTCTTATAGAAGGATTGTAAAGAATGACATCGTAATTATCCTTCCGACATAAAAAATCAATGCATAAGAAACAGATTATCCCATTGCATGAACCCCCGAACTGATAGGTGTTAGCGGAGTGGAGGGGGGCTGGCAATTGCGTGTACTCCTCAAAATCTTGATTGTCAAAACGCAAGGAAAATCGTTCGGAAACTTTACACAGAAAATAGCGATTAGTGTTAGGATTTGAGGAGGAGAAGGTTGTCTTTTGAAGGTGGGCAGTTATGAAATCGGGGTGTTTGATAAGAGAGCACCATAACTTGCAGACCAAACTGCATCGCAAAATCGATTTCACAGGCAACCTGCACAAGATTTCTGTTATCACTTGTTCTGGTAAATATTCTGACATCTTCTTCTCTTTACATGTCATTGATTTTCTCTGTTATCAGAATGTGAGGAAGCATCCCCCAGCTTGCATCAAAGAATTTGATCAGAGGAGAACTCATTGCATGCTATCTACCAGAAAATAAATTTGAGTTGATTCTCTCAATTTTTCCTTTCAATATTCAAATGCTTTCGAGTTAAATATTAGCTTTTTTTTCAATACAAGTTATTGACTTCATTTCATTGGCTCTTTGTTGAAAAATTCCACACGGTTATTTGGTGTATCCTTACGTCAACATATAAAAAACACATGAAGTAGGTAGCTTCAACACCAAGAGATGGTCCCAACATAATGTTGTTTAATTAGTTGATGAATTATTAAAGAATAATGATAGATGTGACTAATACTGACATCGATATATATTAAAAAATAATTTTTTTTGTTAAGATTACATGTACAGTCCCATATTAGTATGCAAATCAGAGTGAATCATGCAGAAGGAAATGTACTTTAAACACTACTATTTATTTAGTTACTAATTACATAAATCATCATCCATTATTTAAACAGTAATAATAAGTGTCAAGCCATCACAAAAACATTACTGTGGCAACTCTACGTATACAAAATTCTTTTAGTGTCCTCTCCTCCCAATTAATTGCCCTATCTTTAGGGCAATCAAATAATTTTAAAAAAAAAGTGTAGCCCCTGCTTCTCTTATTACTCTTATTTAAATGAGACTGTCAGGGGCTGTTTACTTGAATAAAATAATTTTCTGTTTTGTAACTCTAGTTTCTTAGAAAACTGAATTTTCATTTTTCATAGAAAACTTAAAATATTGTGTTTATTTGTTAAATTTATAAAATTGTTTTCTAATTTTAAAAATTATATTAATTATTATGATATAATATTTCTTTTTTGCATATTTTATATTAGTACAATAAAATGGTTCTTACATAATTCTATATTATATTTAAAAATAATTTTTGTATGTTTCTTTAGATTATTTTTATCTAATAAAATTATAATAAAAATACTCAAATGCTAAATTTATAAAAAAAAAATCAATACAATTATAAATTGTCACGAACCAACCCAAGAGTCATATTGACGCTAGAGAACGAGAATTCTTTCGAATCTAAAACTCATAGCAAGCCTTAAAAATAAAAACATATTAAAAAAGAATATACAAATATGTCAAAATTAAAATTTAAATCAATATAAAAATAAATTTTTATATGTCATATCATAATAAAAATATTCATACAATATTCTGATACAAAAATTTCAAAACCTAAAACAACACACTACCGATGCAATAACACTACTACTGCAGTCTCTAGAATACAATAAGAGTTCAGATAATAAAATTACATAATCTAGCTGGGGCTGAAGAAAACCGACAAAGAGATCTACTACTGAGGTTTAAAGAAAAATCTCCTAAAAAAAATATTGAGGGAGATCATAACCTCACTGAGTGTAATGACTTTATATTATAAATAATATAAAATTATTTTATGATATGGAGTGTTAATAAAATTTTAAATTTTATTTATATATTATTATTAATTGTGTATATTCTTTATTTATTTTATTTTAAAAGCTTTATTTATGTAAAATAAAATAACAATAATGCTAACAATAATAATATTATTATTATTATTTGATTTAATAGTAACGATAATAACTTTAATGTATATATATATATATATATATATTAAAAATAAAATTTTTGAAAAACAAAATTTTCGGGTCAAGTCACCATCTCCCTCTTTCTTTTTTTTTTCTTCCCCTCCCCATTTTCCCTCTATTTCCTGCACCTCCACCTACGCAACCCAGCCTCATTAGACGTCAACCACCCATCACCATCGATCCCTATCTCCCTCCTCTACCTTCCCGTCTCCTGAGGACCGCCGCCTAGAAGCTCGGGAATAGCAGCAGCAGCAAGGACAACTTCACGACGGCAACTCCGTTTCTGGCCACCAAATATCATCTCTCCAGTATCATCTAAATCTTTGAGCTTCGATGAGTGTGATTTTGAGCTTCGTTTGAGCTCAATCCCTCTAGATTTTGAGTTTTAGCTAGATTTTAGTTTATGTGTTTTAGGATTTTTTTTTTTGAGCTTGATATTGTTTGATTTATGAATTCTTGCTTTACAAATGTTGTTCGTGGCAACTTTAGCTTCTCAAAAATAATTTTATTTATTTTTTTTAATTAATTTGAATTATGGGTAATTTTTTATTATTTTAATATTAAAATATTAAATTTTTGATAATTATGTTAATTAATTGTTTTTAATGGAAATTTAGTTAAATTAGTGTTATTAATTTGAGTTAATAATTTTAGAAGTTATAAAATAATTTTTAGTGAATTTATATAATTTTTTAGAATATAATTAGTATTATGTTAACTTTGTATATACAAGTTAATTGTGTATTTTTGTTGAAATTATAGTTAAATAATATTTTTTTTAAATGATTTTAGAATTATATAGGGTATTAAAATGATTTTTATAAATTATTTACTATTTTTAACTAATTAATACTAATTTTTGAAAATTATATTCAAATAATATATTATTTACTATTTTAGTGATTAAATTGATTTTTAATTACTTTTATTATATAATTAGGTATTTGAGTATATAAAAGTGAATTTTATTATTATATGTGGAATTATTGAAAATTTTGATTTTTATTAATATTATATTATTATTTGAGATTTTATTTAATTATTGTGAAAATAATTATATTTAGTGATTTAAAGTCTAAATATATTATATTTTGGTAATTTATACATATTTATGGAATCTAATGATTTTTAATATATTATTATTTTATATTGATTTTTGGAAATTGTGAACTTTAGTTGTGTAATATCCCGTGTTTTTAAATATTTTTATACTGTACCGGGATATGCAGTGTTAATAAATTTTGAATATATATACGATATTTTTACGAGTTGATGTGTATTTAAAACTTATTTTAAATACTGTGTTTTATTTACAGTGCTTTACGTAAAATTTTCCCGGGACTTTCATTTTTGGGGAAATTTTCACGTAAATATTTTAATATTAATTATTTTAAATATATTTTCGGACTTGCATGAACTCATGCGTATTTTTAAAATACTAAATAAAGCCTGTGTGTGTAAATATTTATTTAATTAGGGTTTAATATATTACCCTAATATTTTATTATTTGTTTATTAATTTATTGTTATTTAATTATTTTATTTATTATTAAATTATTAAAATTAATTTTTTTTATTATTATTTTATTATTTTTTCTTTCTTTTTCTTTTTCTTTTTTTTTCTTTTTTCTTTTTCTTTTCTTTTTCTTTTCTTTTTCTTTTCTTTCTTTTTCTTTTTCTTCTTCTTCTTCTTCTTTCTTTCCCTCCCGCGCCCGACCACCACCCATCCCTTCCCCTCACCGCTGCAACTCCGGTCACCTACTGTCAGTGTGCCTCCCAGCTTGCCACCGTCGTTCCCAGCCATCCTCCGTTGCCTCCAGCTCCCTTCCCCGGTGCCGGCAGCCCCTGTTTTCCCTTTTGGCCGAAAATCGTCCCTTCGCCGTTTCTCCCATTTCCGACCACCATTTTCGACACCGTCGGTCTCTTTCTTCTCCTTGAGCTCCGGTGAGTGTGATTCTAGCTTTGGTTTGAGCTAAAATGGTCTAGAATTGGTTAGGTTTCAAATTTTCAATTTCGGTCACATTAGGGTTTTTGATTTTTTTGAGCTTTGAATTGATTGATTCATGAAAACTCCCTTCACAAATGTTGATCCTAGTAGCTTAATCTACATGTATGAATTTTTTTGGAATTTTTGGAGATTTTTTGGATTTTTGGGTATTTTTGAATATTTTAATATTATTTTCTAATTTTCGGAAATTAATGAAATTGTGTTTTATGGTTAAATTAGGTGTTGAAATGAATTATAGGAATTTATTTGGAATTTTTATGAATTTCTAAGTATTTATTTTGAATTATTGAAGTTTATGTGATTTTGGGAAATTAGGGTTAATTATGTTTTTAATTGAAATTAATTGGTTAATTGAGTTTAATTATTGATATTATTGATAAATATGTTGAGAAAATTAATTTTGGATAATTGTATAATTTTTGGTGAATTTTTGAAGTAATTTTAGTATATTTATATATATAGGGGTATTTTGGTAATTTTATCCTAAATTGGCTAAAAATGTAATTTAATTGGTTTTAATAGTTATTTAAGGTATAAAAATGATTTCTACAAATTATTTGGTATTTTTAACTAATTAAAACTATTTTTCGTGAATTATTTTCAATTATATATATAATATACGATTTTTCTAATAAAATGAGTTTTTATCGGTTTTTATAGTGTTTTAAGGTTAATTATGTAATTTCTACCTATAAAATGTATTTCTGTGATTTAAGGATATTTTTGGTATTTCCTGAATTTTTCTGTGTTGTGGACCCTGGTCGGTAGATTGTAATCTGGAGTCCGACCGAGGGATTGTGGATTTGTGTTGAGCTTATTTTTCGAAGTGTGTTTCTTTGCAGGGTCGGCTCTACTCTTTTGAGTAGAGAGATATTCGTTTTACAGGGGAGGTTCTGCCGAATTTTTGGTAGAATTCTCGTAAAACGTGATATCCGGTCGAACCCTGATATCGATTCTGTGTTTAATACTCTAGATCGAATTCTAGGATTTTTGTTAGGTTTATTCTGATGTCGGTTAATTATTTCTTGTTTAGTTACGCCGAGACCGAGGGCTAGTGGACCAGGCCCGTCGGACCCGTCTCGTGGAGCACACTAGGTGAGTTACTATACTATATATATATATGCTTAGGATGCATGATTTAGAAATATATATTTTATTTCGATTAAAATGCATAAATTATATGATTTGCATTTAAGTATATTATTAGTCTATTTTTGGTATATATTAAATTATATGCATGTTTTATGAATAAATTATATTTAAAATGTTTTTAAATATATTTCGAGCTTAATTTATGATTTAATTGGATTTATTTGACGTATATATACTCGAAATATACCTAGTTTACTTTTGGTATATTTCTAGTATATATATGGTTTATGTTGATATTTTATTGAACTTCATGCATCATTTTATTTTTGTGAATGAATGTTTTATATTATTAATGATGAAGGATATCGATAGAACGTGCTACCTAGTGGGCAGCACTAGGATCGAGTACGTACCGGTACACCTATAGTATTTAGGCTATATTACTAAATTATTTGTGGATATTGATTGATTATGATTAATTGATATGTGAGATATGGTTTGGAGGTGTGATTGCTGGAGCTCGGTTGACCAAGTGTCTCGAGGCCAATCACACTGGCAGTCAGACTGCTGGAGCTCAGTTGACTTAGTGTCTCAGGGCCAGTCTACTGTCCAAATGGATTAAGTGGATATATTTGGAATAAGTGAGCCTGTATGGCAAGAGTGTTGTCTAACACTATTTCCGAGGTTGCGATATTCTAGGGTTCTATATGATCCTTCATAAAAGATGATTTTCAATAAAATATATATATAAATGATTTTCTGCATTTGTGTGAAATTGCCTGTATATATATACATATTGTATATACTGTTGACTGTATGTATTGTCATTTAGTATGCATGTATATATATTATAGTAATTCACTCAGTGAGGTCTGACTCCCCTCCGTTGACTATTTTTCAGGAGAGTCAACATCTTCAGACCTCATGTCACGACCCAAAACAGGGGCCATGACCGGCGCTAGGGAACGGAAATTCTTTCGAATCCGGAACCCATAGCAAGCTAAAAATAAAATAAATCAAGCAATAATAACAACAATCATATATATGCAGCGAAAATAAAAATCATAATATCATAATATTATTCACATCAACTGGATTTAAATTAAATCTCATCTCATAGATATATAATCTTTAATACAAATCCAGTTTCAATATAATACATCTCTTTAAAATAAAATACATGAGATCCAATACTTTAATCCACGACTACTGCAGTGTCTAGATAAAATAAATAAGACTCAAGTAGATAATTTACACAAAGAAGCCGGGGCGGAAGAAATCCGGCGTATCGACCTGCTACTGAGGTCTGAAGAAGTTGACTCTCCTGAAAAATAGTCAACGGAGGGGAGTCAGACCTCACTGAGTGAATTACTATAATATATATACATGCATACTAAATGACAATGCATACAGTTAACGGTATATATCTACTATGTATATATACAGGCAAATACACACAGATGCAATAAAATCATTTTATATATTTTATCTGAAAATCATCTTTTATGAAGGATTATATAGAACCCTAGAATATCGCAACCTCGGAAATAATGTTAGACAACACTCTAGCTATACAGGCTCACTTATTCCAAATATATCCACTTAATCCATTTGGACAGTAGACTGGCCCCGAGACACTAAGTCAACCGAGCTCCAGCAGTCTAACTGCCTGTATGATTGGCCCCGAGACACTTGGTCAATCGAGCTCCAGCAATCACACCCCAAACCACATCTCACACATCAAATAATCATAATCAATCAATATCCACAAATAGTTCGTAATATAGCCTAATACTATAGGCGTACCGGTACGTACTCGATCCTAGTGCTGCCCACTAGGTAGCACGTTCTATCGATATCCTTCATTAATAATATAAATCATTCATTCACAAATACATGATGCATGAATTTAAATAAAAAAACAATATAAACCATATATATACTGGAAATATACCAAAAGTAAATCAGGTATATTTTGAGTATATATATGTCAAATGAATTCAATCAATTTATAAATTAAGTTGAAAATATATTTAAAAACATTTTAAATATATTTTATTTACAAAACATGTATATAATTTAATATATACTAAAAATAAACCAAAAATAAATCAAAAATATACTTGGATACAAATCACATTATTTATGCATATTTAGTCAAAATGAAACATGTATTTCTAAAATCATGCATCCTAAAGCACATATATATAAAATAGTAACTCACCTAGTGCGCTCCACGAGACGGGTCCGACGGGCCTGGACCACTAGTCCTCGGTCTTGGCGCAACTAAACAAGAAATAAATAACTGACATAAGAATAAACCTAACAGAAATCCTAGAATTCGATCTAGAGTATTTAAACACAGAATCGAAATTAGGGTTCAACTAGACATCACGTTTTACGAGAATTCTACCAAAAATTCAGCAGAACCTCCTCTGTAAAACGGACATCTCTCTACTCAAAAGAGTAGAGCCAACCTTGCAAAGAAACACACTTCGAAAATAAACACCACATCTCATTCACAACCACTCAGTCGGACTCCAAACTACCGACCGGGGTCCATAAACACAGAAAAGTTCTGAAATACCAAAAATATCCTTAAATCATAGAAATACATTTTATAGGTAGAAATTACATAATTAACTTTAAAACACTGTAAAAACCGATAAAAACTCATTTTATTAGAAAAACCGTATATTATATATATAATTGAAAATAATTTACGAAAAATAGTTTTAATTAGTTAAAAATACCAAATAATTTGTAGAAATCATTTTTATACCTTAAATAACTATTAAAACCAATTAAATTACATTTTTAGCCAATTTAGGGTAAAATTACCAAAATACCCCTATATATATAAATATACTTAAATTACTTCAAAAATTCACCAAAAATTATACAATTATCCAAAATTAATTTTCTCAACATATTTATCAATAATATCAATAATTAAACTCAATTATCCAATTAATTTCAAATAAAAACACATTTAACCTAATTTTCTTAAATTCACATAAACTTTAATAATTCAAAATAAATACTTAGAAATTCATAAAAATTCCAAATAAATTCCTATAATTCATTTCAACACTTAATTTAACCATAAACTCCAATTTCACAATTTAAATAATTAATTTCCGAAAATTAGAAAATAATATTAAAATATTCAAAAATACCCAAAAATCCAAATAATCTCCAAAAATTCTACAAAAATTCATACATGTAGATTAAGCTACTAGGATCAACATTTGTGAAGGGAGTTTTCATGAATCATCCAATTCGAAGCTCAAAAAAATCAAAAACCCTAATGTGACCGAATTCAAAAATTCAAAACCTAACCAATTCTAGACCATTTAAGCTCAAACCAAAGCTAGAATCACACTCACCGGACCTCAAGGAGTCGATGAAGACCGACGGTGTCGAAAATGGTGGCCGGAATCAGTGAGGGAAGAAGAAGATGCAACTCTCGGCTTCCGACGAAATCAAGCTTCCCCAACGCCGGAAATGAGCTCTGCAGGCGGCGGAACGGCTAGAGGAAGGTGGTGGCACACCAGACGGCACACCCACGGTGAAGAAACGGCACGGCAGCGACCGGAACGGCGAAGGGAATCGGTCGGGAGGAAGAAGAAGGCTCGGGGGCAAAATGGTAATTTTGTAATTCTTTTGATTTTTGACAATTTTAAATGTATATATGTATATATATATACTTTACACTATATAATAAAATAATATTAAATTACACACATTAAATATGCACTACACACATAAAATTTAATATTTTAATAATTTATACTAAATAAAAATAATTAAATAACAATAAAACTAATAAATAATTAATAAAATATTAGGGTAATACTAAACCCTAATTAAATAAATATACACACACATAGGCTTTATTTAGTATTTTAAAAATACGCATGAGTTCATGCAAGTCCGAAAATATATTTAAAATAATTAATAATAAATTATTTACGTGAAAATTTCCCCGAAAATGCAAGTCCCGGGAAAATTTTACGTAAAACACTGTAAATAAAACACAGTATTTAAAATAGGTTTAAAATACATATCAACTCGTGAAAATATCATATATATACATTCAAAATTATTAACACTGCATATCCCGGTACAGTGTAAAAATATTTAAAAACACGGGATATTACACCTCAGTAGCAGGTCGATACGCCGGATTTCTTCCGCCTCGGCTTCTTTGTGTAAATTATCTACTTGAGTCTTATTTTTATATAATCTAGACACTACAGTGGTTGTAAATTAATCTGGTGGGATTTTATGTATTTTATTTATGTGAGATATTGTATTATATTTGAAACTGGATTTGTATTAAAAGATTTATATATATAAGATGAGATTTGACTTAAATCCAGTTGGTGAAAATAATATTATGATTTTTATGATTTTTATTTCCGCTGCATTTAATATTGTTATTATTATTATTGCATGTTTTATTTTTATTTTTAGGCTTGCTACGGGTTCCGGATTCGAAAGAATTCTCGTTCCCTAGCGCCGGTCATGGCCCCTGTTTTGGGTCGTGACAAGTTGGGAATTTGTGCAGTTCGGGATCCCAACCTGAGGTATTGAGCTTTATGGTATTAAAAGTGTATTTTCCTTACAAAATCGACTCTACTATCGGTAGAGGGATGTCCATTTTACAAAGGAGGTTCTGTCAAATTTTCGATAGAATTATTATAAAACGTGACGTCGGGTCGATACTGAATTTATGTGTTTGTCTGAGTTTTGAATTTCTAGATCGAGTCTTTCTTTAGAATTCTTCGAAGTATAAGTTAGAAATTTATTTAGATTACTATTATTATTTATTTTCTAGTTGCGCCGAGACCGAGACCTATCGGACCTGACCTGTCAAGTCAGTCTCGTGGAGCATAAACTTGTGAGTTATTATTCTATATATACATTGCATATAGAATACATGCTTTTGACAATCCATGTTTTTATTATGTTTTGATATGAATTATTACATTAAATGAAGAAGTCTATTATTGGTATACTTTAGGTATATTTTTGGTATATGTGACATTTTACTTAGTTTCTTTTTAGTATATAATTTGTATATATATGACATATATACATTAGCATGTTTTAGTATATATATATTCAGTATATTTGTCATATATTCAGCATATGCATTTAATATATTTTTGGTATATTTATGGTATATGTTCAGTACATAAGTAGTATATCCTTTTTAAATGAATGCCACTTGTATTTTAATTATGCATTTTACTATTTTCCATAATTATAAGAATGATTTGAAGGATAGCAGTAAAATGTGCTACCTAGTGGGCTACGCTAGAACTATTGTGAGACAGTACGGTAGAATTAGGTTGAGAATTTGATATTGTTATTGAGATATTGGTTTTGGAAAAGGCTGACTATGGATCCTCAGTTGACCGAGTGTACTCAGGGCTAGTCATGCTGGTAGTGAGATTGCGGAACCTCGGTTGACCTAGTGTACTCGGGGCCAGTCTACTACCTTAAGTTGGAAAAATTAATACTTGGAGTTTGATTAAGCCTATTGGCTATTGATTACTATGATTGAGGTTGCGAACTATTAGGGTTCTACTTTGGTCCTTCAACTAAAATGATTTTATGTTTTTATTATATATATAATAAATAAATTTTTGCATATATGTGAAATGCATGTATATAATTATAGCTATACTGATGTTTGACTGTTTATGAGTTAGATTGTATGTGTATATATTATAATAATTCACTCAGTGAGATCTGACTCCTTTTAATATTTTTTTTCAGGAGATTTCTCATCACCAGACCTCAGTAGTAGACTTCTACGCTGGATTTCTTCAGCCCCGGCTAGATTATATAGATTATTTATTTGAACTTTGTTGTATTTTAGAAAATTGCAGTAGTAATGCTTTGTATTTGTAAAATGTTATTTTTAGTAAGAGGTCTTTCTCTGAATATTGTATGAAAATGTTTTTATTTTATAAAATGACATTTAAGTATTTATTTTTATATTGACTTAATTTTTAATTCTATTGTATTTTTATTTATTTAATGCATGCTTTTATTTCTGAGGCTTGCTACGAGTTCCAGATTCGAAAGAATTCTCATTCCCTAGCGCCGGTCATGACTCCCCAGTTTGGGTCATGACACTGAGTGAATTATTATAATATATATACATGCAACCAAAAATCATATGCAGTCAAGCATCAGTATAATAATATACATATACACGCATTTCACATAGATGATAAAATCCGCTTTTATATATAATAAATGCAGAAAAATGTTTATTTAAATAAAGGATCAAATAGAACCCTAAGTATTTGCAACCTCAATCACAATATCTCACTAGCCATACAGACTCACCTAATTCCAAAATAATTCTCTTATTCCATTTTGGACAGAAGACTGGCCCTGAGACACTAAGTCAACCGAGCTCCTTATTCTCACTATCAGTGTGATTAGCCCCGAGACACTAGGTCAATCAAGTTCTCGCAATCACACTATTCAATCACATTAATTGTCAATAATCGATCAATCAAATTTCACCTCAAATGATTTTATAAACTCAATCCTAAAATCTATCGCACTGGTACGTACACAGTCCTAGTGCAACCCACTAGGTAGCACATTCTATTGATATCCTTCAATAAAACTGTATATTTATGGAAAATAATAAAATGAATAATTAAAATAAAATGGCATCCAATGAAGAAAAATATATCATAAATATACCAAACATATACTAAAAAGATTTTAAATAGATATACTACATATATGGCAAAATAAACCATAAATATACCAATTATATATGCTAAATATATGTCAAAATATACCGAAACATACTAACTTATATATGTCACATATATACAAAATATATACTAAAAGCATACTAAGCATATATGTCACATATATAGCATATATACCAAAATATACTAAAAGTATACCAAAAATATGCTAAATCATTTAATAAAATAATTTAGGTTTAAATGTATTATGGAAATATGAAAATTCATATTCATGCATCCTATATACAATAAATATATAAAATAATAACTCACAAGTTTGCGCTCCTCGAGACAAACTTGACCGGCTTGGTCCGATAGGTCTTGGTTTCGGTGCAGCTAGAAAAATAAATAATAATAATAATATCAGAATAAATTCCTAAGTTATACTTCTAAGAATTCTAAAGGAAGACTCGATCTAAGAATCAAAACTCACCTAAAATACAAGAACTCAAGATCGACATAACGTCACATTTTATAAGAATTCTACCGAAAAATCGACAGAGTTTTCTCTGTAAAACGGACATCTCCCTATTGAAAAGTAAAGCCGATCTTGCAAAAAAAATACACTTCTAAATTCATAATAGCTCAACACCTCGGGTTGGAACCTCGAACTACACAATTCCCAACTGAAGTTAACAATTCATCAAAAATAATATTAAATAATAAATATAACAAAAATCATTAAATTCCATAAATATAAATAAAATAACAAAATACAATATATTTAATTAACAAAAACATTAAATATAATTATTTTCACATTAACAATATAAAATCTCAAATAAATTATATAATATTAATAAAAATCCAAATTTTCAAATAATCGACATAAAATAGTAAAATTCACAATTAATTACTTAAATAGTCCAAATATATATTAAAAATAGTTAAAATTTTATTTAATCACAAAAATAGTCAATAAATTTATTATTTGAATATATTTTCAAAAGTTATTATTAATTAGTTAAAAATAGTAAATAATTTGTAAAAATTATTTTAATATTATTTATTATTCCAAAATTATTTAAAACATATAATTTCAATAAAAATACATAATTTACCTATAAATCCAAAATTACATACTACTAATTATTATTAAAAAATTAATCAAAATTACTAAAAATTAGTGAAAATTTATTTTCTCATTTTCAAAGTTAATAATTTAAATTAACTATAAAATTTAGCATAATTTTTCATAATGACACATAAAACACATAATTAATAAAAAATCATTTTTAATTATTAAAAATTCAACAATTATCCATAATTCAAATAAATTCAAAAAAATAAACTAAAAATATATTTAGGAAGCTAAAGATGGATACTTCAACATTACTTAAGGGAATTATCATGAATCAAACACAATCAAACTAAAAAAATAAAAACCTAAAATAGACATAAACTAAAATTGAAAAAAGCTCGCAATCTGGACGTTATAGAGCTGAAACGACTTAAGATTTGAAAAGTACACGTCGAGAGGAGTCTAACAAGCCCAAAAACTCAAGCTAAATCAACCAAAAATTTATTGGAGCTACAATAGTTCTTCTCGGTTTCTTGCAAAAATTCAACGACCGGAAGCTCCTGACGATGACGGAAGGGAGACGGAGGAAGGTGGTGAGCTTGGGTGGTGTTGGTGGTGGCTGATGACATGGCTAGTGGGCTTTAAGTGTGCTGCTGGTGCGTTAATGGTAGACACAGTAGATAGAAGAAGAAAAAAAAAGTGAGGAGAGAGAAGATGGTTTGACCCGATTTTTGTTTTAATGTGTTGTCCTTTATATATATATATACACAACACACGCACATGCACAATACACACACATACACATGCATAGTAATAACAATAATAATAATAATACTAACAATAAAATAATAATAATAATAATAATAATAATAATAATAATAGTATTAACATTAATATCTTTAAATAATAATAATTTTTAAATAAAATCATCTACATACAAAATATTTAAAATAAAATAAATAATTAATAGTCACCAATAATAATATTTAAAAATTTAAAATATTATTAATACTTCATATCTTAAAATATATTTTAATAATTTAGAAATATTGGGTCATTACAATCTTCCCTCTCACAAGAATTCATCCTCAAATTTAAATAAAAAAACAAAAACAAGAAATTCATCGAGGAAAGAGGTAAGGGTAAGCAACCTGCATCTCGGCTTCTATCCCTAAGTGTGCTCCTCCACATTGTTGCTTTACCACAACACTTTGACTATCAGAATTTACTTGGAACACAACTAACGAACTTGATAGTCCACTATCGCGACTGGCTCCTCCTCGTACGTCAAGTCTTCGTTCATTTCTACACTTTGGAGCTGCAACACGTGCGAAGGGTATGAAATATACTTCCTCAGCATCGAGATACGAAACACTGGATGCACTTAAGACAAATTCAGAGGCAAAGCCAACTGATATACAACCATGCCCACTCTCTCCAAAATCTCAAATGGTCAAATATATCTCAGTGTTAATTTCCCCTTCTTGCCACACCTCATTACACCCTTCATCAGAGACACCTTCAGAAACACATAGTCTCTAACCTGAAACTCCACATCTCTATGTCTCGGATCCGCATAGCTCTTCTGCCTGCTAGTTACGGTCTCTAATCTCCTTCTGATCACAGCAACTTTCTCAACTGCATCCTGAACCATCTCAAGTCCAATCAACGCTCTCTCTTTAATCTCATCCCAACTCAAAAGGGATCTACACTTCCTTCCGTACAAAGCCTTATATAGGGCCATCCCAATACTACTATGATAGCTATTATTATATGCAAAATCTACAAGTGGCAAATGATTATCTCAGCTACCTCCAAGATCCAATACATACATCCTCAATATATCTTCCAATGTTTGGATCATTCTCTCAGACTAACCATCTGTCTGAGGGTGAAAAGCAGTACTGAAATCAAGCCTAATGCCCATTGCTTCCTGCAGCTTCTGCTAAAACTGAGAGGTAAACATTGAACCTCTATCAGATACAATGGACACAGGTACTCTATGAAGGCACACAATATGCTTAACATACAAGCTTAGCCAACTTAGCTACATAATATGTGGCTTTAACTAGCAAGAAATAAGCTAATTTGGTTAACCTGTCCATAATCACTCAGATGGAATCATATCCATCCTCAGAATGAGGTAACATAACCAAAAAATCTATAGCAATTCTCTCCCACTTCCACTCAGGAATAGGAAGAGGCTAAAGCTTCCTAGAAGGCTTTTAATGTTTAGCTTTCACCTGCTGACATGTCAAGCACTTAGAAACATAATCAGCTACATCCTTCTTTAATCCATCCTACCAATACAAATCTCAGATGTTATGGTACATCTTAATAACACCTAGATGTACACTATAAGTTATAGAATGCGCTTTCTCAAGGATCTCTTCTCTTAAATTATCCACATCAAGAACGAACAATCTACCACTGATCCAAAAAATACCTTCATCATCAAATGTGAAATCGGTGAAATTCCCTACACGAACATTCTCCTTAACCTCAACTAGAATAGGATCTCGGCCTTAAGCTGCCTTAATCCTATCTCTCAACACTCATAGAACTCTAAAATAAGCTAACAGTCCACCTAATCTGCTAATTTTTATCATCAAAACTTGATCCACCAACTCATGTAACTCTTGGATCAACGATCTCCTCTCTATACTAATGTGAGCAAGACTACCGGAGGACTCCTTACTCAAGGCATCTGCTACCACATTAGCCTTGCTTGGATATTAAAGAATCTCATAATTATAATCCTTCAGGAGTTCCAACCATCTCCTCTGCCTCAAGTTCATATCTCTCTACTGGAAAATGTACTTAAAGCTCTTGTGATATGTGAAAATATCACAAGTCACCCCATACAAATAATGCCTCCAAATCTTGAGAGCAAAGATCACTACAACTATCTCTAGGTCTTGAGTAGGATAATTATATTCATGCTTCTTAAATTGCCTTGAAGCATAAGTTATCACCCTACCATTTTACATCAACACACAACTTAGGCCAACTCTGGAGGCATCATAATACACAGTGAACTTATCTACTCCATTAGGAAAAGCCAAAACTAGAGCTGTAGTCAACTTTTCCTTCAGTAGCTGAAAATTATTCTCACAAGCATCTAACCGCACAAACTTCACATTCTTCTGAGTTAGACGAGTCATAGGAGCTGCAATTCAAGAGAAATCCTGCACAAACCTCCTATTATACCTAGCCAAACCTAGAAAACTCTGAATCTCTATAACTATCGTCGGTTTAGGCCACTCAGACACTGCCTCAATCTTCTGTGGATCAACCTAAATACCATCTTTAGACACTATGTGTCCAAGAAATTCAATACTCTCTAACTAGAAATCACACTTCGAGAATTTAGCATAAAGCTTATGTTCTCTCAGTAGCTGCAGTACTGTCCTCAAGTGATATATATGCTCCTCCATACTCTTCAAATAAACTAGTATATTATTAATGAAGACTACCATATACTGATCCATAAATGGTCTGAATACCTTGTTCATCAAGTCCATAAAATCGATTGGTGCATTAGTCAACACAAATGACATCACCAGAAACTCATAGTGGCCATATCGAGTGCGGAATGCCATTTTAGGAACATCGGTCTCACTGATCCACAACCAATGATAACTTAACCTCAAGTAAATCTTAGAAAAGAATTGTGCATAATGAAATTGATAAAAAAAATCATATATCCTCGGAAGAGGATACTTGTTCTTCACTATCACCTTATTTAGTTCTCTATAATCAATGCACAATCTTAGTGTACCATCCTTCTTCTTCACAAATAGGACTGGTGCAACCCAGGAGAAACACTTAGTCTAATAAAACCCTTATCTAACAAATCCTATAAGTGCTCCTTCAATTCCTTCAACTCTGCAGGAGCCATTCTGTAAGGCGGGATCAAAATAAGAGTTGTACCTAGGACCACATCTATACAGAACTCGATCTCTCTGTGAGGTGGTAAACTTGGTAACTCCTCAGGAAAAATGTCAGGAAACTCATAGGCAACTGGAACATCTATGAGAGATAACTTCTCCACTAAAGTATCTCTAACAAGTGCCAAGTATCCTTGATAACCCTTCCTCAATATCTTCCTAGCTGTGATAGCGGAGATAAGATTCTGAGGTGCAAAACTCTTATCACCCACAAACTTAAACTCTTATTCATCTAGAATTCTAAAAATCACCTCTTTACTCCGACAATCCACAACGACATAGCGCTGAGACAACCAATCCATACCAAGGATCACATCTAATAACACCAATTCCATGGGTAATTCTCTACCTCCCATAAACACTAGACAACCAGAAAGAACAACATTGGCGTCCAATGTCCAATGTTCGCTTAAAGGAGTGGCACAGATTAAGGAAAAGCCATCCTCAAAGCTTGCCAACAAGACTTCGAAGCAAAAATAGGGGACACAAAAGAATGTGTGGCACCCGGATCAATCAAAACTCTAGCATCCAAGGCCGGTCCCTTAACAGATAGCTTGATGATCATGATCCTCTGATACTTAGTGTGAGTAATCCGAGTACTCGTCTCAATGGCATGGAGAAAATCTAATGGATTTGACGTCCTGTCAAAATCTATACGGCTAACTCTGGCATAGAACAACATTGCCTTAGGGTCAGACATACCCTACTGGTAGGCAGGCTGCATCTACGGTGCAACTGGTGGTATCGCAACTTCCTCAAACTCTGGCTCTACAAGTTCCTCATCCTATAGCTCTTTCTGTCTATGGTGACCGACCACTCCTCAAGGTCTACCTCAGCCTCTGCCTCTATGCCTAGTTAGTGACTCAAGAGGTAAAACCTCATCCTGAAAGGACTCATCATCCTTTGCCTCAATAATCGGTGGAGCAACACGTGCTCGCCTCCGTATTCTGAAAAGACAAAAACCAATGGCATACAGACAAAATAGATAACCTAACAATTACGTGGAAAACTAAATCAAGGAAAACTTATCGAAGACATAATCAAACCTATTTTACTATAATAGTTTGAAAGAAAACATGACTCTGAAAACCTAGGTCCACAACACTAATAACTTAGGCTCTGATACCAACTTTGTCACAACCCAACCCGGGAGTTATGACCGACGCTAAGGAACGATATAAAAATATGCCAGAATTAAAATTTAAATCGATATAAAAATAAATCTTTATATGTCATATCATAATAAAAATATTCATATAATATTATGACACAGAAATTTCAAAACCCAAAACAACACACTACTATTCATATAACACTACTACGGCCGTCTCTAGAATATAATAAGAGTTCAGATGATAAAATTACATAATCTAGCAAGGGCTGAAGAAGACCAACGAAGAGATCTACTACTGGGGTCTGAAGAAGAATCTCCTGAAAAAAATATTGAGGGGGATCAGACCTCACTAAGTGAATTATTATAATATATATACATAAAACCCAAAATCATATGTAGTCAAGCATCAGTATAATAATATACATATACACGCATTTCACACAAATGCTAAAATTCACTTTTACATATAATAAATACAGAAAAATGTTTATTTAAATGCAGGATCAAATGAAACCCTAAGTGTTTACAACCTCAATCAAAACATCTCACTAGCCATACAGGCTCACTTAATTCCAAAATAATTCTCTTATTCCATTTTAGAAAGTAGATTGGCCCCGAGACACAAAGTCAACCGGGCTACCACAGTCTCACTATTAGTGTGATTGGCCCCAAGACACTAGGTCAACAAAGCTCCCACAATCACACTACTCAATCACATCAATTATCAATAATCGATTAATAAAATTTCACCTCAAATGATTTTATAAACTCAACCTTAAAATCTATCACACCGATATGTACACGGTCCTAGTGCAACCCACTAAGTAGCACATTTTATTGATATCCTTCAATAAAACCATATATTTATGGAAAATAATAAAATGAATAATTAAAATAAAATGGCATCCAATGAAGAAAAATATACCATAAATATACCGAACATATACTAAAAATATTTTAAATAGAGATGCCACATATATAGCAAAATAAACCATAAATATACCAAAAATATACCAATTATATATGCTAAATATATGTCAAAATATTCCAAAACATGCTAACTTATATACAAAACATATACTAAAAGCATACTAAGCATATATGTCACATATATAGCATATATATCAAAATATACTAAAAGTATACCAAAAATATACTAAATTATTTAATAAAATAATTCAGGTTTAAATGTATTATAGAAATATGAAAATTCATATCCATTCATCCTATATGCAATGCATATATAAAATAACAACTCATAAGTTTGCACTCCTTGAGACAAATTCAAAGGGCTGGTCCGATAGGCTTCGGTCTTGGCATAGCTAGAAAAATAATAATAATAATATCATAATAAATTCCTAACTTATACTTCTATGAATTCTAAAGGAAGACTCGATCTAAGAACTAAAACTCACCTAAAATACAAAAACTAATGATTGACTCAACGTCATGTTTTACGAGAATTATACCGAAAAATCGGTAGAGTTTTCTCTGTAAAACAGACATCTCTCTACTGAAAAGTAAAGCCGATCTTGTAAGAAAAAACACTTCTAAATTCACAATAACTCAACACCTCAGGTTGGGACCCCGAACTACACAATTCCCAACCGAGGTTCACAATTCACTAAAAATCAATAAATATAATAAATATTATTAAATTCCATAAATATCAATAAAATACCAAAATACAATATATTTAATTAACAAAAAACATTAAATATAATTATTTTCACATTAACTGAATAAAATCTCAAATAAATTATATAATATTAATAAAAATCCAATTTTTTAAATAATCAACATAAAATAGTAAAATTCATAATTAATCACTTAAAATAGTCCAAATATATATTAAAAATAGTTAAAGATTCATTTAATCACAAAAATAGTCAATAAATTTATTATTTGAATATATTTTTGAAAATTATTATTAATTAGTTAAAAATAGTAAATAATTCATAAAAATTATTTTAATACTATTTATTATTCCAAAATTATTTAAAACATATAATTTAACTATAATTTCAATAAAAATACATAATTTACTTATAAATCCAAAATCACATAATACTAAATATTGTTTAAAAAATAATCAAAATTACTAAAAATTAGTGAAATTTTATTTTCTCATTTTCAAAGCTAATAATTTAAATTAAGTATACAATTTAACATAATTTTTCATAATAACACATAAAACACATAATTAATAAAAATTCATTTTTAATTATTAAAAATTCAACAATTACCCATAATTCAAATAAATTCAAAAAAATAAACTAAAAATATATTTAGGGAACTAAAGATGCATACTTCAACATTACATAAGGGAATTATCATGAATCAAACAAAATCAAGCTAAAAAAATAAAAACCTAAAATAGACATAAACTAAAATTGAAGAAAACTCACAATTTGAATGTCATAGAGTTGAAACGACTTGAGAATCAAGAAGTACACCTTGAGAGGAGTCTAACGAGCCCAAAAACTCGAGCTAAATCGTCCAAAAATTCGTTAGAGCTACAGTAGCTCTTCTCTTTTTCTTGCAAAAATTCAATGACCGGAAGCTCCTAGCGACAACGACAAGGGAGAGGGAGGAAGGTGGTGAGCTTGGGTGGCATTAATGGTGGCTGACAGCGTGGTTGGTGGGCTTCAAGTGTGCTACTGGTGCATTAATGACAGACACAGTAGGTAAAAGAAGAAGAAAAAAAAAGTGAGGAGAGAGAAGATGGTTTGACCCAATTTTTTTTTAATGTGTTGTCCTTTTTTTTATTATATATATACCAACAACTAACCCACATATATACATATATATATACACACACATGCACAATACACACATGCATAGTAATAACAATAATAATAATAATAATAATAATAATAATAATAATAATAATAATAATAATAATAATAATAATAATAATGACAAATAATAATAATAATAACAATAACAATAACAACAAAAATAATAGTATTAACATTAATATCTTTAAATAATAATAACTTTTAAATAAAATCCTCTATGTACAAAATATTTAAAATAAAAGAAATAAATAATATTCACCAATAATAATATTTAACAATTTAAAATATTATTAACACTGCATATCTCAAAATATATTTTAATAATTTAAAAATATTGAATGATTACAATCTTCCCCCCTTACAGGAATTCATCCTCGAATTCAAATAAAAGAACAGAAACAAGAAATTCATCAAGGAAAGAGGTAAGGGTAAGCAACCCGCATCTCGATTTTTGACTCCCAAGTGTGCTCCTCCACATTGTTGCTTCGCCACAACACCTTGACCATTGGAATCTACTTAGAACGCAACTGATGAACTTAATAGTCCATTATCGCAACTGGCTCCTCTTCGTACGTCAAGTCTTCGTTCACTTCTATACTCTAGGGCTGCAACATGTTCGACAGGAGCCATGCCCGACTAACAAGCCTGAACCTATAAATGAAACAGTAATGCCAACAAAACCTCTAAGCAAGCCATGCCTGGACAAAGGCAATGTGCGTCCTTGTGATAAAGGAAAGAGCACGACCATGTGAAGAAGTACAATGCCAACTAGTTTCTCCTCCACAATAGAGAACAAGCATTGAGGGATAGGTGTAGACAACGGGGTTTAGCGCGCCCCCAAAATTTTAGCAACCGCGATACTGTTTGGGCTCAGGGCCCTAAGGAACACACTACTATATCACAAAGACAGTGTGGAGATGAGGAGTTGCCATCCAGGGTAATAACTGGGACAAATCGAAATGGTGGTACTTGATTCTCTAAAAGAAAGCTAGCACCATAACTAGGAGTTCTGGGAACGGAATACTAACTTCTCTTAGTCTTGTGTTCATTTAGAATTATTTTATGAATTCCTATCTTATTCTCTAATTACATGCAACCCTAAAATTAATACTGCCATCATTGATTTTAATTGAATTTTACCAACTTAAGCCTAGATTACTAATCAATTTTTAGTTTAGAGAATTAAAATTCCACTAATTTTAGGAAATTAATTTTGTAATAGCCCTCTATTATGGCTATTACAAACTACAGAGCAGGAAATTAAAACAAATTAATTACAACCCAGTAAAATCAATGAACAAAATACCATAAAAAATAATAAACACTAAATTCTATGAGGATTTTACAAAATTTAGTCCATGGCATCCCATGGATTCTTCAATGTAGCCACTGCCAAAATCTCACATCACTAACCTCACATCCAAAGCACCACAAAACACCAATAAAAAAAACAAAAGATTTAATCGGTAATGACTTAATCAATAAATCAAATAAAGAAATCAAATAAAAAATAAAAAAAAAAAGAACAGAAAAAGAGTAGGGATGCTATGCAAATGCTGTTTGAATGCCCCTTAAATTAGGATTGTCACTGTTTTAAGATTAACTATATATTTTTTTTTATTTTCTGGACTTTAAAAGAAAAGAACATATTTTTTTTATTTCCCAAAGGTTTTGAAAATGAAAAAATGAAGAGCTAAGGTGTGTGGCTTTCTGCACAATAAAAAAAATAACTAGATTTTTTTTTACAACTCTTTTTTTTCATCCCCCCTTTCACAGACTTTGCCTCTCGATTGTTAAAGCCTAGCCTAGTAACCTCTAACCCCTAGGATCATGTAGGGAAGTTGCACAATATTGGGAGTGGGATCAGGAGTCTTAGGAGTCTAGGTTTTTTTTTGAACTTTCAAACTTAAGATAAAAATATGAGTGATAAATTTTTGAAAAAAAATCAAAGACTCACACACACAGGGACACGTGGTGTCCTAGAAAATTGAAAAAATTAAAAAATGATGAAAAAATCAATTTTCAGCGTAAAAAATCAATTTTTAACGAAAATCAGCATTCTGGAATGCCGATTGACGTCCGTAATATCAGTTGGCATTGTTTAATACTAACTGACATTTCGTAATGTCAGTCAATATTACATAATGCTAGTCGATATTACACAATGCCAGTTGACATTAAATGCCGGCTGATCATTTTGTTTAATTAAATTACAAAAAAGGTCCTTGGAAGTTTCTAATTTTTGCAATCAATTCTCGATTAGATTTTCATCATAGGGGCTTTCGTCGTACGCATGCACAATTGCATCCCGAAATTGGGTGCTTACAATTGCCCCCTTTGTCACTGTTTGCTTGACAAATTACAGCAAAGCAATAGTAGCACACAATTTTGAGAGAAAGAATTAGAGTACTTTATTGTATCCTAATTGACATGGTAATGCTTAAATTGCTGAATAATTTTAAGCAAGATGCTATGTTTAATATGTTTCACTATATTTCCTATGGAACCTTTAGTGAAACTTATGTATTTTGCTATATTCCATGTGGGACATCTAAAGACTCATGATTCAAGAATATGCTACAGCTCCTATGGAACGTCTCATAATAATACCATAACTACTGTGTATTATCTGGTGAACTGCACTACATTCCCTTTAGGACGTCTAATGATAATGGATTTCATTATATTCCCCGTGGGATGTTTTAATGAAATGAATGTAATGATTCTCGCTATATTCCTTGTAGGATGCCTAGCGAGCCTTGATTTGAAAAAAGTGTTATAGTTCCTGTGGTACATCTAGTAATAATACCGTAACTACTATGTAGTGTTTGGCAAACTGCACTATATTCCTTTTGGGATGTCTAGTGACAATGGATTTCATTATATTCCTTATGGGATGTTTTAATGAAATGAATACAATGATTCTTGCTATATTCCTTGTAGGACGTCTAGCGAGCCTTAATTTGAAAAATGTGTTATAGTTCCCATGGAACATTTAGTAATTTGATAAATTTAAAATTATGCTTTATTCCTTGTGGGATGTCTGGTGACAATGGATTAGTAAAAAATATGCTATAACTCTTATGGAATACCATAACTACCGTGTCGTGTTTAGTGATAAAAGGTTTAAAAATTTCATGTTATAACTGCTATTGAAGCACATAACATGCCAAATTTGAAATTCATGTTATGACTATTATGCAACACATAACATGATAATTTTAAAATTTGTGTTTTAGCTACTGTGTAGTATGAAATGAATTTTGAAATCTTTTGATTTAAAATGATGCATGTAAAAATGCAAAACTGAATTCTATAAGTATATTATGTATTCCATACTTAACAAAAAATTCATAATTTAAATATAGACACAGTTAATAATAATTTATTAATTGATGGCACGACTTAAATGAATCAATTAGGAATTAAATCCTAATTAAGATGCAATTATGAATAATATTGCAAAGGAAAACTTGATTTTGAATGCAAGCATAGTAAAAGGACCAAAATGGATCTTTTCCATTTATAAGAAGCTTCCCTCCTTATTTTTCGATGCTATTCTTTCAGTTCCCTCTCCATATCTTCTTTTCTTTTCTTTTTTGCTTTGATTTTCTTCTTTTGATTTCTTAATCATCCAAAGTCCGATTCATGATCGGTCAAATCCTATGGCTGACCCCCAATACAGGCTACACAGAGGAGTAAAGATTCCAGCTGACCCAGCCATTGTGCCTCTCCATTTTCCTCATAACAACCTTAGACTTCGAGAGGGTTCTATTATGCTTCCTTTGACTCACCTTCACCTTCATAGGTGCATAGATGTGGGCAATGAGGTAACACTTTCTCATTTCTATTTATTTCTATAAAAATTTATTCATATAGTTAGTAATCATAATTAATTTTAGAATGCAAATTAGTGTGTATATTGTTGAAATTAGATAAAAAAACTCACTCAAAAAAATGCATGAAAAATTTAAATTTAACCTAGGAACATAGGATTTTAGTTGAATGGTCGACCGAAGGTCTAAAATCCGAGTCGGAAGTCCAGAAATCAGTCGACATTGTACAATGCTGATCAACATTATGGAATGCTGATAGGCATTCCACTTTGTCAATCCAGGATCTATTTTTTTAATTACTTAATTTATTATTATTATTATTTCTATCCTCAAAATTCTCCTAACGATTGATAAAATTCATAGGCTATTTTTACATCTACTAGAGAATGTGGTGCAGCTAGTATGGGCCTCCGGGTTTAGACAATTTGTTATTGGGCTTTTGACAGCTCGAGGGAGGTCTGATCGCCATTCTTTATTTGCACTTATTGAGTGGTAGATGGACACCACCCACACGTTCCATACTCGTGTAGGCAAGTTAACTACTTAGCCTCTGAGTTTTTCTGCGATCACCGGGATTGCCTTCAAAGGGACTCCTATTTCCTTTGATATTAGCTACTGCAGTCTCCCTAAGCATGCATGGAGTCAGTATGTGCAAGATTTGATTAGGTTTGTTCCGACATGGAAGAATCAAAAGAATATTCTTCTTTCATCATTAGTCGAGGGATTTAGATGTCTTCGTACCACTACTCCTCTTCAAATTGCCCATAAGGCAAGGTGTTTCCTTCTAATATTGCTTGGCACGACCCTCTTCTGCAAGATTGGTCATGAAGTCAGCATTGCCCTTCTTGGCCCTCTTCAAAACTTAGATCGAGTTGTCACCCTTAACTGGGGATTTGTTGTGTTAGCTTATCTATATTATAGATTGGACAATATTTGTAGAGGTGTTATTACCATATACAGCTTTTGGCATGCTTTGCATGTATGTCATCCCTTTTTTTTTTAACTTATTTCCTCTTTCAAGATCTGGAGTCTAGATATTGGGCTAATTTGTGGATTTGGTGCTATCAATTCTGATAGGAGGCTCCCTCTGATGTAGAGATGGGGCTCTTCCCATCTAGTGAGCATTAGGAACACTTTGCAGACTTATCGCAATCAGCTGAACACTATCGAGTGGCATGATTTCATGGTTATTGTAGTACGACTCAAGGATATAAGGATTCTGCTCCCTGGTTATAGCTGTCGGATGTGGTATTTGGGAGAGTGGGTGTATCGATGGCATTCTGGACCTTTTTAATGTTGTATTCCCTTTGATGTCCCTCTGTCGATGTTATATAGTTCTCATCTGATGGGTTCAAATTTGAGAGAGACATTACAGGGATATAATGCCATGATTTTTCTTGAGCGATCTCGCCATTACCGGTAGTTCATCTATAAGAACCTCTTGGAGTTGGTTCCTACTAACTCAGCTGAGGTAACTTCTGATCATTTCTCTTTTAGAATGCTCAGATCACTTATTTTCTTTTCTCATAGTTTGAGGAGATTGGCTCCCCTGCCAATGAGGTAATAGAGGAGGTGGCCAGAACTACTCAGGGGGTTAAGATTGCTCCTAAGCTTGAGATTGTACCTAAGGTATCGAGGCCTAGACCTGGTCACGCACAGCATACTCAGCACATTAGGACCAGTTGTGAGGGAGCCTTTACTGGTGTTATTTTCAGTGATGTCCCCCTTCCTAATAGATCTATGCTTTACCAAGGCCTCACTATTCAAACTCCAGTAGAGCAATAGATGCATCTCGATAATGATCAGCTCCCCAGCTTTTCTCCAGTAAATACTTCTCATGTGAGTTTGTCTAACTTATTTCTTATATTACTTATACACTTGGTATTAATGTTAATACAACTTTATAAAATAGGTCCCCCGAACATAGGCAGAGTATTTGTACAGACTCGCCTCATCTCAAAGATTATTTACCATGTAGGTCACAGATAGTTGGCAGGTAAGCATAAACACTTATTATGCAAATGTATGCATGGTATGCATATAATATTATGTTTCTTATATGTGCAAAGTTATTCTAGGGATCTAGAGTGGGAGAACAAGATGCTTTATCGTGGCTTGAGGACTTGGGCATGGACCCCCATAGCGTTGGTACTTCATTTGTCAAACCTCCAGATACTTATCATTATGATGACCCTAGCAGAGGATGGAGCCAATGGCCTAATAGTGGAGCCCAAGATAACTGATTCCAGGCTATCTTCATTTTTGATTTGTAGTCATGTCAGATTGCCTTCTTGTACTGATCTATTTTAAATTTCCCTTTCTCGAAATTAGACTTGGATGAATAAATTGTCCTAAATGAATTTTATTTTATTTTTTTACCTTAAATTTTTCCTAAGTTGCCCTTTTGGGTTTTTAGCTTAGCAAGCCTGCCATAACTTTTATCTAAGCCGCCCTTTCGGGTTTTCAACTTAGTGGGCTTCTTTTATGTACTAAAGCAAAATGGTCTCATAGAGTTGATTTTAAGTTTTTATGTTCTGTTTTCCTTTCTAGTACTTATGCATCATAAATAAGATAGAACATGAAACATTACAACAAAATTCAATTTCAATAAGATTCATTAATTAGGGCCAAAATAAGTACATTTACTACATTACATGACATAACTCCTATCATCAGCTAGTCCTTTTGAATTTTCTAACTGAATATTTTTTATCTCACATTTTATTTCCCTAACTTTTGCCTAACTAGCCCTTTATGGGTTTTTTAATTAGTAGGACCTTTTTCTTTTATTTATTCCCTAATTTTTGCCTGCCAGCCCTTTACAGGTTTTCTTAATAGCGAGAATGTCCCAATTTTTGCCTAACTGGCCTTTTCAGGTTTTCTAGTCAACGGACTTTATTTTCTTTATACTACTTTTATTTATTTTTATAGGTAGTATTTCTTAAGGCGATTTAGATTAACAAGCTCTATGAACTCATTCCCTTCAAGATCATATATCTTGGTAGCTCCCTCTAATACAACTAACTTGACTAAGTACAGTCCTTCCTAATTCAGTCTAAATTTTTCTCTCAGATCGAACATCATTGCTCTAGACTATTTTAACACCATCTCTCCAACTCTTATTTTCACTAGCCTTACTTTCTTATTGAATGACCTTATTATCCTCCTCTGATATATCTGAGTGTGAAACAAAGTATTCATCCTCTTCTCATTTAGAGATACCAGATGATCATATCTCTTTTGTGTCCATTCACTCTCAGGCATTTTGGCCTTCATAACCACTATTAGAGATTTGATCTCAGTTTCTATATGCAAAAATACTTCATAGCCATACACCAAAGAGAACAGAGGTTGGCCTGTGGCAGTTATGGTCGTAGTTCTATATCCACACAAGGTAAAGGGAAGGTACTCAAACTAGTCTTTGCAAGATTTAACCATCTTAAAGAGGATTTTCTTAATATTCTTATTCACTGCTTCTACTACTCCATTAGCCTGAGGCTGATACGGTGAAGACTTATAATGCTTGATCCTATATTTCTACAATAACTTTGCCATCTCTGCTTGAAAATGAACCCCATTGTCCATCACAACATAATATGGAACCCCAGATCTTCAAATATGATTCTTCTCAATAAACTGAGCCATCTGCTTCACCTTTAGAGTATTAAAAGATTCAGTTGCTACCCATATAGAGAAGTAATCAATTGCCATAACTATATACTTATGTCCATTTGATGTTGTCAGCCTTATTTCTCCTATGATATCAATCCCCCACGCTGTAAAAGGCTAAGGAGATGATAAACTATTCAACACCATTAGAGGAAGGTGGTTGAGATTCCCATAGATTTGACACTGATGGCATTGCCTTATTGTCTTAATGTAATCTCTTTCCATGCTCATCCAATAATACCCTTGTCTGATTATCTTCTTTGCTAGGATTATTCCATTCATGTGAGAGCCGCAAGCTCCCGTATGAATCTCCTTCATCACCTCTTCTGCTTTATCTTTCTTAAGACATCTGAGCTATATCCTATTTGTCATTCTCTTATACAACACCCCATTATGACTTGCAAAATTACGTGTAAGAACATGCAGGGCATATCTTTCTTTTGAAGTGACTTCATCTGGATATTTTCCTTCCTCAATAAACCTTTTAACATCATAAAACCATGGCTTCTCTTCGGGACCTACTTGAATTCCCATAATCTGCTTAGCCCCATAACATGGAGCTTTTGATTCCATAATCACTAACAACTTTATAGTCAATCCAGTTACACTGTCCCACATTAAAGAGAGCATTGCTAGAGCATCTGCCATTTGATTATCATCTCTTGATGGATGGATAAAAATACATTTGGTGAAGTTCTTTATTAAAGTCCTCAAATAGCAGATGTAGGGTTTCATCTTTTCCTCCTTTACTTCCCATTCCTTGTTAGCCTGACTAATAAACAACATCGAATCCCCCTATACTAGAAACTTCTTTGATCCAACTGCCATTATTGCTTCTACTCCATGAATGCATGCCTCATACTCAGCCATATTATTGGTTACTTTGAAATCTAGTTTCTTGGCCATCGGTATGGTTTCTCCTTCTAGCGTAACAAGGATCACTCCTAATCCGGCTCCTTTTTTGTTTACAACCCTATCAAAATAAAGCTTCCATTCCCAATGCTCTACAATTGCTAGATTCTCATCCGAATTTTCTAGGTTCCACAATTCATCACCCCTTACTAGATTTTGTGCTAGGAATTCTGCTACTGCCCTTCCTTTGATAACTTTCATGGTAATGTACTCTAAATCGAATTCAGTAAGGAGTACGAGCCATCAAGAAATCCTTCCAGTCAAAGCAAGCGTATGCAGTAAGTATCTTAAAGGATCTATCTTTGAAATAGCTTGAACCCTATAAGACTGAAAGTAATGCCTCAATTTTCTTGTTGCCCAAATCATTATCAAACACGTCTTTTCCACCAATTCATACTTTTCTTCATATGGCAAGAACTTTTTACTGAGGTAATACATTACATGCTCTATCCCATCCAGTCCTTCTTGAGCTAACATTGCCCCCATTTCCTTTTCCTCTAGAGCCAAATACAGGATCAATAGTTTACCTTGCCTCGATGGTCTCAGTACAAGTGGATTGGTAAGATATTCTTTTATCTTATCAAAGGCCTTCTGACAATCATCATTCCACTCTATAGGTTGATCTTTTCTTAATAGCTTAAAGATTAGGTCATAAATATTAGAAAGCTTTGCAATGAACTTGCTAATATATTGTAACCTTCTAATAAACCCTCTCTATTCTTTCTCTGTCTTTGGTGCTAGCATTTCTTGAATAGCTTTCACTTTATCTAGATCTACTTTGATTCCTCTGCTACTAACTATATGCCCCAGCAACTTCCCTAAAGTAACTCTGAAAATGCATTTCTTTAGGTTGAGTCTCAAATTATACCTCTCAATGTGTGCGACGAACTTTTCCAATGCTTCAAAGCGTCCCTTTCTTATTTTTGACTTGACCATCATGTCATCTACATACACCTTAACTTCCTTATGCACCATGTCATGGAAAAGAGCGTCGCTACCCTTTAGTATGTTGCACCTATATTTTTCAACCCAAAAGGCATAACCTTATAACAATAAGTCCCCCATTCTATAATAAAGTTGTCTTAATATTATCCATCACTACCATCATTATCTGATTATATCCAAAGAACCTATCCATGAAAGAATAAATTACACTTGATGCCAAACTATCCACTATGACATTAATGTGGGGTAAAGGAAAGTCATCTTTCAGACATGCTTTATTAAGTCTCTGAAATTGACACACATATGCAATCTTTCTTGGGTACCAGGACTATGTTTGCTAGCCATTAAGGGTAATCTACTACTTCTAAGAAGTTAGCCTAAATTTGTTTAGCAATCTCCTCTCTTATTTTCTCAGTCCACTCTGGTCTTAACCTATGCAATTTCTATTTAACTGGTTTTATTACATACATACTTGCCTTTGAATACCCCATTATCTAAATGAAATTTAATACTTGAATAAGGGTTACTCTGAATCAGCTCAAGTCTATAGTCAAGCAGTCTTGCAATTTGCTCATTTTAATCACCTTCAATGATCTTCCTTACAATTGTTCGACCTCTCCATGCCTTAACATTACTTATTTTCACTTCTTGATTTTCCTTTAACAGCACTAACAATCCCATCTATTGACCATGAAGGAATAGCCCTAAAAGTCTCCAAATATGTCTCTGTTATCCATTCTGCATTTACATGCTTTATCTCATGATTTGTGTTGCATGTATGCTGAAACTTTCCTGATTCCATTTGCACTATACTCTTACAAGTGATCATTGGATAGGCCCAAATGAAGAAGGGACAACCTTTAGTGCAAATTGCCCTATACTTGTTCTTGTTATTTAGCTTAAACTTCACTTGAAACCTATTGACAATTGCATAGTTTCTAACTGCCTTTTTAAACTACTCAAATGATCTAAATTTCATCCTAATTTGAAATGTAGGATTGGACATGTCTTCATCACAAAACTCTAGAAACTTTGACCTTTTTGATCTTACGCCTTCTTCATCACTACTGAAAATTGAGTTCAATTCAGAATTGGCATATGTAGCATCTTTACTCTTTTCATCGCCTTCTTCCACTATTCTAAGCCTATCCCTCTCAATACCTTGGTCTATAAACTCATTAAAAATTTGATCATCATTATCATGCATATCATTTTCTTTCAAATCATATTCAGAATCTTGAAAATCACTATCATCCCCATGCTTTGTATTTTTGTTTTCTTCACCAAAATCACCATCATCACTATCTTCACCAGCCTCGCCATTATCAACATCCTGACCATCTTCACAAGCCTTGGCACCATCCCTATGTTGCTCTTCTACATCATTAACCTCACCCATTTCATTATCATTCTTAACCCCAACTTCTATACCATCAATGTCACCTGCATTTTGTTCTTCTAATTCTGCATCAACTTGATTTTTAACACTGACAACATCTTTTGCATACATAAGAATCATCTTAGAACTATCCACAACCAAAGGCATTTCAATTGCATCATTGTCATTAATAAGATGTCTTAACCCATCTCCAACCTGCTTCTTAGGATGTCGCCAATAAAAGCATACATTTTGCAAGTTCTAAACCAAATTCTTTAGCGATGCCATCAATTTTAAGTTTAGATATCTTGTCAGAACTACAGTAATCTATAAACCCTAATATGTTATATTCACATTCACCTGAAGCATTCTTTATCACTTAGTGCATACGAATAGTGAAGTACTCATCAAGACTCATTGCAATTCAAAAACAAAACATTAATAAGATTTTGGAAATGACTTGAACAGTTCATGGAAAACGAAGGCAGCATTCTTAATTGCAAGAAAAAAAATCATAAACAAAGAACTTACATTTTCATCTCAGCATAAATACAAATATAAACACTTACAATACTGAGGAGCCCTCTGTCCTTTGTTTCATTTTTTCCAATCTATTGTCATCTCTTCTAATATGTTATTTAAAAGAAGTTGAGCAACTAAAATGAGATTGATGACAGCATGAGAAGAAGAAGAGATTGATAATGAATTCTAGATGAATGACGTTAAGATGAACGAGATTAATTTCAAATAACAGAACATAACTCACTTGCAGTGCTTTACGAGTTTTTGGGATTTTAGCTAAGGATTTGGGGAATTTAGGGATTTCAATTGAATGACAGCTTTTAAGGGTTTTACTTTTTACTTGTTGTAATTTGAGTAATTTAAGTTTTTTCTTTTTACTTTTTGTTTTTATTTGCTGAGTCACACTGATGTGTCTTGCGATGTGGCATATGATGGGGCATCTCTGGTTGCCACATCATTAAATTTGGCCTAATTGTTGTAAGTGACATCCCGGTGAAACTAAAATTGAAGTTTAGAAACAAAAAAAAAATACAAATTAAAGTAATTGTATCATTTTGTAATCAAGTGCAAAGTTTTGGTACTGTTCATAAAATTTACCCACTATATACCCCCTCTTTTTGGCCGCCATATATCTATTAGGCGGTTCTGAAAAGCATTAAAATTAACTCGTCTTTCAATAAGAAGCTTCCTACCATACAAAGCTCCCATCTATCAAACACAGCCACATCTGAATTGTCATTCAGAACCATATTATCATCTTCGGCTCTCGAGAGATCTAACCCTGCAAAGCTTTCCTCCATAGCCAACAACTTCCTATCTTCTTGACCACAACAATAAAATATCACCTGTAACAAAAGTAAGAAACAAAAAAAGAATCGGAAAAAAGACTAGAAAAAGAAAGAAAAATGCTTTAGAACAGACAGACAAACGAAGTGTAAAACAGAAAAAGAAACGCCAAAACTCTCACAAAGAAGAGAAAGCCAAAACTCTCACAAAGGAGAGAATTATGTTTGTATTAAACTAATTGATTTTGAGTTGTCATGAAAAAATTTAAATGTTTCATGTACAACTCATTTTTTCAATATGAAAAGATTTTGAAATTGAAGTTCTATTAAGGCTGACCAATATTTTGTTTGACAGATTGATAGAGAACCAAATTGATAACTGTTCAAGTGGTGAATTCTTAAACCTCTCTCTCTGAGGGGGAGCTGTGCTCTTCACCTCCAATTCAAACTCTAAGGGCAGAGGGCGCACGATATATACAATCAGAGCTACCCCAAACTGCCTAGGTCGCTATAGCACATCCAACCACTTTATTGCCCCGCTTGGTTACAAGCTCTCGCTACCGAGCTCGGCGATTTCACTAACTTAAGCTAATTCTTACAAATAAATAAAACTCTTACTTTTACTCTATGTGGGATTTTGTTCTGACATTCGATCTTTGGTAATTTCTGATTAAATTGAAGCCATGATGATCAAAGATCTAGCGATTCCAAGTAAGAGAAAACATTTTCATAAAAAGGGAGAAGTTTTCAAGCATTGCTGGTCTTAAACCTTGTCCTTAACATTGTCAATAGTATCAGAACTCTCTACCTCAACAGTGATGGTCTTTCCTGCCAATGTCTTGACAAAAATCTGCATTCCACCGCAAAACCTGATGAGAACGAACTGAAGTGTATAATCCTGTTGTTTATTCATTTTTGAATGTAGTCTGGCATGTCGTTGTATAATTAGATTAATTTGGTTAATGGAAACCAAGAATATGCACTCAATACAGTGAGCTTAGCATGTATGCTCTTCTGCACTTGGATGTGATATGCTGTAAGATCTTATATGCTCTTCCAAAAGGGAAATCCTAGATTTTGTTAAACAAAATTAGTCCTTTCTGATCTGATATTATCTGATATGAAGTGAAGTGAAATTAGTCCTTTCTGTATTTTTTATCTTTGTGCAGATGAAAATGTTAGTCCAAAATTTATTGTGCTCGTCAACTTTACCAGCAAAAAACATTTAATGCTCAAAGAAGAAGAAATAGAGCAGAGCTACGTCATGAATAAGGATCACAAAGATGTTTCAATCTGCAGTCATATTGGAAAACAATAGACACAAGCCTCTGTGACATATTGGAAAATAATTCTGTTACGGCTACACAATGTTGAATTTACAGTAACAAGACGCAATACATCAATGCTGACAATACTTGCAATTAACGGTATTGCACCTCCTAGGCATTCTGAAAATCAAAGCTTATGTTTTGTTACCGGCTGCCATTATTTGAACTGTCAGGTATGGAACTACCTAATGGAGTGACTAAGAAAAATGCCTATACTCAATATGGAAGGATCTTGGAAAGAGGAGATTTGATTGAATTGCAACAAATTCAGCTGCAGAAAAGATTCTCTCATTTCCAATTCAGTAATAACATCACTAGCCATTGCCACTCGTATTCTAGCATTATTTAATTTTTAGATTTCATATGCATTCGTGCTTCTTTATGCATAACTTAAAAGCAACAGAACGATTATCAGGACATGATCTAATGGAGTTCTGCAATGCAATTTCAGCAGAAGAATTAGAGCAAAAGGAAAAAAACGTTCCCAGTTGGAGTATAACATTAACATGCTGCATTAGGATCATCAAAGAGAAAATTGTTAAAACCAGAACCTCACGATTCTGCTGGCAGACTATAGCAGCAATTAAATTCTAAATTCATCTATTTTTATTCTGTATCATAGCAGATAAAGCAGGAATTCCTTCTCGTGGAGCTTCATGTTCATCTTTAGGAGCAAATGGCACTTCAAGGACCTCACTATCAAAAATATGCGAACAAAACAACAACAGCGCAAAAAGATAAATAATCAATGCGAATCATTGAAATTTCTGTTAATTCATTGCTGAAGAGAAATTATAAATAGAATAGAATAGAGAATAATAGGTATCACAAGAAAACTCGTCTAAGTCTTTCAATGCACAAAGCAGATTCATTGAAACTATGCTACTACGTATTTGATACGATCAGCTGCATGTTTTTGGCTCGTTATGCATAGCTTGAATCTACCGCACTACTTGCAATCCTTCATAAGTTTCTTTGTCAAGTAACACTAGGCTCTCCACATAGCTATGAACAGAGTATAATCCAGGAAGATACATGAGATTACTAATACATGCGATGTTTAGGTTATGTGAAGCTAAAAATGTATTAGGAAATCTAATTAATGCCTCTCCGTTATTCCTAAATCCCAACACTTTTGGATGTTCAACAATCCTGTAATACATAAAAGGTGGAGGTTCAACATTCCTGTCAAACACAACAGTTGCTAATTTCAGCCACGATGACACTACGCCATATTCTTTCATCACCCATATATATGTATAGGTTTTCATTTATCGCCAATACATCAAGCGGAGGGATTTTATGTTGAACAACTGCAACTGATGACTTTCCAAATACCTTAAGAGACAAACTCAAACTTGGCAATTCATCAGAAGCTGGATTTCGGATGCAACCGGGCAGAGGAATCTCATGAAAAAACCCATTACTCAAATCAAGAACCATGACTGCATTCCAAGACCGATGGTCAATATCATGGACAATCCAATGTAATGGCATCATTTGCAAAACCCAAATCCAAGGGTGAAAGGAAATTGAAACAACCCTTGGGGGCGATGTGAGTGATATCTTTCCCTAAATTTGAATTGAGCCCCACAATTCTCAGAATTTGCAGAAACAAACATTCTCAATACATTGTAGTCCTGGGTTCTTGAATCAAATCCAAGACACACATTGTAGAGTGACAGCGATGGCACTGAATGGGCTGGTGGAATTAATAGTGATTTTTTCATCAAAGGGTTCCAGAGGATTATTCTGTCCTCATTTCCGCTAACAAGAATCTCGGACGGAGAGAGACAGATGAGGCCATTGTTAGTGATATGCACTAGGTCAATCATTTGTGATTATGTATTGACTTTCTTATTTTATTAATAAAGAGGTATTATATTATCATTTGATTTTATGATAATTACATGAATGGTTAATTCTTACTAAGGCCATCAAGTATGTGACTTGATAGTAAAACCCTTAGATTAAAATAAGAGTTCTATTCTAATTATCCCTAGCCATTTATTCATTATATGAATATTAAAGTATTAAGGCTAGTATGATGTTGACTGATGGTTATGTTTTACTAATCATAAATATGAGATATTAAGTCAACTCATAGGTACATGATGAGAGATCATGTACTGGTTGACCCACTATGAGAATACTACATAGATTATTGTCATAAGTATTTCTTATCACAGTAATTTTATTTCGGTTCTTTGACCTTGAATCATGGATTTCTACATAGCTATTTTATGTTTTGACACATTCTAACATTGTCTTTAACTGGATGATTAAAAGAATGTTGTTGGATATAAAATTAGTTATGTGAGGAATGTGAGTGATTTAGAAGGAATTTATCCCTCATTAATATGAGAAAGATATCTAAAGGCCCCTTGATGAGATAGACTGAATAAAATGCATGGCCATGCTGAAATGAATTGATAAAGAGTTATCATTTTCAGTCTACTTGGAATCAAGTCATAATATTGAACTATATAAGGATGACATTCTATGCCTTATGTTCAATTAAGATATCATGTGATAAAGGGACAATAAAATTCACTATAATTAGGTTATGTCGGATTATTGACTTCACATGACTTGGGTAGTCATAATGTCTTGCTAGAGACCACTTATGACTTGTAGGCCTAAATAGAGATTTAGGCCCATTGCCAATGTTATGTGAACCTACAGGGTCACACACTTAGAATAAGCCCAAAACGGATATGGGTTTAATAAGCCCAAAATAAACTCTGTGGAAATAAATAATTAAAGTGTTTTATTTATTTATTTATTTATTTAAGATAAATGTTATTTTAAATAAATAAATAAGATATTATTTTTGATTTATTTTTAAACAAAATTAGAATATAATAAATGGAAAATTACCAAAAGGTTATTGGTAAGTGAAACCCTAACTTGGAGTCTATAAATATGTTATATTCTCTAGGGTTTCACACACTTGTTTTTGCCTCCAAAATTCATTTTCTTTCCTCTTAGAAAACAAAGACAGAGTTTTTCCTTTTGTTCTTGATTTGTGAGACAGTCAAGAGGTTGCTAGCACACACACTCAAAATCGTTTTGTGAAGGGCTGTTCGTGTGGATACCTATAGAGGACGCATCCTTTTGGAGACGTCTTGATTCGAACAACCAAGCTAAAAAGCTCGAGGTAAGGTGTCACCGGTGTGAACCTCCTCTCATCCTTCCAGAGAATCTTGCCTCTTCTGCGTTTTGGTAAGATTATTAAAAACCCTAGATTTAATCAATTAGTTGAATTACATGGATCCTGGCTTGGGAACATGACAAAATTTTAATTTTTTCGCTGCGTTTGCATCACGGAACCCAACAGTGGTATCAGAGCCACTTGTAATTCGATTAATTGATTCTGTGTATATGTGATATATGTTAGGGTTTAAGATTCGTTTTGAAAAGGGTTTCCAAATTATCAAAAGGGGTTTTGATTTGTTTTGTGACAATTCTGGGTAATCTATTTGAAAACGGAATTAAACATTAATTTGATTAATGTTTGTAATGGTTTAATGTGATTAAACTAAAAGCAGTTTTTGATTTTATGAATTAAGAATGTTGTTTCATGAAAAATGAATTTTGTATGATGTTTTTATGAAAAAACGAATTAAGAATAATGTTTTGATTAATATGATTAATTGAAGCAGCATATTTGTTTCCTATTTTAATTAGAAAAATGTTTTCTATTTGATTAGGAAAATCGTTTTTAATTAAATCTGAAACAGAAATTCTGTTTTCAAAAACCTAATCACTTAAGGATTTAAATCTGTTATGTATTATGTTTTGATTAATTGAAGCAGCTTATTTGTTTCCTATTTTAATTAGAAAAACGTTTTCTATTTGATTAGGAAAATCATTTTTTAATTAAATCTGAAACAGAAATTTTGTGATTATGCAGATTATGTGTTAAGGGCAATCTGTTTAAATGTTAAACAGATTATGCATAATGGATATGTTTTCTATAGATTCGTTCAAGCTGTAATTTTGATTACACAAATTAGGGTTTTCTTAATGGATGCGTCTATTTTAATAAAAAAAAAAATTTTGATCTGTTTTGAACAGATTTTTCAGACTGTAAAATGTTTACAAAAAGTGATGTTTTTAAGCAACAAACTGATTTAGTAATATGATTACGAAAATTGGTTAATTGCTTCCTTGATGCAAATAAGGGTTTTAAGGTGGCTGTTTTAATTGAGCATTTTTGTCTATTTTGAACAAATTGATTTTATAGTAATTTGATTACGAAAATTCATTAATGTTCAGAAATTTGAAAGGCAACTCACTGAAGAGCTAAGGTAAAGTGTTTACCATGGGGTTCCAGCGGGACCGCCACCTGGGGCGCTGCCCCCGGACCCCGCCAGGGGCGCTGCCCCTTGGACCCCGCCAAGGGGCGATGCCCCTTGGAACCCCACTAGGGGCGCTGCCCCTTGACCCCAAAAGAATTGTCACATTAGTTTATTTTTAACATAATGATTGGATTTAATAACTAAATATATATTATACATGTTTGTTATTTTATGCATGGTGCATAGTATGGCCCTCAGACCAATGTGATTGGATTTTATTTTTATGGGTTGTAATTTTAAATACGGCCTGTGAGTTGTTTTTGTTTTATTGTATTTATTTTATTAGAAAAGTGTAGAATAAATTACAACAATTTTTGTAAATCAAGACCCATGGTGCAATTCAAGTTGGAGGCCCAAGATGGAGATCCAAGGTGGGAACCAAAAAAGGGAGATCCATGGTAGAAGATGGAGATCCAAGTTGGAGGCTCAATTTGTAATTGTAATATTACCTAGGTTTGACCATTGATCTTCATATTGGCTTATGAAGATCAACTTAGATTTGGGCCATGCTATGTCACATTTATTTATTTGTTGTTATGTATGCGATGCCATGTGATGCCATGTATGTGATGCCATATGATGCCATGCAATACAACATAACAATAACTGAATACGATTAAATAAAGATGAACCCTCATTTAATATTAAGTCATTATAATGCCTTCCATAAGTTCAACACTTGTCAAGCCTTAGATTATTATATATGAGCCTGCCAAAGCAGGGTGTATAAATTTATCTGGGGAAGGCAAGTTGGATAATGGTGCTATCCAAACGTTTGATATGGTTTAACTTAACTAGGTTATCAAAATGGTTTTGGACCTAGGGCATTAGATGGGATTTTTAGCCATGACATGTGATTTCAAATCCCATACCATCCAAGAGTTACATGAGATGTAATTGATAAGAGTTATCTACCTAAATAACCATATTTTAGGTCATGAGCCAAAGCTCACTTAAAGTATGGTGAAATATGGATCTTGGCCCACTAAAATTTCTAAAATTAACTTAGAGGGTTATTGATTTGAGTAAATTTAGTGGGAGTTTTTATTATGCCTTATACATATTTAATAAAATACTGAATGGACTTTGCATATATTTGTTGTAGATAATGACTTCAAACACTACACCTACCATGTCACCGCGATCGATCCTTGAGAAGGATAAGCTCAATGGGACTAATTTTCTTGACTGGTACAGAAACCTAAGAATTGTTCTTAGGCATGAGAGAAAGGAATACATCCTTGATCAACCCATCCCTGAGGAACCAGTTGCCAATGCTCCTAGAGCACAAAGGGATGCTTATACCAAGCATCTAAATGATTCTACTAATGTCACTTGTGTCATGCTTGGATGTATGGAATCTGAGCTGCAAAAGCAACTGATGGAAATGGAGGCTTATACTATGATAGGCCATCTCAAGGAAATGTTCCAAGAGAAAGCCAGAATTGAAAGGTTCAATACCATCAGGGCATTGCTTTCCTGCAAGCTGACTACTGGTGGCTCTGTCAGTCCTCATGTTCTCAAGATGAAGGGTCATCTTGATCACTTGGACAAGCTTGGTCTCAATATTGAACAAGAACTAGCTGTGGATACTATTCTCCAATCTTTGCCTGAAGCTTATGATAGCTTCATTATGAATTTCAATATGCATAGTATGGAGAAGACTGTTTCAGAGTTGCATGGGATGCTGAAAACTGCTGAAAAGAACATCAAGAGTAACACCAAGGATGTTCTCATGGTCAATAAGGGAAAGGGGATGAAAAGGGTTGGAAAGGGAAAGGGCAAGGTCTTTAAAGGCTTTCAGAAGCCCAAGCCCAAATCCAAAGTTGAACCCAAAGCAAAGGAAGGAATCTATTTTTTCTGTAATGAGCCAGGCCATTGGAAAAGAAATTGCAGGCTCTATTTGGATGATCTGAAGAAGAAAAAGGGTGGTGAGACTACCTCTTCAGGTATTCATGTTATAGAATTAAATTTATCTGCTTCTGCTTCTGATTCTTGGGTATTAGATACTGGATCAGGATCTCACATTTGTACAAATGTGCAGGGTCTAAAAAGGAGTAGATCATTGGCAAGAGGTGAAGTGTACTTACGAGTTGGCAATGGAGCAAGAGTTGCTGCTTTAGCTGTAGGAACTTATGAGTTACCTTTGCCTAGTGGACTTATTTTATCTTTAGAAAGTTGTTATTATGTACCTACTTTGTGTAGGAATATTATTTCTGTTTCTTGTTTGGACAAGAAAGGATTTGAATTTATTATTAAGAATAATAAATGCAGTATTTATCACAATAACATTTTCTATGGATATGCTCCATGCACTAGTGGACTCTATGTTTTAGATGCCGAAGACACTAATGAAATGCCAATCTATAACGTTAATACAAAGAAGTATAAATCTAATGATTTAAACTTGACCTACCTCTGGCATTGTCGTTTAGGCCATATAAATGAGAAACGCATTTCAAAGCTACACCAAAATGGGCTTTTAAATTCATTTGATTATGAATCATTTGATACATGTGAATCTTGTTTACTTGGAAAAATGACTAAAACACCTTTTACTGGACAAAGTGAGAGGGCTAATGACTTATTGGGCCTAATACATTCTGATGTATGTGGACCATTAAGCTCAACTGCTAGAGGAGGTTTTCAATACTTCATAACTTTCACAGATGATTTTAGTAGATATGGTTATCTCTATCTAATGAAACATAAATCTGAATCTTTTGAAAAGTTCAAAATTTTCAAGAATGAAGTACAAAATCAACTTGGTAAAAATATTAAAACACTAAGATCTGATTGAGGTGGTGAATATTTAAACCAAGAATTTACAGATCATCTTAGAGATTGTGGGATTGTTTCACAATTGACTCCTCCAGGTACACCACAATGGAATGGTGTGTCTGAACGTAGAAATCGAACTCTATTGGATATGGTTCGATCTATGATGAGTCAATCTGATCTTCCAATCTCTTTTTGGGGATATGCTTTAGAAACTGCTGCATTCATTTTGAATAGAGTTCCATCAAAGGCAGTTGAAAAGACACCATATGAGAAATGGACTGGAAAAATTCCCAGTTTGTCTTTTCTTAAGATTTGGGGCTGTGATGCTTTTATGAAACATCAAATCTCAGATAAACTAGCACCCAAATCTGACAAATGCCTTTTTGTTGGATATCCTAAAGAAACTAAAGGATATTACTTCTATAATGCGTCTGAGAACAAAGTGTTTGTGTCTCGGAATGGTGTATTTTTGGAAAAAGAGTTTATTTCCAAAGGAACCAGTGGGAGCACAGTGCAACTTGAAGAAATTCAAAGCCCACAAAATAGCATTGTACCTGATATGGAACCGTAGCTGAATCAACAAGAAGTTGTTGAGCCTTCACAAGTACCAAAAGGCCCAAGGAGGTCTGATAGGACGCGTCAAATCCCCATGAGATATGGATTTCTCATAACTAGTGATTATGATGTGTTAATTGTGGATCAAAATGAGCCCACATCCTATCAAGAGGCCATAAATAGTCCTGACTCTGAGAAATGGCTTGAAGCCATGAGATCAGAAATGCAATCCATGTATGATAATCAAGTATGGAACTTGATTGACCCAAATGATGGTTTAAAAACTATTGGGTGCAAATGGGTTTTCAAAAAGAAAATCGACATGGATGGCAATATGCATACCTTTAAGGCAAGACTGGTTGCAAAAGGTTTCAAACAAACACATGGTATAGACTATGATGAAACCTTTTCACCAGTGGCTATGCTAAAATCTATTCGAATTCTCCTTGCCATAGCTGCATACTATGATTATGAAATATGGCAAATGGACGTCAAAACAGCATTTCTTAATGGAAATTTACTTGAGGATGTGTACATGACACAGCCAGAGGGTTTTGTTAGTCCTGAGAATTCTAGAAAGGTATGCAAGCTTCAAAGATCCATTTATGGATTGAAGCAAGCATCTCAGAGTTGGAATCTTCGTTTTGATGAAGCAGTCAAAGAATTTGGCTTCATTAAAAATGATGATGAACCTTGTGTATACAAGAAAGTTAGTGGGAGTGCTATTGTATTTTTAGTGTTGTTGTGGATGACATACTACTCATTGGAAATGATATCCCTATTTTACAAAATGTTAAATCATGGTTAGGGAATTGTTTCTCAATGAAAGACTTAGGTGAAGCTACTTATATATTAGGCATCAAGATCTATAGAGATAGATCTAAAAGGCTTATTGCCCTAAGTCAAAGCACTTATATTGATAAGGTATTGAACAGGTTTAATATGCAAGATTCCAAGAGAGGATTCTTGCCAATGTCACATGGCATTAGTCTCAGCAAGACTCAGTGTCTTATGACACAAGATGAACGAGACCGCATGAGTAAGATTCCATATGCTTCTGCTATTGGATCTATCATGTATGCAATGTTATGTACTCGACCTGATGTTTCATATGCCTTAAGCACAACGAGCAGATACCAATCAGACCCAGGTGAAAGTCACTAGACAGCAGTTAAAAATATCCTTAAGTACTTGAGAAGAACTAAGGATGCATTTTTACTGTATGGTGGTCAGGAAGATGAGCTAGTTGTAAATGGTTACACAGATGCCAACTTCCAAACTGACAAGGATGATTTTTTATCACAGTCAGGATATGTGTTTTGTTTGAATGGAGGTGCAGTGAGCTGGAGGAGTTCCAAGCAAGACACTGTTGCTGATTCTACAACAGAAGCTGAGTACATAGCTGCCTCAGAAGCAGCTAAGGAAGCTGTTTGGATTAAGAAGTTCATAACTGGACTAGGTGTTATTCCTAGTATATCAGATCCAGTGAACTTATATTGTGATAATAATGGAGCTATAGCCCAAGCTAAGGAGCCCAGATCACATCAGAGATCCAAACACATACTCAGGCGTTATCACCTTATTCGAGAAATTATTGAGAAAGGAGACGTCAAGATATGCAGAGTACCTACAAATGATAATGTTACTGATCCACTGACTAAGCCTCTTCCACAGCCTAAACATGAGAGTCATACTAGGTCCATGGGTATACGATACGATGTTGATTGGGCCTAGTGCAAGTGGGAGATTGTTAGTGATATGCACTAGGTCAATCATTTGTGATTATGTATTGACTTTCTTATTTTATTAATAAAGAGGTATTATATTATCATTTGATTTTATGATAATTACATGAATGGTTAATTCTTACTAAGGCCATCAAGTATGTGACTTGATAGTAAAACCCTTAGATTAAAATAAGAGTTCTATTCTAATTATCCCTAGCCATTTATTCATTATATGAATATTAAAGTATTAAGGCTAGTATGATGTTGACTGATGGTTATGTTTTACTAATCATAAATATGAGATATTAAGTCAACTCATAGGTACATGATGAGAGATCATGTACTGGATTGACCCACTATGAGAATACTACATAGATTATTGTCATAAGTATTTCTTATCACAGTAATTTTATTTCGGTCCTTTGACCTTGAAATCATCATGGATTTCTACATAGCTATTTTATGTTTTGACACATTCTAACATTGTCTTTAACTGGATGATTAAAAGAATGTTGTTGGATATAAAATTAGTTATATGAGGAATGTGAGTGATTTAGAAGGAATTTATCCCTCATTAATATGAGAAAGATATCTAAAGGCCCCTTGATGAGATAGACTGAATAAAATGCATGGCCATGCTGAAATGAATTGATAAAGAGTTATCATTTTCAGTCTACTTGGAATCAAGTCATAATATTGAACTATATAAGGATGAAATTCTATGCCTTATGTTCAATTAAGATATCATGTGATAAAGGGACAATAAAATTCACTGTAATTAGGTTATATCGGATTATTGACTTTACATGACTTGGGTAGTCATAATGTCTTGCTAGAGACCACTTATGACTTGTAGGACTAAATAGAGATTTAGGCCCACTGCCAATGTTATGTGAACCTACAGGGTCACACACTTAGAACAAGCCCAAAACGGATATGGATTTAATAAGCCCAAAATCAACTCTGTGGAAATAAATAATTAAAGTTTTTTATTTATTTATTTATTTGTTTATTTATTTAAGATAAATGTTATTTTAAATAAATAAATAAGATATTATTTTTGATTTATTTTTAAACAAAATTAGAATATAATAAATGGAAAATTACCAAAAGGTTATTGGTAAGTGAAACCCTAACTTGGAGTCTATAAATATGTTATATTCTCTAGAGTTTCACACACTTGTTTTTGCCTCCAAAATTCGTTTTTTTTCCTCTTAGAAAACAAAGACAGAGTTTTTCCTTTTGTTCTTGATTTGTGAGACAGTCAAGAGGTTGCTAGCACACACACTCAAAATCATTTTGTGAAGGGTTGTTCGTGTGGATACCTATAGAGGACGCATCCTTTTGGAGACGTCTTGATCCGAACAACCAAGCCAAAAAGCTCGAGGTAAGGTGTCACCGATGTGAACCTCCTCTCATCCTTCCAGAGAATCTTGCCTCTTCTGCGTTTTGGTAAGATTATTAAAAACCCTAGATTTAATCAATTAGTCGAATTACATGGATCCTGGCTTGGGAACGTGACAAAATTTTAATTTTTCCGCTACGTTTGCATCACGGAACCCAACAGCCATTACAATAAACAATAACTAAAAAGCGATCAGGAAGGTCAAAAGGGACTCCTAATGACATGCACTCCTCGAAACCTTCATTGCCAAAACGCAAGGAGTAATGGGCGATTCTGCTATCGGATTCCCAAAATTCATACAGAAATAAGGGATTAGTGTTGTTACTTGATATTTGAATGTGGTTAGAGATGAAATTAGGGCTTTTGACAAGAGACAACCATAACTTGCATGAACATCTAAATCGTAAAATCGCCTTAACCGGCAACCTACATAAGATTTCTGTTATCACTATGCCTATGACGCTATGCCATGCCAAATCATCTTCCCTTCCCTTTTGCACTCACTTTTACAAATCTATCAGCAAGATAAGGGTCAAATTCAATTCTCAAATCTAGGAGGAGGTTTCTACTCTACTCGGACAAGTACCAATACCCCGCTTTCGGAATTTTTTTTGTCAATTTGTGGCAAAAATAACTCTTTTCATTTTATGGTTTTTTTGAAAAAAAATTTTAAATTTGTACTAAAAAAATTAAAAAAGAAAAAAATATGTAACTGTTATAAACAGCTTGTGGATATTGTCTGCTTTGATACTTCAGGACCTCACGGCTTTAAAACGCATCCACAAGTAAAGGCTTCAAGCCCTGCTTATAAGCATGCACACAATCCCGTGTGCGAGCGATGTAGGAACTTTAGGTTCACAACACACCCTCCTATCGCGAGCATCGTGCTGATAACGTGTTATAAACAGCTTGTGGATATTATCCACTTTGGTACTTCAGGACCTCACGGCTTTAAAACGCGTCCACAAGTAAAGGCTTTAAGCCCTGCTTATAAGCACGCACACAATCTCGTGTGCGAGCGATATGGGAACTTCAGGTTCATAACACACCCTCCCATCGCGAGCATCATGCTGATAACGTGTTATAAACAGCTTATGGATATTGTTCGCTTTGGTACTTCAGGACCTCACGGCTTTAAAACGCGTCCACAAACAAAGGCTTCAGGCCCTGCTTATAAGCACGCACATAATCCCGTGTGCGAGCGATGTGGGAACTTCAGGTTCACAACACACCCTCCCATCATGAGAATCATGCTGATAATGTGTTATAAACAGCTTGTGGATATTGTCCTCTTTGGTACTTCAGGACCTCACGGCTTTAAAACGCGTCCACAAGTAAAGGCTTCAGGCCCTGCTTATAAGCACGCACATAATCCCGTGTGCGAGCGATGTGGGAACTTCAAGTTCACAACAGTAACAAAGTTAGTTTGCCACTAGGACTAACGGAACTGCTACAAGATAGAATAATTTTTCCATTCCTAATAGTAGAAATATTTTTTTTTAAATCCACCAATGCGAATGGTAAAGCTATTTCTGAGGGAACGGTTAACTACATATGTTTTAATTAAATGGTAAGCTAGAGACAGAAAAAGATGACCAAGAACAGCCAACGGATCAACATACAACTCCAATTAAACCAATCAAATGCAACAATCTATCTTAATAGATAACAAACTTCAATTTCAATTTCTTTTATTCTTATTCATTCACCCTTTTTTGTTGTCATTTACTTTGAATACAAACAAAGTTCTTCAAAATTTGGAATGATTCTCTAGAGTTTGTAGCCATCAACTTCAAAAAATACTGCAATCTTAGAATCTTGAACCTTGCAAAATGCTTGAGACTGCAAATATAGGCACTTTGGATGCTAGATCTCCTTAATGTCATAATCGCTGACTACTTCTACGTAACAACAAAATTTTAAATTATCAATCATTCAATCACTTCTTTATCTCTAACTAATTTTTATGATAAAAGTTGGTGTAGACACCTGATTTGATCGGTCCGAAATAGGAGGGCAAACTAATGCTGCTAAGTTTGTTCGGCTCGCAACAAAACTCAATGATGAGAATATATGAAGCTTGAAACCAAGAAAAGTCCAAAATCTTCTTGAAAATTGACCTAAAAGCCTATATTCCCATCCATATAAAGCCCAAGCCTTAACCTAAAAGATCAAGCCCAATAATTAAACTCACTTTGGCCCAACCATGGATCAAGGTCAAAGAGGCGATGCCTGACTGAAGAGGTACCGACTCTATGGCGGCCACTTCAGTAAGGTGATGTCTCTTTGCTAGCCAATTGCATAGATATTTAATGGAGAAATGACACTAGTGGATAAGTGGGTTGGGCCCATGCAGATCTAACCTGAACATATTGTATGAAAATGAGACTTTAGAGGAAAATGTGACTAAAAAGGGTGATTATGAGAGGTAAAATGTGGATGCCTTGTCAAAGGCATCGGAGGTTTAAAAAGGGGTATAGGAGTGTAAGAAAAAGAGGTTAGCAAGTTTAGAGGGAGATAAGCATGAAAAGAAAGAAAGAAAAGCTCTGAAAGAAGGAGAGGACATTCTTAAAGAGAAGGAAGGGGAAACTTAGCCTAGATGTTCATTCTCAAAGGAGAAGAAGGAGAACTCTTGCATTAAAGTGAAGTTTGATATTAAAACTAACCTCTGAGGGCCAATCACTTTGAAGAATAAACTCATAAAGCAGTAAAAATCACCATTTGTAAGCATTGAGTTCTTAACTTTCATAAAGTTCTTGGTTTGTTTGCTTATTTATTTCTAAGATTTATTGTTCATTTTATGCAATGTTCATGATATAATCTCTTAAGATATTAAGTATAGTTACAAGTCCTTAGTCATTCACATCTACTATTGCTTACTTAAGTCTAAAGAAAATTTCTTAATCACTCCTGTATCTGGCATTCAAAGAGGCATCGCCTCTTTATGTTAAATCAATATGATATCACCTCTACGCGCAAAGATGACACCTCATTGATGAGGCGTTCGCCACATTAACAGAGTCATGCTTATTTTTATTATAATTTCTTTGTACATTTTATGCGGTTTGTGTTTATATGTATTTTTATGTTTTTGTAATTTAGTTACCTTTATACAATCATTTGTTTATTTTGTTTAGTTAAAATGATCATATGTTTATCATTTTCATTTATGTTTATTTAGTCAACGTAATAACTTTATGGTTTCCTCTTGTAGGGTTTATATATTTCTAGAGATTAATGTTTGCTTATTTCAGGAACTTTTAAATGATTTTTGTCATCAAATGATTACCCCTTAATTAATTTTTGCAATTGTTTACCTTTATTTACCTTGTTGGTTATTTGCATATTAGAGATGTAATTTATTTCTTTTTTTATTGGTTTATTTTCAATTTATTTTTTGTTTTATTTTCTGTTTATTTTACCCTTTCTTACAAGTAAAAGAGTTGCGATATATATTGTTCTCCTCTTATATTTCTTTGCATGTGTATTTATTTCTTTATTGTTATTTTTATGAACGTCTTAGATATTTGTAATAAATGTAGTGAATCACCTTTAACTAACGTGGAATTGGACTAATGTGCAAACTCAGATTAAATTGTAAAATTAGAGGAAATTGCAATTTGCATGTTAATGAAGAAATAATTAAAGTTAATAAAATACAAAACACACACGAAGGCTAACCACAAGGTTAGGTGGGCATTCCAAAAGCTCATACCTAGTTTTCAAACCCATTCTTTGAGGATGACTGCTAGGAACCTCCGTGGAATCCAGTTAATGTACAGTGTGTCCTGGGTTTCATCCAGGTGGTGAGTCCTTCTCCAATTTGGGCCTTAAGCCTATTTTGTATTTTGTAGCAAGCCTTGAGCTCATACAGTATTGTGGTTGTCAAACACTTGTGTGCACGCTTAACCCCTCTGCCTACAGTGACAACTCCATTAAGGAATAGAGAAACTGATTACAATGTTTTATTTTAATATTTTTAATTATTCTTTTATTTCTTTTTCATCTTTTTCATTCACTACACATTTTCACTCAATCCTTAATAATCCAATGATAGTCATTGCTTTGCTACTTGGTTATGGAGTATTTGATTATTGTCACTCATAGCACATACTTATCCATGTCATATAGACCCTTGAGAAGGGAGACGTAATGGAGGTATATCACTGTGGGAGCTAAAGCTTATTACCCAAGACTTAGCTTCTGTAATGACTTAGTAATTTTCCCTAAGATTTTTTCCCAAATGTAAGTGCTTTAGGCCATATAGTAATCCTTAAAATAAGGCCCAAGCCCGTTGTAAATGGACTATGCTAAGATGGGCCTTTAAGCCTATTATGGCTCGTTAGAATGGACTTTAGAATCATTTGAAGGAATTATTACTTGTTTGTTCCACCTTGAGAATTATTTTGCATTAAAAAAATCCTAGGATAAGAAACTCGCCATTGAACAAGTGTGTGGGAGGAATAAGTGTAGAGATCATCATTTTAGACCTTTTTATTTATTTCTTTGTTATGTGTAAATAGAGTGTGTTTATTTTCTTCCTTTTGAATGATAAAATGAATATGCATATTATGCATACACGTCATGCATAATTTTAACATGTCATCTTATAGTTATAGATCCTTTAAGCTCTTCCATATGGATTCGATCTAATTCTAGCCATTTAATCAAAAATTTAGAAACGACAATGGCAAGTGGTTTTGATCTCGAAGCTTTTCAAAGCACAGTTAAAAGAAGAACTATTTACTAAAACTCAATCAATGATAAAAGAGATAATGGGGGAAATAACCAAATTGCTCAGGGAAAAATAGTCGATGCAACCGACTAACCCAATTGATCTTGATGATGAGATTCCTTTAAAAGAAAAGGAAGATGAGAATGTAATAGTATTGGCTGGTTTAATAAACTGACAGAATGTAAACCTATATGAAACTATGGAACAAACTGATTGGGCTAAGAACATTTCCAAGTCTGTGTCATAATTTCAAATGATGATGAAGGAGAAGGGGATCGATTCTCCAATGGATTATACCAACCTCAACTTGGATAAGGATGATGACACCCTTCCTTGAAAATTCAAGTTCCCTTATATGAAAAAGTACTTTGGGACTAATGATCCACAATTGCATTTAAAACAATATGTGACCTATATAAAGGTAACTGAACTGACTAAGGCCTAGATAGTCAAATAATTTCCTATGTCATTGGAAGGTGATCTAATCTGCTGGAATTACACTTTAGAACCATATATGCATAATGATTAAAAAGAGCTGTGTGTCGCATTTGTAAAATAGTATGGTCTGAACACTTAGATAGAGGTATCTCTGAGAGACTTACCAAACACTAGACAAAAATTTAATAAGTCCTTTGTTGATTACCTAACCAAATGGAGAGGGAAGCTAGCACAGATGAGGCACAAGCCTGCTAAATCTAATAAACTAATGATAGCAATAGAGGGTTATGTTCCATTACTCTCCAAAAAGTTAAAAGACCTCAGGATTTAGAATTTTAAGGAATTATATAGGTTCAGGGTATAGAAAGAGTCCGATTTGGCACTAGAAAAGAAGTTCTTCAGTGGAAGATCTAGGGGCAAAGAAGCAAGCTGATCATAAAGTAATGTGCAGATTAATGCCATTAGGCAACCTCAGAGATTCTCCAACCTGGGTCAGCCCCTCTTTAAATTTTTGGAAAAGTTGATGGAAAATAACCTTCTATTACCAAACACCAACCTGATACTCTATTGTAAGTATCATCAAGCCATTAGACATAACATTGACAATTGCACCCTACTGAGACATAAAGTCTAGGACTTGATCAATTCAGGCAAGATCACTGACCCATAATCCAAAAAGCTGAACACCTAAAATAACTCTTCACCTAACAACAGAACCGTCCCACCACCAAACACACCTAATTTCATGATCAATACCAGTTTAACGAAAGAGCAAATTCTAAACTATTTCATTAATGTCACACCTAGCTCACCAAAACCCATCTTAAACAATAAAGCCCACAACCATAGAATTATCCATTAATGTGTTGGATATTTGGAGTTTTAATGAAGAAGGAAGGCAGATTTACATTTAGGACAATGATGAAGAGAGAGAGATTTAGTCAGTCAAGAAGATTACTAGAAAAGGGAAAGGAAAATATAGGGACCAACTGGCATCTAGGGTTGAAACTGAAGCTGAGGGTAAGCAAATAGAGAAAGAGAAGCTGAAAAAAGAATCAAAGAAGGAGGAGAATTCCATGGCCAATGTCTAGGAATTGCTCATGAATTCCAAGACCCACTAGGAAGAGCTAGTCCAAGCATTGGATTAGAAAAGGTTCCTAACCTTACACTCTTTAGCAGATGGTGAATTCATTAATGGAGAACCCTAAGGGAGCTCTTATGTTCACTGATGATGATTTGCAATTGGAAGGAAGAGAGCAATATAAGGCTTTGTTCATTAAGGCTGAAGAAAAAGGGAAGGTCACTTACTATGTAATGGTGGACAATTGTTTTGCAATCAATGTGAATCCTTTAAAAATTTTGCCTAAGTTGGGATTAACTGTGGCTAACTTAAAACCATCAAATGTGATAATCAAGGCTTATGACGACATGAAAAGGCCTATAGAGGGAACCTTTTAAGCTTTGGTCAAAACTAGACCTATTGAGACTTAGGTCAATTTAAATGTTATCGACATCCCAATCATTTTTGCCATTATACTGGGGAGGTCATGGTTTCATCCTTAAGGAGGTGTGTCTTCCACTATTCATCAAAATATTAAGTTTCCACATAAAGGGAAGGTGGTTATGATTTTGGCTGAAATTGAAGTCATTGTTGCTGCTTTGAAATTAGCTCCTAAGGAGATTCCTATCAGTCCTACCTTCGAGGTTTATGTGTTGTATGAAGACGAGCTTGATGAGAGAGTTATGAACATGTGAGAAACATGAGTTTCATGCCTAGCATAGGATTGGGGAAGAGTTAGAATAGACCACCAGAGCTTATGGAGCAGAAAGTACCAATTCTAAAGTATGGGATTTGGTATCACAAAGATGAAGATTTTGAAGAAGAAAATAGGAAAAAAACCAAAAAATGGGCACTCTGGGAAACATTTATGAAGGAAGGCAATGGGTATCCATACAAAGGAGCTCTTAAGCCTTTAATGCTAGTTGGGAAGTTGGTCCCTAGATTTGAGATCTTTGCTAATTATGTGAATAGGATTGAGAAAGTTGTTGTTAAGGATACAATAGTGTAAGAGTTGGTGGTAACTCCAGAATCAGAGGAGGACATGTCTGTCGTATAGCTAAAGGATACTACTAATAAGGAAGAGAAGTTGGATTTCGAGACCTATGTCCTGAATTCTGTCATGGATGTTTTTTATGATGATTTTGATGTTTCTCTTGCTACTTTATTTGAAATTGATGATTTGCTTTTCTCTAAGATCATCACAATGAAATCTAACTTCTCTTATTTATGTGATTTGATTCCTAATGGTTATTCTATTTATGATAATCATTTCATGCATATGTTTGACATTAATTTTGTGTAAACTATATCATTTAATCTAGGCACAAATGATAACCCTAAAAATATATTGATTGCTTCTAATTTAATTCATGATGAGAGAAAAAATAAAAGAAACTTTAAAAAGAAGACTGAAAGTATTTGCTTAGGGCTATAAGGATATGCTTAGGATTGATTAAAAGATTACAGAATATAGGATCCTTACATACTCTCACATTACACTAATAAAGCAAAAGAAGAGGAGGTTAAGGCTGGAATGGGCTCTCTTGATCAAGGAAGAAGTTGAAAAACTTATAAAAAGGAAGTTTCTTTAAGTAATAAAAGATAGCCAATGGCTATAAAATATAGTTCCATTCCCCAAGAAAGAGGGTCAAGATGTGAGCGGACTGTAAAGATTTGAACAAAGTTTATCCAAAAGATTACTTTCCCTTGACGAATATTGACACACTAATCGATAGTGCAGCTTCTAGTGCAATGTATTCTTTTATGGATGGTTTCTCTGGATACAACCAAATCATGATATCAATAATCGATAAGCTGAAAACATCCTTCAACACTGAATGAGGTATCTACTACTAATTGCTCATGCCATTTGGGTTGAAAAATGCAAGAGCTACTTATTAGAGAATGGCTACTACCTTGCTACATGACATGATCCACAAGTAGATAAAGATATATATGGATGATATGATAGTAAAGTCTCTAACCAGGCAAAGACACTTTGAGGCTTTAGACAAGTTCCTGACAAGGGCTGAAAAGTACAACCTCAGGCTCAACCCAAAAAAGTGTATTTTTGGGGTAACTTCTGGAAAGTTGCTAGGACACATTGTCAACCAGAAGGGAATAGAGGTGGATCCATATAAGGTTAAAGCAATTAGAGAAATATCTATGCCAAAAAATGAGAAAGAAGTTATGGGGTTTATTGTGTGGTTGCAATACAATAGTAGATTCATAGCTAAGTTGACTACTATTTACGAGCCAATTTTCAAACTTTTGAGGAAGAATCAACTAATAATTTGGGATGATAAATGTCAAATGGCTTTTAAAAATATTAAGAAGTATTTTATAAATCCCTCAGTCTTACAGCCACCAAGGCCGAGTAAACCTTTAATTCTTTATTTGACAATTGAGAAGGATGCAATTAGTGCAATGCTAACTCAAGAAGGTGAAGGAAAAGTCAAGCACACAATATAGTACCTAAGTAAGAAAAATTTGTAATATAAGGCCAATTACAGCCTAATGGAGAAGACGTGTTTGGCCATAATTTGGGCGAACGAGAAATTTTGGCATTATTTCCAATCTTACAGACTGCATGTAATCTTTAAGCATAATCCTCTCAAATATCTTCAGTAGACCCCATCACTCACAGGAAAGTTAGCTTGATGGCTAGTTATGCTCACTGAGTTTGATATAGATTATGTTCCCAAGAAAGTGGTAAAAAGAAGAGCTATAACAAACTTTTTAGCTCAGAGTCTGGTGGATGGTGAACATGAATGGGAGCTAGAATTTCCAAATAAGAACTTGGGGGCAATTGAGGTCCAAGGATGGAAAATGTATTTTGATATGACAAAAAATAATAAAAGAGCAAATATTGGTATAATTTTAATCACGCTAGAAGGAGAGATGATCTCAATGGCAAAAAGGTTGGAGTTTAAAGTGACCAATAATCAACTAGAATACAAAGCCTACATTTTTAGGTTGGAAGTACTCCAAACGTGGGGACAGAAAATGTCACATGATACGGAGACTCTACATTGGTGATAAAATAGATTTCTAATAAATGGGAGGTTAGAGAAGATAAACTAAGACTATACTAGGATTACTCAGCTACTATTCTGTTAGCTTTTACTCAATGCAGATTCATGCACTTGTCATGAGAAGAGAACTATATGGCAAATGCTTTAGCCACTTTGGCTTTAATATAAGAAGGAGGAAAGTAAACAAAAGTCAAGCTTCTTATTCTTGTGAGGTCTCGAACCACTTGTTATAAGGAGATAAAGGTGATGCCGATCAACCTTATAGAAAAACCTTAGTTTCATAATCTATTATGGTATTTGGAAATGGAACAATTCCCTGATGATGTTGATAATAAAGAAAGAATGTCTCTGAGATGTTGTCTCAGTAATTCATCAGCCATGATGGGATATTGTATAAGAGAATGCCTATAGGTGTACATCTAAGATGTGTGGATAAAGATAAGGCTCGAAAAGTCATGGAAGCGGTTCATAAAGGCTTATGTGGACCGCATATGAACAAAATGGTTCTTGTTAAGAAAATAGCTCAACAAGGGTATTTATGCTTGACCATGGAGATTGACTGTGTGAGATTTGTAAAGAAGTGTCATAACTATCAAGTGTATGGAGATGTGACCCATCCGCCTTCTATGAAACTTCAAAGACTAACTTCTCCATGGCTATTCATAATTTGTGGATTTGATATTATCAAAGAAAAAACATCGAGGGCATCTAACATGCATCATTATATTATGGTAGTGATTGATTATTTCTCTAAATGGGTTGAAATGGAATCATTCATAACTATCAAGCCAAAACACATGGCGAAATTTATAAAGAGGAACATAATCTATAGATATGGGTTACCTCATCATATTATCATTGATAATGGTGTTTAGTTCATAGCATAAATGACTAATTTGTTGAAAGATTATGGAATTGAGCATCATAGATCATCTTCATACTGACCACATTCAAACAAAGTAGTAGAAGCGGCAAATAAGAATGTTAAGAAGATTCTATCCAAAATGTTGGAGAATTATAAGGATTGGGTACGCTATAAGTAATTTGCATTATAGGGATATAAAACCACTACTAGATCATCAACTCAAGCTATTTTGTACTCTTTGGTGTATAGGTGTGAAGCTATATTACCAATGGAGGTTAAAATTCAATCATTAAAGGTTCTCTTGGAATCCAAAATCCTTGAGTATAAGTGGGTAGAAAGCCAATTAGCATAGCTGACACTGTTGGATAAGAAAAAGATGAAAGCTATGTATCACTCCCAACTGTATTAGAAAAGTATAGCTTTAGCCTACAATAAGAAGATTAAGCTAGGCAAGATCAAAGAGGGAAACTTGGTGCTAAAGCTCATTAACCTAATCATGACTAACCTACGGGGAAAATTCAAGCCAATTTGGGAGGGTCCATATCTAGTAAAGAAGTTATTCTCTAAAGGTGATGCTATGTTGTCTAATTTGGAATGAAACGAATTTAAAAAGCCCATCTGCTTAGACAAGCTCAATAAATACTTTTTATAAAGTCTCGCTAAAGAGAAAACCCTAAAAGAGGATGTATAGGCAAAAGTTAGAGACAAAAATAAAAATAAATAAATAATGAAAAAGTCATGCTAGAATAAAAACCTTGAAAGAGGTAGTCCAAGCAAAAATTAAAGACATATAAAAGGAGAGAGAAAAAGAATAGTTAGTTAGGAAACTTGCAAGGGCAGCCAATTAACAACATGAGATATGTAAGAAGCAAAATGTATAGTCATCTTGTGCTTAAATTAAATGAAATGGATTGCCTTTGCTATTTTTAAACATTGCATTAAATGTCTATTACAAACTATTTGACTAAAAGCGAAATCCCATTCTATAAAAAAGCAAAATGATGATTAAATTCTATAAACTAATTTTTATTTCTTTTCTTTTGTTAAACACCTTGAACACTTGATATTTGCAACTCTCTTATTCTTTTGTTCCTCATGAACTCATCTTTTTCTATTTATTACAATTGAATCCACGCTTTATATTAATCATTAGTGGACTGATCTCTATTATAGTCTATGTGCCTTTCAATGATTCTAGGAGGCCAAGTAGTAATCAAATTATCAAGGATGTTTTAAGAAATAGGCCCTAGCTCAAACTCATGCACTAGCCCCACAATTAGTTATTTTTGTCCATATTGTCGGCAAAGACGTGCATGATTATAGAAAGTGGCAAAGCAAAGGCTGGCTATAGGGACACAATGGGTGTAAGATCTAATAGTCATGTGCTGTAGTTTCCATCATGGGCACATACATTGAATTATAGTGTCTGGAAAGGTGGACAACCAACTTAAGATGTCTTCTAGTATGGGATGGAGCTTTTTAGTATAGCAATGTTGTGCTTTATAATGAGTAATCTCTTTAAGAGGCTAAAGTAGTCTTAGCTTTTTATAAAGCCATGCCTGGAAAAGACGAATTATAAAAATGATGGAAAAGTAAAAAATAAAGAAAAGAGATGAGAAAGCTGACCTTTAACAGTAACAAACTCCTAGAGAATCACATGGCTTTTAGAAAATTGTCTAGCTTAATGATGGTTTCTACCATAATAAGGGGAAAAGGATTGAGCCCAACTTCCACTTGATCTAGAATATGAAGGACTTTTGAAGCAAAATTTCCAAAAGGAGAAACCAGTAAGAATTTAGCATACAAGAAAAGGGTGATCATTTGTGGCCAATAAACCTCCTTCTTGTCAGTAGTTATAATAAGGTCAAGAAAGGATCTTATCAGAACTTTAGTACCAAAGATGTTGTAAAGGGAAGACTAAGGGGGAAAATTAAACAACCTAGCCATCTATTATTTGATAGAGCATAAATCTGGAGTTCTAATATGGGGGACTGCAATCTGACAAGTAGAATCCATGTGACAACCCAGGACAGCTTTAAATTCCTCCGGCAAAGGGCATATCTCTAGTGTATTGAATCAGAAGACATACTTGCCCAGATCCTAGAATTGAGCCACAACATGGAGAAAGGGAAAATTGATTCTCCTAACATGAAGAGACCTGAAAACTAAAAGGTGAAAGGGCTCTAATTTCACCCATGATTCCACATCCAAGCCCTTTAAGATCAGTTGTAGTTATTTGAGGCTTCTCTCAGTCATGTTTTGGGATTTTAGAGCTATTTAGAGAGAGGAAATAAGGAGTTAGGGTGTAGGTATAAGAATAAGAGGTTGCTTTTATAAGGAAAGATAGGGATTAAAAAGGGGGAGTCAGTGAGTTATTCACCTCTATGATCAGGCAGCTCCTCTTCATGAAGAGGCATCTTTATATTGCCTATTTATGAAGAGACAACACCTCAATAAAGAGGCTCTTGCCTCTATAAAAATCAGGGGGCATACTTAGTTTGAATTTTATTATTTTAGTTCATTAATGGAAAGTCTGTATGATTGAGTGATGAAGATGGTGTTGGAATGATCAAAATTTCCATTGAAATAAATTTGAATGTTTAAGTATCTAATTAAGTTTAAACACAAAAATCCAAAAATGGGGTTAAAATAATCGTGCAACATTAGAATCAGAGAATAAAAGATATAGAAGGGTATAAATCATAATCTAAAAAGCCTCTGACTCGATGGCCTCTATTTCATCTCCATCATTGCCACCATCGGTCTTATCACCATCATCGTCACTAATGTCATCCTCACCTTCTTCTTCCTCATCCTCATCGTCCTTAACTTATAGAGCAATAACTTGACACTAGAGGGTTATGAACCTAGCCTGACTAATAGCATCATGATCCTATCCATATACAATTTAAGGTCAGTAATAATGTAAGCATGCATACATATAGAAAGAAGAGAGGTCATTACCTTCCACCGCTGAGTAACGGTCATTAGATTATCTTACTAAGCCGTAATAAGAAGATATATGTACACTCCTTGCTCAAGAGGGATCTGTATAGTTAATGATCTGTTATTACTAACATCTTATTGAGATTAATTATGAAAGCGAGAAAAGGAAGCTTATGTGTGTAGCGTCAAAAGTGTATACTGGTGTGAGGCTCTCATCTAATGACATAAACTCATAAGATAAGTCCCTTGGGGGCACCCAATAGTGGGCCAGTAAACCAAGTTTATTGATCAGATGACCAGCAATCATCTGTGAACTAAAACTAGAATGAGCTCTATGAGGCATAAATTTAGCTGAAGTACCCTCTCCAATGTCAGTACAAGGATGCCAGAGTGGTCAGTGGTCTCTCATGTGCAGTAGGCCTGGCTCTATGTATAGCACTTATGGCTACTACCAATGAATAGAAAAGATTAAGTTAACATGTAATTTGGAAAAGGAAAAAGGGAAAGATGAAGTCAGGTGACTATTTAAGCAATAGTAGCAACTGAAAGAGGTACCCACTGCAACTTATTAGCTCAAATGAAGTCTGAATAGCAGCTCTTGCTCCTCATAGTATAGGTCTCAGCAGGGTCTCCTATGACCACTCTAGCTCGCTCATCACCCTCCAATAGATGTGTCTAGAGTATGATAGTAGGAGGTGATATAATTATCTACATAGCATGGTCATCATGATCCCAATTAAGGACCCTCTCACTTAGAGACCATACTCGACAATTAGGTCCTTGAAGGAGCACCCTCGACAAAGATAGCAGTCTCAAATGAGTTATCTATAGAAGCCACCTATCTTGAGAACCCCATAAATCTTGGCACAACTACAGAAAAGGGTAGATAAGTAACATAAATTCTAAAACTATGTAATGCTAATAATTATTTTATTTCTCTTCTTAGGCACCTCATTATAGGTTAGGGAGTTCAGCCACTTCTAATGAACATGCACATGAGCCAAATGTCTCTTCCACGAATGACTAGCACCCCATTGAGCTAAGGTTTGGAAACAAACATTACTAACATGAGTTATCCCTTATATTAACTTAAACTTTAAAGCCCAAAACTATAAAGGATAATTGTTAGCAAATAATCAAGATAATTGGCAAATAGAGTGCAAAAGCAAAAAAAAAAAAAAAGGAAGGAATACTTACCAAGATAGTGTGCCAAAAATTGTAGAACTGTTTAGCTCCTTAAACTACCTCATCCATGCTCCTACACAAGTAGGCTAACACACAATTGCCCCAATCATAAGAATATACCCGATCTAAATCTTGAAGGGGCATTAAGAAAATCATATCAATGGAGATGGCAACATTAGTGAAAAAAGTAGCACCTAGCAGGTAAATCAAGAATCCCCTCACCACTTGGTTGATCTCTCAATTAATGGTAGCAGCCTCAACATTGGCTCAGGTGCACTGACTCTGGATAGAGTCAATCTTGATACTTTGGATCCCTTTCATGTTTGGTACCATATTAAAGAGTCATTCGATGTAAGCTGCCTGATCTGATGCCATCCGATGGATGCTCACATCGAATGGGATAGTATCACTCTCACATACGATCCTAGTAATAGTAGCAAAGGAGATGGGATCCAAAGTGAGATCACTAAAAGGAAGGAGAAACGTATGTATGGTCTTAAACCACCTCTCCATTAGTGCATGCAACAGCTGGTAATAAATGAGACCTTGAGAGTCTAGAAGTGATAGAATGAAGCACTCAAAAACTCTATCATCAATACAGTCCTTATTATCATTTATGATCTCATTGTACCAAACTTGAGCACCACTGAAGTTCCCAGCACCTTTAAATATGTGGGCATCATGCTGGAAATAAATAAGGAAGTCAAAATTTATATAATTTACTTAAAATTGAAAGATAGAAATGTTGAATCCTATCAGAGAGGTAATGCCTCATTAAATAATGTGACAAAGATCACCATTCTAGTGAAGAGACAACGCCTCTCTTTGATGAGGTGACGCCTTATTAATAAGGCGATCACCCCGTCGAAGAGGCGACGCCTCTTTGTGTCAAAGATCACAAAGTAGTTTTTGATTTCTCCTATTTTTTATTTAATCAATTACATTCCTATTTACAATGATGAATACATTTTTACTAATCATAATACTATTTAATAGGAAAAATCATGGGAATCGGGTACTTACCTCTCCAGAAGCCAAGGCACAGATATAGGTGCCCAAGTTTACTGTGATTGGAATCTCATTCCTGATGGAGAACCCGAGGCTTTATAGTGGCTCTATGAGAGGCATCCTTAGGTCCTAATATGGTGAATTAGGAGTTCAGGTGATGTCCATCATTGAAAGGAGAAGACATGGGGAGGAAGAAAGAGAGAAGAGAAAATAAAAGGAAGAAGAGAAACCTTTTTGAAAAAAATAAGAAAAAAAAATAGAGAAACCTTTTTTAAGGAAAAAGGAGACAAAAGAAAGAGAGAAGCCCTTTTTAGGAAAAAAAAAAGGAGAAAAAAAGAGAGAGAAACATGTTTTGAAAAAGGAAAAAAGAAGATAATGAAAGGAAAAGAAAAGGGTTTATATAAGAAGTTGAAAGGAACTAGTTTAATGACAAAATTGAAGACAAATTTAATTTCTCGGGTTTGTATACCTGAGGTTGATGGTGCAAATTTTCTTAAGGAACTACCTCTCAAGTTTGTGTACCCAAGGTTGACAGCATGAGATTCCTAATTGTTGAAGTTCGCAAAATTCAAACTCTCAAATTTGAACACCGAGGCTAATAGTGCAAATTTTGAAGGGACGGCCTCTTGGGTTTGTATACCTGAGGATGATGGCATGAGTTTCTCATTTATTCTGAGGGATTGCCTCTCAAGTTTGTATACCTGAGGACGATGGCATGAGTTTTTATTTTTTCTCAGGAATTGCCTCTCAGGTTTGTATACCCGAGGATGACTGCGTGAGTTTCTTTATTGCGAAAGGAATTTGACCTCTCGATTTTGAACACTGAGGCTAACGGTGTGGATTTCTTGCTTATTTGTGTGAAGAAAAATTTAACCTCTATATTTTGAACACCAAGGCTAATGGTGAAAATTTTAAAAGAATTCATTCCTGAGTGAATCTCGGAGATTAAGTGTATCCTTTTGTTTGTTATTAATTTTGTTGTGCATGTTGATTTTTTTAAACTTTTTGCTTGCAGAAATTCAATTTTTCAAAAAATCAAGGGGGCAAACTATGGCTACTTAGTTTGATTGGCCCACAATGAAGGCCAATGATGAGAATGTGCAAAGCTTGAATGCAAGAACAACCTAAAACCTTCTTGAAAATTGACCTAAAAGCCTATAATCCCATCATATAAACCCTAAGTCTTAACCCAAAAGACCAAGCCCAATAATTAAGCCCAATCCCACTTTAGCCCAACCATGGATCAAGGCTAAAGAGGTGATGTCTAACTGAAGAGGCATCACCTCCATGGCAATAACTTTGGTGAGGTGATGCCTCTTCAAAGAGGCACCACCTCTTTGCCAGCCAGTTTTATAGGCATTTAATGGAGAAATGACACTGGTGAATATATGAATGGGCCCCATACAGGTCTTGTCATGACCCAAAACAGGGGCCATGACCGGCGCTAGGGAACGGGAATTCTTTCGAATCCGGAACTCGTAGCAAGCCTAAAAATAAAATAAAGCATGCAATAGTAATAATAACAGTATTTAATGCAGCGGAAATAAGATCATAAATATCAAAAATAACATTTCCACTAAATGAAGTTAAATTAAATCCTCATTTCATATATATAAATCCTTTGATACAAGTTTTAGTTCAAATTCTTAAAATACATAACTCACATAAAGATAATACATAAAACCCATAATCTTATTTACAACTACTGCAGTGTCTAGATTATAAAATAAAACTCAAGACTCAGATAAGCAGTTTACATAAAGAAGCCTAGGCGGAAGAAATTCGGCGTACAGGCCTGCTACTGAGGTCTAAAGACTATGACTCTCCTGAAAAAATAGTCAACGGAGAGGAGTCAGACCTCACTAAGTGAATTACTATAATATATATACATGCATACTAAATGAAAATGCATACAATCAACGGTATATATCTAATATGTATATATACAGGCAAATACACACAGATGCAATAAAATCATTTTATATATATATCATTGAAAATCATTGTTTATGAAGGACCAAATAGAACCCTAGAAAATCGCAACCTCAAAACAGTGTTAGACAACACTCTAGCCATACAGGCTCACTTATTCCAATATATGATCACTTGATCCATTTAGATAGTAGACTGGCCCCGAGACACTAAGTCAACCGAGCTCCAGTAGTTTGACTGTCAGTGTGATTGGCCCCGAGACACTAGGTCAACCGAGCTCCAGCAATCTCACCCAAATCACATCACACATCAGATAAATCAATTCCAATCAATATCCTTAAACTGGTTAGTAATATAGCCTAAATGCTATAAGCGTACCGGTACGTACTCGGTCCTAGTGCTACCCATTAGGTAGCACATTCTATTGATATCCTTCATTAATAAATATAAAACATACATTCACAAATAAATGATGCATGAATTTAAATAAAATAGCAACATAAACCATATATATACTAGAAATATACCAAAAGTAAACCAGGTATATTTCGAGTATATATACGTCAAATAAATCCAATATAATTACAAAATAAACTAAGAATATACCAAGAATATACATAAAAACATTTTAAGAATAATTTATTAATAAAACATACATATAATTTGAAAATATACCAAAATATACCGAATATAAACTAAAGATAAACTTAAATACCAAATGAATTATTTATGCATAATTAATCAAAATAACATACATTTCTAAATCATGCACCCTAAACATATATATATATATAATAGTAACTCACACTTAGTGCGCTCCTCGAGATAGGTCCGATGGGCCTGGTCCACTAGGCCTCGGTCTCGGCGCAACTAAACATATAAAAATAACAGACATCAGAATAAACCTAACAAAAAATCCTAAAAACTTGATCTAAAATATTGGACACAGAATCAAAATTAGGGTTTGACCGGACATCATGTTTTACAAGAATTCTACCGAAAATCCAGCAGAACCTCCCCTGTAAAATGGAAATCTCTCTACTCAAAGAGTAGAGCCAGCCTTGCAAAGAAACACACTTCGAAAAACAGGCACAAAAACACATCCACAACCCCTCGATCGAACTCCAAACTACAGTCTACCGACCGGGGTCCACAATCACAGAACAATTATGGAAATACCAAAAATGCCCTTATATCACAGAAATACATTTTATAAATAGAAATTACGTAATTAACCATAAAACACAGTAAAAACCGATAAAACTCATTTTATTTAGAAAAATCGTATATTATATATATAATTGAAAATAATTCACGAAAAATAGTTTTAATCAATTAAAAATACTAAATAATTTTTAGAAATCATTTTTATACCTTAAATAACTATTAAAACCAATTTAATTATCTTTTTAGTCAATTTAGGGTAAAATTACCAAAATACCGCTATATATATAAATATACTAAAATTACTCCAAAAATTCACCAAAAATAGTATAATTATCCAAAATTAATTTTCTCAACATATTTATCAATAATATCAATAATTAAACTCAATTCACTAATTAATTTCAATTAAAAATATAATTAACCTAATTTTCCAAAATTACATAAACCTAAATAAATTCAAAATAAATACATATAAATTCATAAAAATTCCAAATAAATTTCTATAATTCATTTCAACACCTATAATTATCATAAAACTCAATTTCATAATTTAATTAATTAATTTTCGAAAATTAGAAAATAATATTAAAATATTCAAAAATACCCAAAAATCAAAATAATTCCCAAAAATTCTACAAAAATTCACACATGTAGATTAAGCTGCTAGGATCAACATTTTTTAAGGTACTTTTCATGAATCAATCATTGGAATCTCAAAAAAATTCAAAAATCATTTATGGCCGAAATTGAAAAGTTGAGAAAAACCATACCAAATCAAGTTTTGAGCTTAAACAAAGCTTTGAATCGTCTTCTATGGAGGCTAGGGAGTCCAAAGATACCAGAATGAAGGAATTTGGTGGCTGGAATCGCGAGGTGTGAAGAAAATGGGACTTTCGATTTTCCGGCGATGATAGAGACAAACGGCGTCGGAGAAGAGAAGGAAAGGTGGCAGAGCTGCTGGCTGGGAAGGACGGAGCTGCTGGCGGCACACCGACGGCCTGAGAACAGAGTTAGCAGCGACCAAAGGGAGAAGGAGACGATCGGGAAGAGGAAGGAAGAGGGAGGGGCAAAAATGGTAATTTTCCAAAATTTTGATTTTTTTGACATATTATATGTATATATATATACTTTACACTATATATTAAAATAATATAAAATCACAAACATTAAATATACACCACACACATATAATTTAATATTTTAATAATTTAATACACCTAAAATAATTAAATAATATTAAAACTAATTAATAAAGAATAAAATATTAGGATAATTAATTAAACCCTAGTTAAATAAATAAATACACATATATACATTATTTAGTATTTTAAAAATATATACGAGTTCATGCAAGTCTGTAAATCTATTTAAAATAATTAATAGTAAATTATTTACGTGAAAATTTCCCCGAAAATGCAAGTCCCTGGAAAATTTTACGTAAAACACTTAAAATAACATACAATAATTAAAATAAGTTTTAAATACATATTAACTCGTAAAATCTCATAATTATATACAAAATTATTAACACTACATATCCCGATGCAGTATTAAAATATTTAAAAAATACGGGATATTACAAGTCTAACCTGAACATATTGCATGAAAATGAGACTTTGGAAGGAAAAGGTGACTAAAAAGGGTAATAATGAGAGGTAAAATGTGGATGTATTATGAAAGGCATGGAAGGCTTAAAAAGGGGTATGGGAGTGTGAAAAAAAGAGGTTAGCAAGTTTAGAGGGAGATAAGCAAGAAAAAAAAAGCTCTAAAAAAAGGAGAGGACATTCTTGCAGAGAAGGAAAGGGAAACTTAACCTACAGGTTCATTTCCAAAGGAGAAGAAGGAGAAATATTACATTCAAGTGAAGTTTGAGATCACAACTAACCTCTGAGGACCAATCACTTTAAAGAATAAACTCATAAACCAGTAAGAATCACCATATGTAAGCATTGAGTTCTTAACTTTCATAAAGTTCTTGGTTTGTTTACTTACTTATTTCTTAGATTTATTATTCATTTATACCATATTTATGATATGATCTCTTAATGTATTAAGTATAGTTACAAGTCCTTAGTCATTTACATCTAACATTGCTTATTTATGTCTAGAGAAAATTTCTTAAGCACTTATATGTCTGGCATTCAAGCAATGCTTCTTTGTGTTAAGGCGATATGATATTGCCTCTATGCACAAAGGTGATACCTCATTGATGAGGCATTCACCACATTAACAGAGTCATGCATAATTTTATTATAATTTCTTTATTCATTTTACATGGTTTACGTTTATATGTATTTTCATGTTTCAGTAATTTAGTTACCTTTGTGCAATCATTTGTTTATTTTGTTTAATTAAAATGATCATGTGTTTATCATTTTCATTATGTTTATTTAGTCAATGGATTAACTTTATGGTTTCCTCTTATAGGGTTTATATATTTATGGAGATTAATGTTTGATTATTTCAGGAACTTTGAGATGATTTTTATCATCAAAAAATTTCCCCTTAATTAATCTTTGCAGTCATTTACCTTTATTTATCTTGTTGGTTATTTACATGTTAAAGATGTAATTTATTTCTTCTTTTATTTGTTTATTTTTGCTTTATTTTACCCTTTCTTGCATATAAAAGAGTTGTAATCTATTCTTCTTCTCCCCTATTTCTTTGCATGTGTATTTATTTCTTTATCATTATTTTTATGAATGTCTTGAATATTTGTAATAAATGTATTGAATCACCCTTAACTAACATGAAATTGTACTAATATACAAACTCAAATTAAATTGTAAAATTGAAAGAAATTGCAATTTGCATGTTAATGAAGAAATAATTGAAAAATTAAAAGTATTAAAATAAAAAAACACATATAGAGGCCAACCGCAAGGTTGAGTGGGCATTCCAAAAGCTCATACCTAGTTTTCAAACCCATTCTCTAAGGACAACTGCTGGGAACCTCCATGGAATCCAATTATTGAATAGTGTATCCCAGGTTTCATCTAGGTGGTGACTCCTTCTCCAATTTAGGCCTTAAGCCTATTTTCTATTTCCTAGTGGGCCTCAAACTCATACAGTATTTTGTTCACCAAACACTTGGGTGTGCACTCAAACTTTCCACCTATAGTTAGTAGCACTCTTTATTTGATAAGTAAGGTTCTGTTAGTAAAATCAAAGGAAGGAAAGGAAAAAATACAAGGGAAGAAATATACTAAATTATAGGAAATCTCTCTACATAATTTTAAATTTCTTATACTCATATTTATAGTATGAAAATATATATAACAATTCATAACAAACATACATGATTAAGGAGATTTAATTTTGCCAAAGTTACTCTCCATTATACATATCAATCAAATACACCTAATATAACTTTTTTTGTTTTGCCAAAATTAAGCTCCACCATATAAACAAGTATATTTAAAAAAAATCTAGAATAGCTATTGGCAGCACAATAGTTACTGTCATCCCTCATCCTTGATGTAGAGTTATTACAAACTCTTAGCTTTTCTCTTAGAGCTTCAAACCTTGACTTCTGCAATTCTTTGGTGAAAATGTAAGCTAACTAATCCTTAGCATCATAATGCATTAACTGAACCTCCTCTTCTCATTTTGCTTCTCTAATAGCTTGAAATTTCATCATAATATGCTTAGTTTTTCCATAGAAAATTGGATTTTTCACTATAACAACAGTTAAATTATTATCGCATAGAATAATTGTTGCTTTGGATTGCTTGAACATTAAATCTTCAAGAATTTTCATGATCCACAGAACATGGTTAACAATAGTTGAGATAGTAATGTACTCAGCTTCCCCTATTGACTAAGCAACACTACTTTATTTTTTAAACTCCAGTAAAACACACTAGAACCAAATGTGAAATAATAGCCTGAGGTGCTCTCCATATCATGTTAAGATCCTACCTAGTCATTATCAGTGAAACTTATAAGATTGAAGGCAATAGACTTTCTATAGAAGATATGAAGATCAATGGTACTCTAAATGTACCTTAAAACACTTTTAGCTGCTTTGGAATGCAATTTTTTAAGTGAATACATAAATCTTGACAGGACACTTATGGCAAACATAATGCCTAGTATAGTTCCTTATAGAAACAATAAATGCCTAACCAAACTCCTATAGATTGATATATCATTAAAACTAGAGCCATCTTCTTTTTTCAAATTTTCTCCTTGGACAGTAGGTGTGCTCACAGACTTGTTATTTTCAATTCCAAACTTCTTAAGAATTTCTTCAACATGCTTCCTTTAAGAAATGAAAATTCCCTTTGAAGTTTTCTTAATCTCCATGCCAAGAAAGTAAGACATCTCTCCAAGACCATTCATCTCAAAAAAGTCCCTCATCTACATTTTGAATTGCCTCACAAAATCATTATTGCTTGTAATTACTAAAATGTCATCTACAAAAATAGAAACTATTATAATCTCCTATTTTTCATGCTTCACATATAAAGTTGCTTCATTATAGCTTCTTATGAATCCTATCTTTAATAAATAATCATCAATTATGAAATACTAGGCTCTTAGGGCCTGTTCCAAGCCATAAAGCGCTTTCTTTAGCAAAAATATTTTATCAGGTTTATCTTTGATGATGAACCCTTTTGGCTACTCAATATAAATTTCCATCTTTAAAAGACTTTATATCCATTTGAAATACTTTTCATCCTTTATAAGATGAAATCACTAAAAGCAATCTAATTGTGTTAAATCTTGCTATTAGTGTAAATGTCTTAGTAAAATCTATTCCAAACTACTAAGCATACCCTTTCACTACCAATCTTGCTTTATGCTTATTAATGGAGCCATTTGCATTATACTTGAGCTTGAACACCCATTTTACTCTAACTACATTCTTGTTGCAAGGTTTTTTTATGAGCTTACAAGTTTTATACTTATAAATCATTTTAAACTACTACTCCATAGCTACTCCCCATTCATAATGCTTTAAAGTTGTGTCAACATCTTAAGGTTCAAATAATCCCACATTACACCTGTTGTATATGTCTTAAAGTGTTCTGGTTCTCTAATAGTAATCTCATCATCTAATCCTTCACTTTCTAAAGTTGTATCTTGTTCTTGGAGAATGCCTCTAAAATTGGAAACTTATTAAAAGGAGCTTAGTTTATGTTGTTCCCAACTTCAAGCAGCATTTTCATCAACCATCATACTTTTGCTAATATACACCTTATAAGTTATAAGACGTAAAATTCTATAACCTTTAAAGGCATTATTGTCTATAAATACTTCAACTTCAGCTCTTTTATCAAGTTTGTCCCTCTTTGCTTTAGAAACAAGAGAATAACAGAGATTTCCAAAGACTTTGAGATAAGCAACAGATGCTTTAACTCCAAACCAAGATCATAAGGAGTTTTTTCATTTATAGCTTTAGTAGGAAACCTATTTTGCAAATAAATTGTTGTAATAACCACTTTTGCCCACAATTGCTTTGGTATTTCCTTCTCAAACAGTAAGTATCTTGACATGTTCATGACTAACCTATTTTTCCTTTTCCTTACACCATTCTATTGAGGTGTATAAGTGATTGTTAATTAATGATGGATGCCTGACTTCTATAAAAAAAAGCTTTAAATTCATGAGATCTGTATTTTTTGACATTATCAAACTATGAGGTCTTAATCATCTTAGCACTATGATTCTTCACTACTGCTTTAAATTTCTAAAACATAGTGAACACCTTTGAATTTTGTTGAAGAAAATAAATCTAGCAAAACCATGTGTAATCATCAATAAAGAGAAGAAAATATTTGCTTCTACCATATAAAGCAACACTCATAGGTCCACACATATTTGTATTAACTAGCTACAACTTTTCATTAGCTCTTCAAACTTAATTAATAGGAAACGACATTTGACTTACTTTTTTAAATTTACAAACATCATAAACAATAATGTTCTCATGTACATAAGGTCTTAATCATCTTAGCACTATGATTCTCCACCACTGCTTTAAATTTCTAAAACATAGTGAACAACTCTGACTTTAGTTTAAGAAAATAAACCCAAAAAAACCTGGCATAATCATTAATAAAAGAAGAAAATATTTGCTTCCACCATATGAAGCGACACTCATAGGTCCACATACATGTAACTTTTCACTAGCTCTCCAATCTTGCTTAACAGGAAATGACAACTGACTTAATTTTCCAAATTAATAGGCATCACACAGAGTAATGCTCTCATGCACATAAGGTCTTAATTATCTTAGCACTATTATTCTCCACTACTGCTTTAAATTTCTAAAACATAGTAAACACCTTTGATTTTTGTTAAAGAAAATAAACTTAGCAACACTTGGTATAATCATCAATAAAAAGAAGAAAATATTTACTTTCACCATATAAAGCAACACTCATAGGTCCACATACATTTGTATGAACCAGTTGTAAATTTTCATTAGTTCTTTAAGCTTGATTCACAAGAAATGACATTTGATATAATTTTCCAAATTGACAAACATTACACATAGTAATGTTCTCATTTATATAAAGTCTTAATAATCTTAGCACTATGATTCTCTACTACTGCTTGAGATTTCTAAAACATAGTGAACACCTCTAATTTTTGTTGAAGAAAATAAACCAAGCAAAACCTAGTATAATCACCAATAAAAGGAAGAAAATATTTGCTTCCACCATATGAAGCAACACTCATAGGTCCACATACATAGCATCAGTGATAAATAGAAAATTCATGGAAAGTTACAAACCCTATCGCGAAATAGTGCATGAACCCCCTATAACTTTTTATTAGCTCTCCAAGTTTGATTAACAGGAAATGACATTTGACTTAATTTCCCTAATTAACAAACATCATACACAATAATGCTCTCATGTACATAAGGTCTTAATCATTTAGCACTATGATGCTCCACTACTACTTTAAATTTCTAAAACATAGTAAACACATCTGACTTTTGTTGAAGAAAATAAACCTAGCAAAATTTAGTATAATCATCAATAAAAAAATGAAAATATTTACTTCCACCATATGAAGCAACACTTATAGGTCCATATATATTTGTATGAACCAGCTGCAAATTTTCATTACCTCTCCAAGCTTGATTAACAGGAAATGACATCTGACTTAATTTTCCAAATTGACAAACATCACACACAGTAATGGTCTCATGTACATAAGGTCTTAATCATTATAGCACTATGATTCTCCACTACTGCTTTAGATTTCTAAAATATTATGAACACCTATGATTTTTGTTGAAGAAAATAAAAATGCAACAAAACTTGGTACAATCATTAATAAAAAGAGGAAAATATTTTCTTCCACCATATGTAGCAACACTCATAAGTCCACATACATTTTTATGAACCACCTGGAACTTTTCATTAGCTCTCCAAGCTTGATTAACAGGAAAGAACATTTGACTTAATTTTCCTAATTAACTGACATCACACACAATAATGCTCTCATGTACATAAGGTTTTAATTATCTTAGCACTGTTATTCTCCAATACTGCTTTAAATTTCTAAAACATAAAGAACACCTCTAACTTTAGTTAAAGAAAATAAACCCAACAAAACCTAGTTTAATCATTAATAAAGGAAGAAAATATTTGCTTCCACCATACGAAGCAACACTCATGGGTCCACATACCGATAAATTTTCATTAGCTCTCTAATCTTGCTTAATAAGAAATGACATCTTACTTAATTTTCCAAATCAATAGACCTCACACACAATAATGCTCTTATGTACATAAGGTCTTAATCATCTTAGCACTATGATTCTCCACTACTGATTTAAATTTCTAAAACATAGTGAACACCTCTGATTTTTGTTAAAAAAAATAAACATAGCAAAACCTGGTATAATCATCAACAAAAAGAAGAAAATATTTACTTCCACCATATGAAGCAACACTCATAGGCCCACATACATTTGTATGAATCAGTTGTAACTTTTCATTAGCTCTTGAAGTTTTATTAAAAGGAAATGACATCTAACTTAATTTACCAAATTGACAAACATCACACACAATAATGTTCTTATGTATATAAAGTCTTAATCATATTAGCACTGTGATTCTCTACTACAGCTTAAAATTTCTAGAACATAGTGAACACCTCTAATTTTTGTTAAAGAAATACCCAGTAAAACCTAGTATAATCATCAATAAAAGGAAGAAAATATTTGCTTCCACCATATAAAGCAACACTCATAGGTCCACATACATAGTAGCAGTGATAAATGGGAAATTCATAGAAAGTTACAAACCCCATTGCGAAATAGTGCATTAACCCCCTACAACTTTTCATTAGCTCTCCAAGTTTGATTATCAGGAAATGGCATCTGACTTAATTTTCCAAATAGATAGACATCATACACAGTAATGTTCTTATGTGTACAAAGTCTTAATCATCTTAGCACTGTGATTCTCTACTATTACTTTAAATTTCTAAAACATAGTGAACATCTCTAATTTTTGTTGAAGAAAATAAACCTAGTATAATCATCAATAAAAGGAAAAAAGTATTTGCTTCCACCATATAAAGCAACACTCATAGGTCCACATACATTATAGCAGTGATAAATGAGGAATTTACGGAAAGTTACAAACCCCACCGCGAAATAGTGCATGAACCCCCTACAACTTTTCATTAGCTCTCCAAGTTTGATTAACATGAAATGACATCTGGCTTAATTTTCCTAATTAATAGACATCTCACACAGTAATTCTCTTATGTGCATAAGGTCTTAATCTTTTTAGCCCTATGATTCTTCACTACTGCTTTAGATTTCTAAAACATAGTGAACATCTCTAATTTTTGTTGAAGAAAATAAACTTAGCAAAACCTGGTATAATCATCAATAAAAAGAAGAAAATATTTATTTCCATCATATGAAGCAACACTCATAGGCCCATATGCATTTGTATGAACCAAGTGCAACTTTTCATTACCTCTTTAAGCTTAATTAATAGGAAATGACATCAGACTTAATTTTTCAAATTGACAAACATCACACATAGTAATGTTCTCATGTATATAAAGTTTTAATCATCTTAGCACTATGATTCTCTACTACTGCTTGAAATTTCTAAAACATAGTAAACACCTCTAATTTTTGTTAAAGAAAATAAACCTAGCAAAACCTGATATAATCATCAATAAAAGAAAGAAAATATTTGCTTCCACTATATGAAGCAACACTCATAGGTCCACATACATAGCAGTTGTGATAAATGGGAAATTCATGAGAAGTTACAAACCCCACCGCAAAATTGTGCATATACCCCCTATAACTTTTCATTAGCTCTCCAAGTTTGATTAACAGGAAATGATATCTGACTTAATTTTCCTAATTAATAGACATCACACACAGTAATGCTCTCATGTGCATAAGGTCTTAATCATTTTAGTACTGTGATTCTCCATTACTACTTAAAATTTCTAAAACAAAGTAAACACCTCTGACTTTTGTTGAAGAAAATAAAACTATCAAAACATGATATAATCATCAATAAAAGACAAAAATATTTACTTCCACCATAAGAAGCAACACTTATAGGTCCATATATATTTGTATGAACCAGCTACAACTTTTCATTACCTCTCCAAGCTTGATTAACAGGAAATGACATCTTACTTAATTTTCCAAATTGACAGACATCACATGCAGTAATGTTCTCATGTACATAAGATCTTAATCATCTTAGCACTGTGATTCTCCATTACTGCTTTAAATTTCTAAAACTTTGTGAACACCTATGATTTTTGTTGAAGAAAATAAATGCAGTAAAACTTGGTACAATCACTAATAAAAGGAAGAAAATATTTGCTTCCACTATATGTAGCAACACTTAAAAGTCCACATACATTTTTATGAACCACCTGAAACTTTTCATTAGCTCTCCAGGCTTAATTAATAAGAAAGGACATCTAACTTAATTTTCCTAATTAACTGAGATCACACACAGTAATGCTCTTATGTACATAAGGTCTTAATCATCTTAGCACTGTGATTCTCCACTATTGTTTTGAATTTCTAAAATATGGTAAACACCTTTAACTTTTTTTGAAGTAAATAAACCTAGCAAAACTTGGTATAATCATCAATAATAGAAGAAAATATTTACATCCACCATATGAAGCAACACTCATAGGTCCACACACATTTGTTTGGACTAGCTATAACTTTTTATTAGCTCTCCAAGCTTGATTAATAGGAAATGACATCTAACTTAATTTTCCAAATTGACAAACGTTATACACAGTAATGTTCTCTTGTACATAAGGTCTTAATCATCTTAGCACTATAATTCTCCACTACTACTTTAAATTTCCAAAAATACAGTAAACACCTCTGACTTTTGTTGAAGAAAATAAACATAGAAAAATATGGTATAATCATCAATAAAAAGAAGAACATATTTACTTCCACTATATAAAGCAATAGTCATAGGTCCATATACATTTGTATGAACCAACTATAACTTTTCATTGGCTCTCCAAGCTTAATTAATAAGAAATGACATCTGACTTAATTTTCCAAATTGACAGACATCACACACAATAATTTTATCATGTACATAAGGTCTTAATCATCTTAGCAATGTGATTCTCCACTAATGCTTTAAATTTCTAAAGCATAGTGAACACCTCTGATTTTTGTTGAAGAAAATAATCCCAACAAAACTTAGTATAATCATTAATAAAAGGAAGAAAACATTTGCTTCCACCATATGAAGCAACACTCATAGGTCCACATACATTTGTATGAACCACCTGAAACTTTCCATTAGCTCTCCAAGTTTGATTAATAGGAAATGACATCTGACTTAATTTTCCAAGTTAACAGACATCACACACAGTAATGCTCTAATGTACATAAGGTTTTAATCATCTTAGCATTGTGATTCTCCACTACTGCTTTAAATTTCTAAAACATTGTAAACACCTCTGACTTTTGTTGAAGAAAATAAACCTAGCAAAACTTGGCAAAATCATCAATAAAAAGAATAAAATATTTACTTCCACCATATGAAGCAACACTCATAGGTCCACATATATTTGTATGAACTAGCTGCAACTTTTCATTAGCTCATGGTTGTGTTCATGTTTTATTGAACTAACAACCCACATTCCATCTCTCAAAACTATATTCAAATGAGCTAGGCAACATGATCTCTTTTATTGTATCCTTGCTTCTAAAATCCGCCCTTTTTCACAGCTAATGGTTTGATATCTTCTTAAACCATCTCTACCCTTGTAAGTAGATCTCTTAGCAACAGAAAATCCTTTCAACCTATCATGTTCTTGACAAACTTTTAACAGTTTATCTATAGTTGCAAAACATATACCTGGTGCAGGACCATCCTCTGCAATAGGTTCATTCAAATTTATATTCTCATTATTTTGAGAATTTAATTCACCAACTTCACCTATGTTGTCATTGTCATCATCCCCAACAGGTTCAACAAAGTTTTCTTTTGGTTCAATAGAGTTTTCATCTAATTCAATAGATTTTTTCTCTCCATTCACGGAATAATCATAAATTTCAAAGCTAAAAATCTGTCGAATTATTTCTCTGCGATCCATATCCTTAAAAAATACTCATGGAAGACAATGGAACAGTAATTTTGATCCATTTTGTTGTTATGTTTCTTGCTCAATTCAAAAATTAATTATGTGTTGATTACGGTGTTTTTTTTACTTTTCTTTTGGAAATATAAGTGAATTTAGCACTCCTAACAATAGAGCTTAACAGCAATTCAATGAGGGTATATTAGACATTTACATGGCTATTAATTGTTCATTTAATTGTTCTATCAGGATAGATTTTATCCGTTCATTTTTGTCGATATATTAAAAAATAGAAATTTTATAATTCGTATTTGCAAGCTAAACAAAATAGGAAGGTAGTGAAAACAGGAAAATATGATGATTGGTAATGGTTAAGTTCTCAGAATTATTGTTGTTGATGATTGGCTGTGTTTGCTGATGATTGATTGGCTCCCGTCTGCTGCTTTTTCTTCTTGTTTTCATAGACTCCATCAGTTTGCTTCATCATTAATCTTGTAATTAATTTTGTTGTTTGCTAGTTACCTCTTCCCCAATTCCTAATCTCTTCAAAAAAATTTAGAGACTTCAAGTTTATTCCTTCCTCAACAATTTAATTCCTTAGCTTCAACTCAATAACGTAAATTCCAAAAATAAAAATTCTAAAAGCTTCAATTTTCTTCAATGGACTGAATTTTGAAATTAATTATGGGTTATCAAAAAGTTTAGATTGGGTACAAACAATTATCAATAAATTATTAAATTCATAAATAATTGTTATTATTTTTCTTAAGGCAATAAATAATTGTTATTATAATAATTGAAAAAAAAAATCGAAGATGTTTTAGGTATAGAAATTACTATTCTAAGTAGTTAGATTTTTAATTGCTTTGTATTTATTTATTTGAAATCATTCAAAGATAAAATACCACTAAAATACAGGATGAGTTTACTCTGTCTTATCATATATTATGATTTTTTTTATTCTCAAATAAATATATATTATAATTTTTAAATTATAACTTAATTCCCATTTACAAATTTAAGTAAATATCATAAGTGAAATTAATTTTTATAATTGTCAAATTTTTAATTTAATTTTGAACAAATATTTTTATTAAAATAAAATAAATTGTCAATAGATTTTTTATAAAATTTCTATCTGCAATAAAATTGTTAATAATTGACTAATTGAAATTAAAATATTTGATTGAAATTATAAAATATCATACATATGTATTTTTGGCATCAATTTATAAGAATTTTAAAATACAAATTATCATTGTTATTATTATATTTATGGAGAATTTTAAGTCTTTTTGTGCAGGTTTGTTCACTATTGTCTCAATTTTAAGCAATAAAGCAGATGTAACGATTTCAAAAACATCTGTCATTCACAGAAGCCATAATTTTTCTTCGACTTATTTTATTTGGCCATGGTTTCAACTGCTGGTGTAAGGCTTAAATGTGGCAATGAATCACATCAAAGGAAGTTCAGAGGCATGTCCACTGCGCAAAAATGGACCAACTTTGGTTTTCTATTTGTTTCTCTGGGTCAAATTTATGATTTGAAGGCAACTCTCGCAACCTGCTCGAAATCAACTTTAAAAAAATTCAAAATCAATTTAATCATTATGAAATTAAACGCGAACTACTTGAATAAGTTGACAAGTTAAACTCTAAATTTGTTGATATTTAATTTAATAGACCCACATAGTTAATAGAATCTATTTATTTATTATTTTTTATTTTAATATAATTATAAAAATATCTCACCTAAATTATGCTCAAAATTAAATTATATTTTAATATTTTAAAATATATATATATTAAAACTTATCAAGCTCAAATTGAGTTTTGAATTGGAAACTTAAAAGAGTTAAATCAGTATTATGACTCATTTACACCCTTAGCCATGGGAAGCTCAGAAAGACAACAGAGAGATGTTCTAAATGATATAAATTTAAGTGGTCTAGCAAACACTTCGATTTTCTGAACATCAAATTTCGGCAGTGATTTCTATGCATCAAAAGTACCTCATCAAATATTTTGCACGCAAAATATTTGATCTCAATCCAAGTTTTTGTCAGAGTTATAACCGCTGCTTGTCGCTGAATATATACTAGGCATTAAGCAATCCTAATCCAGGATATGGTTTTACACATTTCTAAACAAATTTTATCTGTTCAGATGCAAATACTAGATCAATCCAGGGCAGCAAATAATACATCAAAACAGCATCTTGCATATCAGGCACATACCATTAAAACAAATTCCTGACATTGCATTGGACCCACACTCTACTTGAACACCTGAAATATTATAGCCACTGCTGCAATTCCTAATCCAGTGTCTATGTTCAAGAAACTACCGTAAAACTAATTTCAAGTGTACATGTTCAAGAAACTACTGTAAAACCAATTTCAAGTGTATATGTTCAAGAAACTACTGTGAAACCAATTAGGCATATAGCAGAATAAAGTAATTATAATGAGGACAGCTCGTGATTGAAAATTTTGAATTTATTACATTGTTGTAAAGAAAAACAGAGCATACTTCAAACTAAAAACATAACAAGAAATATATATTGACTTGATCACATGCCAACTACTTCATTACTAAGACACAGAACAAACAAAAACTTGATTCAGTGATCACCACCACGGAGACGCAGCACAAGGTGAAGGGTGGACTCCTTCTGGATGTTATAATCGGCAAGAGTCCTTCCGTCCTCAAGCTGTTTCCCTGCGAAGATCAGACGCTGCTGGTCTGGAGGAATCCCTTCCTTGTCCTGAATCTTTGCCTTCACATTATCTATTGTATCAGAGCTCTCCACCTCAAGGGTGATGGTCTTCCCTGTCAAGGTCTTCACAAATATTTGCATTCCACCGCGAAGCCTGAGAACCAAGTGAAGGGTGGACTCCTTCTGGATGTTGTAATCAGCCAGCGTCCTGCCATCCTCGAGCTGCTTTCCAGCGAAGATCAATCGCTGCTGGTCAGGTGGGATTCCCTCCTTATCTTGAATCTTCGCTTTGATGTTATCAATTGTGTCAGAGCTTTCGACTTCGAGGGTAATAGTCTTCCCCGTGAGAGTCTTGACAAAGATCTGCATACCTCCTCTCAATCGGAGAACCAGATGAAGGGTGGATTCCTTCTGAATATTGTAATCGGCAAGGGTCCTTCCATCTTCAAGCTGTTTCCCAGCAAAAATTAGACGCTGTTGGTCCGGAGGGATGCCTTCCTTATCTTGAATCTTGGCCTTAACATTATCAATTGTATCAGAGCTTTCAACTTCAAGAGTAATAGTCTTGCCTGTGAGAGTCTTGACAAAGATCTGCATGCCTCCCCTCAATCGGAGAACCAGATGAAGAGTTGATTCCTTCTGAATATTGTAATCGGCAAGGGTCCTTCCATCTTCAAGCTGTTTCCCAGCAAAAATCAGGCGTTGTTGGTCGGGAGGGATGCCTTCCTTATCTTGAATCTTGGCCTTAACATTATCAATTGTATCAGAGCTCTCGACCTCAAGAGTGATGGTCTTGCCTGTGAGGGTCTTGACGAAGATCTGCATATTAGAAAGAAGAAGTTTTCAGGAGGAAAAAAGCAATTATTTCTTGAGAACTGCAGAATTTGGGGTTTGATTGATGGGCTTCAAGAGGAAGAGATGGCCTTGTATTTATAGGAACATAGCAAGGCGTAGAGTAAAGGATAGGAAATTAGAGATCCTTTTCCTATGCAATGAAGGAAATAGAAGTTCCTTCCTGTGAAAGGAAAGAAGCCCCGGATGCAGTGTATTTTGAGCGGATTAGGTTTTGTGGTAATGGGTGACAAACGCAATGCTTTTCTTGAATGTTTCCCCTTGGCTTTTAGTAGTCTATTTTGAAATTCACTTTTTTTGTACTTTTGATAATCATAATGATACCAATAATTGTTCAAAAAAAAAAAATTAGTCTCTCTCCGTTACTTTTCAATTACCATTTTAAGTTTTTATTTTTATTTATTTAACATTTTTAATTACTAATATTTTTTAATTATTTTTTCTATTATACTTTTATTTATATATTACTATCTTTAGGAACATACAAAATTAATACTTTTATGTGCATTAATTGAAAAAATTAATATAAAAATAATATAATATAATATTTTATATATATATTAATTATATTTTTTAATCTATGTACATAATTTTTAAATAACAAGTATTAATAATAATAAAACATTAATTCTCATTTTCAAAAAGAAAAATAGAACATTTATTCTTATTTATCATCGTCACCCACTAGGAAATCTATTTTAAATGTAGGTGTGATAAGACTTGTTAATAGAAATTGACTTTGTGCATCCAGACCGGGCTGTAAATAAATCCACCTATTGGCTGACTAGCCGAAATTTAATTCAATAAAATAATTTTTGAATTCGTAAATTAAAATTTGTAAATAAGCCAAACTTAAACCTATGCACAATTCAATTAAATTTAATTTAGTTCGTAATTTTAATATATTAATAATTTGATAAAAGTTGATAATATATAAATTTTTATTCATAATAAATATAACATTTAAGTAATATTTAAATTTTTTAATAAATAATTTTAATTTATATTTTATATTTTTAAATTTTTTAAATTTGTTTCAACTTATGATTAATTCACGAGTACAAGTGACATAACAAATTTGGTTTGAGATCAGTTCAATAATAAATAAACTAAGTTCAAATTAGTTAATTTCAGTCTCACTTGTTTATTACCCTTCATCCAAAACTAACTTTAACATATTTAAAAAAATTATTGTTGCATATTGTACTTAATTATATATATATATATATATATATATATATATATATATATATATATATATATATATATATATATAGTGTGTATTTTTATATTTTATTATAAAAAAATATGTATTGTATGTAATAATTAATAAACTTATGCAATTTTAGTACAATTTACATTTTCTAAATACAAGACATATTAGTATAAAAAATTCTAAATGTTTTTTTTTATATAATTTTATTTCAGTTTTAAAATTTTGCAAAAAAAAAATTTTTTTTTTTGAAGCATTGCAAAAAATAGTTTGAACTAATCATTAATATTTTATAATTTTATAATAAATAGATAATTATGTTATGAACTAAAATTATTTTTTTATTTCTAACTTTTATATTTAGAAATTTTATTAAAAATAATTGTCATGAGTGATAAAACCAAAATCCAGAATAATCCAGAAAGCCCTTTCTGTGTTCTTTCCTTTGGTAGAGAATTCCCATTCCTTCTACGCCATTCCATTAAGTCGGCTACGTCTTCTCTATATAAACCCAACTCTCCTCTATTTTTATTTCATCAAAACCTAAACCAAACTCAAAATTTTTTATCCTAAAAGCTCTCTAAAGAATTCGAATTTCTTTTTTATATAATTATGCAGATCTTCGTCAAAACCCTCACCGGCAAGACCATCACTCTCGAGGTCGAGAGCTCCGACACCATTGACAACGTTAAGGCCAAGATTCAGGATAAGGAAGGCATTCCTCCGGACCAACAGCGTCTAATTTTTGCTGGGAAACAGCTTGAAGATGGAAGGACCCTTGCCGATTACAATATTCAGAAGGAATCCACCCTTCATCTGGTTCTCCGATTGAGAGGAGGTATGCAGATCTTTGTCAAGACTCTCACGGGGAAAACTATTACCCTCGAAGTCGAAAGCTCTGACACAATTGATAACGTCAAAGCGAAGATTCAAGATAAGGAGGGAATCCCACCTGACCAGCAGCGTTTGATCTTCGCTGGAAAGCAGCTCGAGGATGGCAGGACGCTCGCTGATTACAACATCCAGAAGGAGTCCACCCTTCACTTGGTTCTCAGGCTTCGCGGTGGAATGCAAATATTTGTGAAGACCTTGACAGGGAAGACCATCACCCTTGAGGTGGAGAGCTCTGATACAATAGATAATGTGAAGGCAAAGATTCAGGACAAGGAAGGGATTCCTCCAGACCAGCAGCGTCTGATCTTCGCAGGGAAGCAGCTTGAAGACGGAAGGACTCTTGCTGATTATAACATCCAGAAGGAGTCCACCCTTCACCTTGTGCTCCGTCTCCGTGGTGGTGATTATTGATTGAAATTTGGCGAATGAATTGGCGTGTGATGAAGTTCTATGTTTTCTGTTTACAATAACATAAATAATAAATTCAAAATTTTCAATTACAAGCTGTCCGCTTATGGTTAATTACTTGAATGTTTTTAATTTGCATTGGATGCTGTTCTGAATGGATTTAGTATTTGTATCAGAACAAATACAATTTTTTTCCTTTACTTGGGTTAGGGTTAGGATTTCTAAGTGTAGCCTGGGACTCGGGGACAAACATAAACATCGATTATAACTCTGATAAAAATTGGACACAGATTGTGTGAAAATTAACATTCAGAGGTTGTAAGGTGAGGGCTGGATATATATATATTTAAACCGATATTTTGCTGAATTTTGCACCTGGATGATTCCTTTGCTGTCCTCATGAGCATCTCATCGTTGAATTAAAATATTGTCTAGTTTGAACTTAAAATATTGTCAAATTTAAACTTGATAATAGTTCAAAAATTTTTGTGAAGAATTTGACTTGATTTTGTACTTGGAAGTTCAATTTGAATTTAAATTTGATTTGATAAAATATTTTTATCTCAAAATAAAGAAGGGACGATTAAATTTATGAGATTAAATTTATGAGTTCATCAAATTAAATGTTAAAAAAATTTTGAATTTGATTGGTTAGCTTATCCAAATAGTTTGAATTTGAGTCCAATCTAATAACAATTGAATTGATTTTAACTTTTTCAAGTCAATTTCAAGTAGGTCAGAGATTATGCATTTAACTTGGGGAACAAATCAAAATACGTATAACTTTTTTTGCAGTGGACATACATTTGAATATTCTTTGGATGTGATCTGCTGCCACATTTAAAATTAAAACCCTCCAGAAGCAGTTGAAAATTTGAAAACCATAGCCAAAATTAAGGTAGACGGTTTTGAAATTATTGCATCTGCTTTATTGATTAAAAGTGAGAAAGAGTGGACAAACTTGCACAAAAAGAGTTCCTCCTTCAACCATAGCCGTGGTGAAAATTTTCCGAAAAATATAATAATGCCAATGATAGTTTATATTGTAAAACTCTTATATTAATGCAAAAAATCTAAATATTTATGATATTTTACCATTATATTCATTTTTTTTTAATTGACTAGTATTAGTAATTTTTTTGAAACTATTGGCAATCTTATTTTATTTTTTTAATTGTAATGATAATATTCTAATTTAAAAAACGTTTAGCAATATGTCTAATTTTTTATTATTATTATGCATAATTGATTATTTTCATTCACTAAAAGTTAAGGACAAGTCCATGGCACACTACAAATGATCCTATGGTTAACAATACAAATGATCTTATAGTTTCTTCAAAGCTAGAATTTGGTAAATTTGTGACTTGTGAATACAACTGGAAACAATGCAACTCAACGGAACTGAACTGAGGATAAATAATTTAGGTGCAATGAGTCACCTATACTGTTCAATCCATTAAAATCCCAATCCCCCCTTTACAGAACATACAATTTGTCCAAATACTATTTACATCCTTATTCCTTCTCACTACATCAATAAAATCTAATTAGCACCACTGAACACTTCTGCATCACAATCAAATATTATTCGATTTACAGCACATCTGGAACTGTAGCTAAAACACAGGTTTACACAGTGACACGCACACACTCGCACACACTGCTACTATTGCAGGCGTGTTGAATTATTAACCTAAAGTCTTGACCTGAAGAACACAATTATGTCATGTTATCGACCAGATTTACATACCATGGACCGTGCACAGCAATTGAGACGGTGGCTGCCACTACTAAAACTTCTGCAGTTTCCACCACACTTTCGGTCAGCATGACGGCCCCAATTGGCCGTAGTGCCATTTCTGCTAGTTTTCTTCCTCGAGACCCACTGCCACCTAACACGATTCCTCTTGCAGCTAGATAAACAGCCTTGGAGACCTTTTCAAAAACAGGGTCTCCAGCTTGCAAGCTCTTCGCTAGCATATTAGCCATAACTAATCGCCTCGACTGCAGTTTTTCAGGATCTATTGTGCTGTCACCATCTTGAGAGCACCTATTAATTACATCCACTATTTCTTCAAAACCCACGTCATCTGAATGGTTTAAGACCTCCAGTAATTGCTGGGCTAACTTTAATAAAATGCTCTCCATGTCTGCACCGCTGGCCACTGCACGCTCCATCAAGAGGGTTTGCCGGCAGACAAGAAGGCTGCACAGTAATTTATGATAATTAAAAACCTTGTTGCAAACTTTAACAAAAAACAATAAACAGATTAAATTCTTAGACAATAATAAATACAAGTTAAGTTAGAAGCTGTAAGAGAGAGGAGAAGCTTTTCTACATGCCTGGTAGATATTACTATGATCTTTTGCATTTGTGCCTGGGCAGCCCTCAACCGAGGCAGGTTAAGCATGAAGGTTTCAGGCAAAGCTTCCTGTGTCAGACCAGAAACCCCACTTACTAACTTCAGCAGTCCAAGCCTCACCAACAAATCAATTGTTTCACCACTGCATTCTGGTTGTGGTTTTTGACCACCTGATAAAAAACATGAACCATGTCAGCATACTACAATTTACAAGCCTGATATCAGCAAGATTTTCCTTTTTCTAATTTGCAACCCTTTTTTGTCAAATATCAATTTTCAGGATCCATACCTGTAGTACTTGAAGCAGAGGACGTAGAACCATTTTTTTTGAGTGTAAAGTTTCCACCAGTTCTAAGGGCAGTGGAAGGAAGTAATACTGGAGATGAATTCTCAGGGCCCATCAAAGTGGAGACACAATTGGTATGCTCTTCCCATTCCTGATCTTTGCAATTTCTCACAGATGACAGCCAAAGCAAGGTCTTTGTTAGAGACGTACAGGAATCAGAGAAAGACCCATAATGATTGGTGAATGCTTTTATAAGGTAGTCCAAACCAGCAGGTCCCCTCAGCAAAGGCTCCATCATTCTTATACGTGCTTTGCTTATCTCTTCCTTCAGAGCCTAATATTTGGGCAAGTCAAAATTCAGTCAACTTCCAAGAACTTACAAGTTGACTAGAAAAGAAAACAGTGACAAATATGGGCAAGTCAAAATTCAGTCAACTTCCAAGAACTTACAAGTTGACTAGAAAAGAAAACAGTGACAAATATGACAAACAGGGGGCTCAGAGAGACAGACAAAAAAAAAAGAGCATGGAAGCAAACAAGACAATAGGCAGAAACACAATTAGAACAGATATGCACCTAAAAAATATTTTAAAAAAGCATAAAAAACAAAATTGCTTGGATGAGATTCGAGTTCTTTCTAGTACACGAATTGCATGAATATATACCTGAATCTGCTCTAGTACAAATCGCAGACCCTTGATCATTGCAATGGCCTGTGAACACTTCGACTCATCACGGGTTTGACACATCTTAGCCAACTCTTTCAGTAACTCCTTGTGTTTGACTTTCAATTCATCCTCCTTCGACGGAGAGGAGAGCTTTTGCAGGATACCCAATGCAAAATCAAGAACCTTGCCAAGATAATCAGTGTCCAGGGTACCAGACTGCAGCACCTGATAAGAGACCCAAAGTTAAAGACTTCCATGAAAACATACTTCCTGCAGAAATTGAAAATAATGGAAGTCTCACCTGAGAGAGAATGTCTAAATCAATAGCATCTGCAATCTCTTGTTTCCAGCTTTCTGGAGCCATCTTAGTAATTCCATCTCTCACCTCCCTCACAAGCTCAACAACCCGGTCATAACTGGGCTCATCCTGCTTGATGGATTCCATAATACCATCCCAAAAAGCCTCTTCCATAGTCTTTCTTATCTTTGCCTAAAAGAAATAAGGCTATTCAGTTTCTAAAAGCCATTATGCGTGGAAACAAAAAAACAAAAGTGCCTTTAATAAAATTAACCATATAGGGATCTTTCAATTTTGGTATGCAACACAACACTGGTTATCGATTTGATTAATGATAATAATTGTAGGTGCAGACTAACCTTGATACTGTTCTCTTCATCAGTATTGAATCTATCAACAAAGCCACGGTGCTTATCATGGAGAAATTCATTTATGATCAATTCATTCTCTGTTATCAACTTTTCGTTAGAACTCTTTGGAACATCAAAATGGCTGCTGATAGTTGCAGGAATATTGAGTCCTTTGGGTGAGGAAGCAACATCTTCTCTAAACAAGGAGCGTACTACACGGCATGGCTTCTCAACACCCTCAATCATATGACTGCTGTCACTCAAGCTACCAACAGGAGGACCTGTTGAGGAGCTAGATGTGCTGGGAGAGAGGATGTGTCCAATTGGTGACCATATTGGACTTCCATTTTCCTTTGCTTGAAAGTACTTGGATCGTGTTTCTAATAAAGCACACTCCATACGCTTAATCCCAGCATCTCCACTCAGGTGGTGTATTTTTTCCCTCAAAAGCTTTTGATCTTCTGTAACCTGCAACAGAACACATCGAAAATGCATATTATCTCAAAAGAAAAAATACACATGATAGAAAATAAAAGCTAAAAAATCATCCACCTCATTTAAAAGAACAAGGGTACCTGTTTCTGAATGGCTTTCACATCATGACTAAGAGCATCACTATCCCCTTCTGGACTCACCTTGCATTTATGAATCATAGAAAGCTCAAGTTGGCAAACAGCTCTCACCAGGTCCTCTTCCAATGATTGAGCATCCTTGACCTTCCACACCACAAAGCAATTTAAGTAGGTGCACCATGCTCTATCAAAAGTTACAAGCTGAGACCTGAAGGTGCAACGTTTTGGTGACATGGAATCGGATTCCTCATCTGAACTCTGCATTGGGCCATCTAGTATAATCCTCATCAAAAGTTCAAACTGTTCAATGAAATCTTTTGCAGACTTGGATAGAGCAATCTCACAGTCTCCCTGACCACTAAAAACAGCATCAGGATGACCCAAAATCATGTATGCACAAAGAACTATCCTCACTGGATACCTCAGCAATTTAGCTGAACTTCTGGCTGCCTCCTTGACAGCCCCTACTTTCTTTGCTTCTCTGCTCCTCACAAAATTCTTAGGAGTAGTCCTCTTCTTAGGGGTGGCTATTCTTTTCAGAAGGTGATCAATATTACCCAATCTGGATGACTGATTGCTACCAACAACAGTGAAGGCTCTAAAGCGGCTCTCAAGTCGATCAAGTAGAGCTTTGACTTTCTGCAGAGTAACAGCAGATTCAATCAGATGTGCAAGCTGCTCAAATGGCATTGACTTGACAGAACTCTCATTTATTTTCAAGGCATCGTAGTCCTTCACCAAGTCTAATGTAGTTCTCCTTGACTGAAGGAACTGCTTCCAGCACCTAAAACATAGAATAGGACCAGCACATATTTTCAAGTGAATAATTATCTCTACAAACAGTCGAATGCCAAATCAGCAAAAATATCATTGCAACTATTCTAATCCTGCAAAACTAAAAAAGTATCCTCAGAAGAGTGAGACACATGAAACTGTAATAAAGTAAATGACTTGGAAGGTTAATGACTAGAGAAAAATAAAGCATATTATATACCTTGCTAATTTTTTGGAAAGGAGATCAGCCTGCTTGTGCACTCGATTCCAATTCACTTGAACAGGATTACGCTGCCTTCCTCTCTGCCTCAAATATTCTGCCCTTTGTCTCTTTGCCTATTATTAAATTCAATAAAAAATAGAGGAATGCAAAAACATTAAGCAAAAATGCTATCAATTGTCACGTGAACGTATAAGAACAAAGTTACCAAAATCTGAAAGACCTTCATACCCTTTGCAATCGATTTTCCAACTGGTCCCTCATTCTGCGAGACTCTACCTCACGTTGGTGAGAGACATAGTTAGCCACTTGCCTGACTTGCATCACCCTAGCACAAGCCCTTTTCTTTTCAGCTTCCAGAAATCCCAATCGCTTCCTCTCAGCAGCTGCACGTTTCTGATGAATTGCAGCACGTACACGCTCCCTATACTTGCTCTCCCGAGCCATTCGCCGCAATAGTGACTGGCATCTCCTCTCCTTTAAGGTAGCCCTTCTTTGCCTATTAGCCTTCAGGATACGCATTCTGTTTTCCTCAGCTTGCTGAACCCGCAATTCTACTTTTGTACCGAGCCTCTCCCTTTCTCTCTTAAATCGCATTTCTACGCCAATTTTCGCTGCCTGACGCAGCTCATCCAACTTAGCTAGGCGCTTCTGAGCCTTTTCCAAAATGCTCAACCTATCATATCATAAGTGATCTTAAACTTATACGTTATGTAATAATTTCGAAATTCTTACAGCTGTAAGCATTACTATAAGCCATTGCACAAGGTCTATATCAAAGAGGTGGGTTGACACTAGATTTATGCCTAAAGGAAAACTTAAAAGGATACCATGTAGCAGACAAACATTTGGCTAAGACAGAAACAGGATAAATCAAAAAGAAAAAGAAAATCAAAAAGATACAGGATAATACAAACATATGGCTAAGAGAGAAACAGGATAAATCAAAAAGAAAAAGAAAATCAAAAAGAGAAAGGAAAGCAAATAGCAATCATAAAAGCAAAGGGAAAAAAACAAATAGCAAGTAATACCCCCAGGAAACACCATCATAATTAGTCAGCAAAGTCATGATCAACTCAACCAAATAAAATCGGTATATAGCTTGTGACTGTAATTATAATATGGTGGGGACACTTGACAATCACATTGATAATGTTTTGAACTGCCAGCGACACTTCATTCAATAACAGAAACCATTTGTTTAATCAGCGGTATTTATTAAGAGCCTAATCAGTAACCAATACTAAATGCATGGCCCATCAAAACCAAAACACCCGAACATAGATCAGAACATTTATATTAAAAAAAAAAAGAGAGAACTTTACCGTTTCCGCTCTGCAGCTTGAAGCTTGGCTTCAAGACGCTGGCCAAGATCTTCTTCATGGGATGAAGAAGACCTTGAAGGGCTTCTAGCCTTTGGCTTTGCCTTGCTTGACAATGTCTCGTAGAATTGCTGCACAGTAAGTAAAAATATATTTCAGAGCTAATTTCAATCAAATGGGATAATAAGAAACTACCACTTGATTAAAGCACCAACAGTGGTTCAAATTACAGTGAGAGTATATTCTGATTTTGTTTCTTTGAAGAAAACAAGAGGTCAATCAGTACATCACCAAAACAAAATTTGCAATAGAAAGTTACCATTTTTAATATTAAGATTAAATAAAGAGAAAAAGTGAAAAGAGCGTTAGTACATGACCAAGAACTAATTAGAAAAAAAAAACTACTACTTTAACCACAATTTCTTCCTTCCCTTTTTTTACTCAAAAAAACTTTTTTCCTTTCAAAAAAATTCAAAACAGCAGGAGCAAAACCCCTTACCTAACACAATGAATGTTAAATTTAATTCAAATTCAAGGAATACAAACCACTCAAAGAAAAATTAGAAGAAAAAAAAAAAAGTGGATAAAGAAATCATCTTTGAATTGGAATTTTAAACCAAAAGAAGAAATTTGTGAAGATCTTTCCTTCTACAATTCTCACAAAACCAAAACCAACCAAAGACAGAAAGCACTTCAATTCAAGAAACTAAAAGAATTCCAAGAAAACTTAAAACTCAAGAGAAGAATTACTCTTCCATCTAAATTTTTCCAATCTTTCTTGGATACCCAGGATTCAAAAACCTAAAAAGAAAAAATTTGACAAATAATAATAATAATTTAACTACAAAAGCCGTTCTTGAAATGTTCTTTTAGAATTTTTTAATTGAAAAAAAAAATTAATCTTTTCTTCTTCCAAGAAGATAACAACAACAAACAAGCGCACTGCAGTTAAAGAAGAAGTAAATTTTTATTATTATTATTGTTGAGTAACCTGTCTACGGAGATCGGCGAGTCTAAGTTTAGCTTCAATTTCTTCAACAGTAGATGGAGTCTTATTATTAGCAGCTTCTTCTGACAGCCTTTTACGGAGTCTTTTAGGCAATTTCGGTGGAGGAGAAGAAGAATAAGAAGAAGAACAACTGAACGATATCGTATCATCACTCGATAACACAACATCAATCGCCACCGCCCCCGTTCCTCCTCCTACTCTCTCCTTCTCCAGCGACGATGATTGTACTCCTCCGGTAGCCATAATCAAAAATCAAAAACAATCGATCAATCTCTCTTTGATCAACAAAATCAAGTAAGTTAGAACTGAAACAATGGAGCGAATTGTTTGATTTTGGATTTTTAAATTAGAGATGAAAGCTTTTTTTTTTTAATTTGAAGAATGATTTGAACACGGAAAAGAGAGTTTTGCTTATATAAGATAAAAAAGGGAAAGGTCGCGTCTACTCTCCTTTTTGCTTCTTCTTGTTATTTAAGAATAAAAAGTTCGGTTTTGGTTGGCTTTTTTTAATTAATTATAAATTGCCCCTTGGTGTTTTCTCTTATGTATATTCTAATCCTAACTGTACTGAAATATAACCAATTTAATCCTTCTAATATGCAAAGTTTTTCAAATATAATTACAGACACTTGTATTTATATAAATAAAATTATGACCTTTAAATTAATAGTTATTTAATCATAATTATTGATATAATTTACAAGTATTGATATGTAAGAATAATCAATAGTTGTAATTAAAAAATAAATCAATTCAATACTTCTAATTTTATTTGTACAAATATAAACATTTATACATTAACAAGAGTCTAAAAATTATAATAGTTTCACTTGTGAGAATGGTAAAACTCTAATCTTTACAATAATTATTCATTAATATTGATGAAATTAATTATTTATTTTGTATCTTACTACCCATTAGAACTCAATTGAATCTAAAAAAAATTAGCAATAATTTTTGCTTTCATCTTATTTTTAAAATTGAACTAATGAAATTACAAAATATTTCAAAAAATAGCCAATCAATTCTAACTGGCTAAGGAATATATCTTTCATGACAGTGCCATGTATTTTTTATTTTAAAATTTTTCTCTTTCTCAAAATTTATATTAGATAAAAGTAAATATTCTAAAATGTAACATTTTTTAACAACAAAAAATGTAAAAATTTGATAATTAAATACAGTTATTAATGGTTTATTTTGTTGTCAAAAAACTTTGGTGATCAATTTTGATAACTTGAGTAGGAATGATACAAATGTATTTGAGGTCAAACATTAGGGACCGTTCTGTAATTACTTGTTTTTCATGGGTTGAGTAAGGTTTTTCTTGAATTATTAATTAAGTAATTAAGGATCAATAAAAGGCGTGTATTTTGTGTGTATTTGCCACGTCAGTATCTCAACGGTAATAATTTATGAAGAGTTAATGAGTTTTGGACATTACCTGCCACTTTTTCTTGTTCTTTTTGGACCGGATTGCCCCCGTCGCCATACCTTATCTGACCATATCACCCTTGCATTTTCCATTTTTCATATATTTTTGCAGTATAATTGGGTTAAGATTACTAATATAATTTTATTTTTTAAAATTTTGTCGCCATTATTTTTTTTACCATAATTTTTTAGTTATAATAGCATAAGTTTAGACACAAATTTTTGTAATAATTATTGATTTTGAAGTTTATATTCATGAAATTATTTATTGCACTCATTTGTTTAATAAATAAAATTGAAATCCTATACAAATTCTTTAAATCTCATTTATTTATTTATTTTTATATACTGAAATACATGAAAAAAATAGAGTTTTAGATGGAATAAAAAAATACAAATAAGTTAAAATTTTTAAAACTTGTTGAATTTGGGAAATTTTTTATTTTTAAAAAATTCTATAATTCATAAAATTTAAGGATGAATACTTATTAATGAGATAACATACTTATTAAAATTTTGGCTGTCTATTTTTAGAGCTCAACATTTAATTTTTCATGATTCAAATATAATTAAAAATAAAATATAATTAAGTAGTGTTATGAGTCTCATAAAAAATGTTCTTATCTATTACAAATATGCTGCATTCAATCAATAAATAAATGGAAAAATTATATTTGTGTAATCATCCTAAAATATCTCTCATCAAATACTTAAATATAAAATATCAAAAATATTTATTAATTATTTGATATACAACAAAACATTTCCTTGTATTAATTATTGGATTAATGTGATCAAGTTTTCTATATATGTGAGGGTAAGTTTACGCATAATGTTTTTTTTTTTTTTTCCGTCTTAATTGTTTGTGTTAATTTCTGTTGATAATTTGAGAGAGGTGAATGTGAAAGAAGGAAGATATGATTGTTATATATGTTCATCTTGGATCCCAAAAAGTCCTTGTTAGTTTGCTTTCATGGGAATAGGAACGACCAACTATTTTAGGGCATATTTTCTATTATGGTGCACCCACTTAATTTCCCTAATAGATGAATAGGTAAATATTTGTTCTAGAATGGTGGTGAATGGTGATTTGCTCTTTTGTTTTCGATATAGTCATTATTAAATGAGTTCGAGTTTGGTATTTTTTTTTTAATAAAAAGATCATATAATTTTAATATTGATGGACTGTATAATAAAGATAATTTTTTCCTATTAAATTAACCATAATAGATTTCAATTCTTACATCTCATAATGCACTCTATTACTAACATTTTAACATCATTTTTAAGACGTATATATATAAATAATTAGAAATTATACATATATATATATATAGTTTGTAATACAGTTGAAATAATTTTAACAACATCTCAAAACATTATTTGATCATATTTAAATTTGGCTTAACTCATCACTCATATTTTGCAAATAAAATTAGAGTTAGTAGTGTATAGATAACTCTTCTCATTACCTATATAAAAAACTCCCCATCTCTTCTCCTATTGTTTTAAACTAAAACTGATCCTGAAATGGATTTTTATTTTTTTGAAAAAGTTGGTGGTTAAAATTTTGCCAATTAACTTTATCGCAATCCATTTCTCAAAGTTGAAACTTTAAGTCACATAATTGTTTTTTTTTTTTTTATTGTTATATATTGCCTTTCCATCACGTACTCTCTATTGTGCTCCCAAACTTTAAGTTTTTCATTTCTCATTATTTTTTATTCAATACACATTGGAGTCCCTATAATGAACACAAGTTGGAAAGGAACATATATCCTTCCATTATAATCTACATCCATGTAAACATTCTATAAGTTTTTCGTATTTAGATTCTCAAAGAAGCATTGAAGATTCCACCCATATTATATTAAATGGCTTAAGTCATGGGTGGCCAACATGGACTAGTCATCTTTGATCATGCCCACCTTAATTATTGCCATCAACAATCTTTCTAAAATCAAATATCTAATCAAATTGGAGATAAATTAAGAGATCAAATTAAGAAAGTTTTTATGACAAATAATTCATTATCCCACTCTTTATCATATCCTCTTTAATTATATATTACACAAATAGAATTTAATACACAAAAGTTTAATATAGTCAAATGATTTCATGAATACTTTTTTTTAGGGGGTTCATGAATATTTGGGATGGGATGTATCATCCCACTCCTTCCCCACTTGTTGTATAAATTATTTGAGTCAAACTTTCATTTGCGTCTCCTATTTAGCTTCTTTTTGCTTTTGCATGTTTTGCTTTTTCTTTAATTTTTCCATTTTGATAAGAAATCATTTGCAATTTACCTTTATATTTCCTTTTCTAAATTACAACAATTTCAATAAAATCATATTCACTATCATAAATTAGGACAAACTGTAATGACTACAATATTAAATTATTATTATATATATAGACTGCCACAAACAGTTCAAATAGTTAAAGATATAGACATTTTATTAAAGAGAGTAAAAATTAGACTTCCTCTCTCTCTCTCCTCTTGCAATATTAGAATTCGACTACTTAATTTAGTTGTTCATATATATATACACTATTGGGGAAGGGCAGATGAGGAAATAAGCCTTTGCTTAGATCATTTAGCTTAGGTCTTATTTCTTTTTTTTAACAATAATTAGAGATTTCATTAATAAAATGAGAAATACAAGAGATTATAAAGATTAAACATGAAAATCCAACCAAATCTATGAACTACAAGTAGTTTCTAAGACTAGAAAAGCAAACAATCTAAGAAAACTATTGAAATTTAGCACAAACTCAACAATCAAGCTAGATGTTGGCACTATCCATGAACTGGATGTGTGCTCAGTTCCAAGCAGTAGAGAAAAACACACAGTTAGATTACAAAGATTAAACATGAAAATCCAACCAAATCTATGAACTAAAAGTAGTTCTAAGACTAGAAAAGCAAATAGTCTAAGAAAACTATTGAAATTTAGCACAAACTCAACAATCAAACTAGATGTTGACACCATCCATGAACTAAATGTATGCTCAGCTTCAAGCAGTAGAGGAAAACACACAGTTATGCTCATTTTCTACGGAGAGATAGACACATGAAACACCTGAAACTGAGATTTAGAGACACATCAAGATTAAAGAGTTGAGTAAATCTGGATCTCCAATTTCTCCTTAGCATGTGGATGAAACCATAACATGTCAAAGACATATAAAAAACTATCAAAATAACTGTTAATGGGTCAAAACCCACATAATTATACAAAAAATTATTCATAAAAATGGATTAAAAACCCATATAGATTTGAGATCTAAGCTCAAATCATATAGATATACTAATAATAATATAGCAAATTAAATTTTTTAGGTGAATTGTGGCCAAAAAGACCAAAAACCACCTTAAAACAACGATATATAGAAGAGTAAGGCAATAAGAGGAAGAAAATGATGAACAGGGAAGAGCGAGGAAAGTTCTACATGTTATTGCTTTAGATATTTAGTTTAGGCCTTGGGGGCATTCACCTTTGTATAAATACATAATATACTTGCATGATTATGCATCATTTGAATTGCATATGCCTAAAACAAAATTCGCAATGCATTTTGTCTTATTTTTTTTATTTTAGTTTATTTTTATAATTAATTAACTAAACTGATAGGTGTAATTGAGTCAAATTGACCCGTTATAAGTTATTTTTGGGATCAACTTGATAATAATCAAGTTGAGCTATTTTATTAAGCTATCAAGTTGAGTTTAAATTTTTTAATATTTAATTGGATAGACTCATGAGATTAATCAAACTTGTGCATATTTACCATTTCACTATTTTATTTTAATATAATTATAAAATATCTTATCGAATCAAATCAAGTCAAGTTTGAACCTGAGTTGAGAACTTAAGTCAAGTTTGAATAATTAAAAATATATATTTTTAAAAATTTTAAATAATTAATCCAGTCTAATTAAGTCAAGTTCGAATACAAAAATCATTTAATTGAGTCGAGTTTAAGTTTTGAAAATGAACTAAGCCCCTAATATAAACTCAAAATTTTATAGTTTTATTCATAATTAATAAATTAAAATTTATTAATTATTTTATTTGTACAGTTCATCTAAACTCTTTAAACTTGATACATTTTATTAGTTTACCTCTTTAATTTAGAAGTTAATTATTTTAATATCTTAATTTAAAATACCACATACAATTATTTTTATCTAATTCAAGTGTTTGAATAGTTTTATTTTAACTTATGAAAAATTTTATTGAAACACTTTAAATAATATGAAAATCCATAAATTTTATTTTAGCAAATTTAAATATTCAAATAGTTAATTTATAAATTGGTAAGATAAACTGATAAAAAATCTTAAATACAGGTCTTTCATTTATTTGATTATATACATTGATCCTCTCTTTCAACACTTAGAAAAGAACGAGGGAAAAGAAAATCCAAGAGAAGTTTAGAAGATGAATTTCAATACCTTGAATATTTAAGTGCAAAGTTACCCTTATTATGCTAATTAAACAAGACCCATAAGACAATTCAATTTTAGTACAGAAATTTTGGAGCAAACTTGTGCTAAAAGTCAATTGAGAAAGGGACCAAGCAATTGATTGGTGTAACGAGTAGGCTCCTTGGTGGTTGATAGTTGTGGTGCAGGCAGAGGTTCTGGCGGGGCTGTCTGCTCTGTATATTCAATAACAAGTTCGTTTGCTCAACCAATTTATGTTTAGCATTTGATCGGATGGTACTATTTTAGTACCAATGTCATCTACAAAATTTTAAATCCTACAAAATTCTATACTTAATGAGAATGTGTATGTGATTAAGAGCATTTAGTATATATATATTTTGAATGAAGTGCAAGAATTCAATCACATATGAGATTAGATGTCATGACCTAATATCTTGACTATCAGACGAACAATGCTGAAACAAGCGTCCAATATATTTAGTTTGGTTGATATTATTACATGATATACACATCACTTTTTTAATTTCTATGATTTATCTAATTCATATCATCAACCAAATACATATCTAGTTTTAAGTTGAGGTTTATTCTTTATTTTTCTAGCATTGCAGAAATTCATTCAACTTTTTTGCAAAATAACATTGAGCGAATATTACAATATGAACAATTGCTTATAAATTTTGCATATTAAAATCATATAAATATTGATTTCCCAAATAGCATGTTGTCAAAGTTGCTTCAGTCTGAAGTAAATAAGAAAGTGAACACAAAAATGCTCCTAATAGAACAACAGTTACCACAGAAACCCTAGAAACCATAACCCATAGGAAAGATCCTCCACCTCCATTATTGACGGAGGAGGACAGAACAACCAAAAACGTGAAAAAAAGAGGAGTCAATGACACAGGTGAAAACATGGTTAAATAAGGGGTATCATTCAAGGACAAACTCTTGAAACTGAGTGGAAATCAGGGGGATATAAATATGACTGAAGCAAACGATATTAAAGTTCTAGAGGAGGATGTTCACAAGAGAAGAGAAAATGAGATTCTTGTAAGTACCTAATTTCGGGATTACATGAGTTTAGATACAACATAAGACCCAATGATGAAAATTTATCTCTATGGATATTGATTTTTGAATCTCAGGACTTAATTACAACTTTTTAAGGACTTAATTGAAATGTTTTTTTAGAGATCCAATTGAAAACGTTTTAATTCTTTCAGAAATCTTTTTGTAATTAAATGTTTATATATATATATACACTGATTGAAAATCTATAATTCCGATTGGAATTGTACTATTTCAATCAAAATTTTTTACATTTTTAATTAATTTTTTATTTTTAAAAATTACTTTCTCGTGATTTGTTATCAGAGGATTAGGGTTCTGTTTCTAGAGCTATAAAAAGGGATGTTTTCTTCATTCTAAGGGGGTTCAACTTTGAAAAAAAAAATCACAGAAAGCTTCTTCCTCACCTATTTCTTTCAACAAAAACAATGAGCAAAAAAATCAGAGAGTAAGCTTCTCAATAAAAAAAAGAAAAAAGAAAAAAGAAAGTTTTGAAAAATAAAGAAATTTTTAGACGAAAATTATTGTTCTTAAAATGTCAATCAAGTTAGAGAAAAAAAATCAATCAGATTCTATTTCAACATAGTGAAATCTTATTCTGAAGGGTATTCAAACACCATCTGCACATTATTATTCATCTCGTACTATTTTCTTCTTTTTTTTATGTCATTATTTTCCCTTTTTTATTTTTTATTTTATTTTATTATTTCTATGTTTTTATTTGATTTTGGTTTTAATTCATTATTTGATTTTTCTTTATTTATTAATTCTAACCTTATTTTCTTTTTTATTCTTTGTGTTTCATGTTTTTTGTGATGATGAATATATGATTGAACCAAGGAAACTCACGGAGAATCCATAAATGAAAGCCAATAGTCAAAATCCCAATTTAATTTTATTTTGCTCTATTTAGTTTATTTTACTGATTTTTTAAGGTTTTGAATTTGTTTAATTTGTCTTCTTAAGGGTTGTATTTTAATTTTATTTTCTTTATTATTTTGGTAGATTTTGTAATAAACCCGATAGTGAGAATAATGAAATTTTAGTTTCTCTTATTCTTAAAAAATTAATTAGTAAATTAGGTTCAATTTGGTAAACCCTAATTAAAATCAATGGAGGCAGTATATTAATTTAGATTGCATGTTAAGTAAAATTTAGGGTATTTTAAAAGAAATAATTTAATTGCATGATTGATCTTTTTTTAATTTTTTGTTTATTTTTGTGTGCTTAGGCCCCAAACCCACGTTAGGCTTTAATCCATTTAATAAATAGACTTTTAATTGGATTTTTAGGTTTAATTAATTTTAAAATCAATTCCATTTAGGTTAATTTAGACTTGGGCCTATTTTTAATTAATAAAATTAACTTAGATTTAGCTCATCCCATTAATTTCATTTTTTTTTTAAAAACAAATAGACTTGGGCCCCTTTTTTTTTATTTAAAATCAAGTTAGAATTAGGCTCACTAATTTAAATACTTCATAATTTGTGGATTTAGGCCCATTTTAGAATTAAAATAAATAGACTTAAGTTCACTTAATTAAAATTGAATAGGAATTAGGCCTATTAGTGTTTAGGCTCACTTGTAAATTAAAATATGTAGATTTAGGTCATTTAATTAAAATTAATATAGATTATACTAACTTAGAGATTGTGAATTTAATGAATGCATTGTTTACAAGTATTTTTCATGACTAGTTTACCTGGAGTTGATTGTTTTAATAAGGGTTTATATGAAATTGCATGTAAATAGAAAGTAAGATAATAATTCATAAAATAATTCTAAAAGAACACAAGACTAAAAGAAGTTGATATTCCATACCCAGAATTTCCTTATTGTGGTGCTAGCTTTCTTTTAGGGAATCAAGTACCACCATTTTTTGATTTGTCCCAATAATTACCCTGGGTAGTGACTCCTCTCATCTCCACGCCATATCTTTATGATAGTAGGTGTTCTTTAGAGCCCTAAGCTCAAACAATATCACGATTGCTAAGATCTTAGGCGTGTTAAACCCTGCCATCTACAATTCCATTTTTTTGAATTTTCAGATCAAATTCATTACCTTTTAGTGAAGTCTCTGAAGAAATCCGTAATAGTGAAACTGTTGGGAAAAAGGATAGGATATAAAATGTTATGCTTTAAAATTGAAAACATGTGGAGTCCTAATGGTGATTATAAAGTGGTGGATCTAGATAATAACTTCTTCATGGTCAAATCTAATGACGACGAGGACTACTCAGATGCATTATTAAATGGTCCTTGGACGTCATTTGACCATTATCTGCTAATATAGCCTTGGAATCTAGCTTTTAACATAAACAACAATGACTTATCGACAATGGCGGCTTAGATAAGGGTTCCTAGTCTACCTTTACAATACTATCACAAAAGTGTCCTTAGAACTATTACTAGCTCAGTTAAACGTCCTCTTAAAATAGACTATAACACTCAAGAAGGCATAAAGGGATAATTTTCAAGAATCATAGTGGAACTCAATCTTAGAAAGCCTTTTATGTCTAGAATAAAAATAGATGAAAAATACCACGATGTTGAATATGAAAGTCTCCCTACTATATGCTATAGTTATGGAAGGGATGGGCATAATTCAGAGCTTTGTGTTAGGTTTCTTGATTAAAATCCAGCAAAAAAATTAAAAAATTTCTTTTACAAACTCAAAACAAGATCCATGTAATTCGATTAATTGAATGATTTAGGGTTTCTGAAAACCTTACCACAAATGCAAAGAATGGGTAAGGTTGTTGAAAAGACGAGAGGGATTCACTTTGGTGACAATCTATCTCGAGCTTTTAGTTTTCTTGGTTGAATTAAGACATTTCCAATATGGGTACATGCTCCATAAGTATCCACACAAACAGTCTCTAGCCCAAATGAATGTGTGCTAACACTCAATCTCTTAAAAGTCACACTTTTGATTATGTGGTTGTTTTCTTTCTTAAGGTGAAAAATGAATTCTAAGAGCAGAATGAAAAGTTTATGTGAAACCCTAGAGAATATGATATATTTATAGACTTTTGAATTAGAGTTTCACTTACCAAAACAAATTTTGGTAACTACTCACTTACCAAAATGTTTTTGGTATATTTCACCTTTTCCATTTCTAATTTGATTCAAATACCAAAAAAAAAAAATACTTTCCTATTTATTTTAATATAACCATTACCTTATATATATATATATATATATATATATATATATATATATATATATATATATATATATATATATATATATATATATATATATATATATATGAATTTATTTAATTATTTCCATAGAGTTTTACTAAGCTTGGTAAACTCATGTTCGCTTTAGGCTTATTCTAAATGTATGACCTTATAGGTTCACATAACTTTGGCAGTGGGTCTGAAATCCCTATTTAGGCCCACAAGTCATAAATGGTATCTAGCAAGACATTATAACTACCCGAGTTATGCGAAGGCCGATAATCCAACATAATTTAATTTATAATGAATAATGCAATCTCTTTGTCACATGACATCTTGACTGAAAAATAATGCATAAGTTATGTCATCCTTATATAATTCAACCACATTATGGCTTAATTCTAAGTAGACTAAGAATTATAACTCTTTATCAATTTATTCCAATATGGCCATGCATTTACTTCAGTCTATCTTATCAAGGGGCCCATAGATATCTTACTTAGATTAAATGAGAGACAAATTTCTTCTCAATCACTTACATTTCTTAAATAACTCATTTTATATCCAATAAAAATATATTTCATCATCTTATTAAAGACAATGTTATAATGTGTCAAAATATTAAATAATTATGTAGAAAACCATGGTGATTTTAAGGTCAAAGGACTAAAATAATATTACTGTGATGAGAATTACTTATGACAATTATCTATATAGTATTCTCGTAGTAGGTCAATCTAGTACATGAATTCTCAAACAAGTACTTATGAGTTGACTTAATATCTCATATTCATGATTAGTAAAACACAATCATCAGTCAACACTATACTAGCCTTAATTCATTATTAGTTCTATAATAATGAATGACTATGGATAATTTGAATAGAACTCATATTTAATGTAAGGGTTTTACCATTAAGTCGCACACTTGATGACCTTTAGAAGAATTGACCATTCATGTAATTATCATAACATAAAATGATGAAAATGCCTCTTTTTATTAATAAAATGAGAAAGTCAAAATATGGTCATACATGATTAACCTAATGCATATCACTAACACTTTATCCATTTATGAGGAAAGAGGCATCTGATAAGGATGATGGGGAAGAAGTACAACAACAACCTTTAAATCTAAATAGTGGCATTCCCATAGAGCTAACCACTCAAGACAAGAAAGTTCATGATGATGGGCTAGAACCATGGATGCATACTCTAATAAGGAACCAATGAACTATAAATAAGGCAATTATTCAAAAAAAGCTAAAATTAGGGTATGGGTCAAGAGTTCCCAATTTTATCAAATTTGGAAAAAGATATTAATTAAGGAGAGAATAATTGCAGATTGCATGAATCATGTAGTGGAAATCATATATCTCTTTATATTAAGAAATTTTACTGTAAGAGGAGTGAAAGAAAGTGAAAGGGTATCATGGGCCAAGACATTAATACAAACTCTAATATGGAGGTCTCTAATGGGCTTTACCAATTAATTCTGAACAAAAGGCCTAAGATAACTGAATCTCTAACAAAAGAAGCTATAAAGTACCCTATGCAGGAGATGTAACCTGTACTTTTAATGATGCCCACTCAAATTTTTCCCATCCAGCCTGAACTACCTCCTTCTGAAACTATTATTGTCAAAACTTCCCTAAACCCTCTTAACCATCTGGTGGTTTCCTGCATTCCATCTAGTAGTGCTACCAATTCCTCTAAGAATGGATATTGCACTAAAATGTCAACCAATAATGAGAAAGTGGTTGAGCTTAAGTAGCTTGTTCATTTGAAGGGGAAGATAAAAATGAAGAAAACCTCTATGAAGGGGGCAAAAAAAAACATTAATAACTTGGACATTGATGATCTCCTAAGTGCTACCCAAAATATAGATGGTTGTAAATAGTAGGGAGAAGAAGCTCTGAAGGCTTTTTTGAATAACTTATAAGATGTTTCTTTCTCTTTTTTTTTTATTATTTTAATAATGAAAAACATTTTTATTTGGAATTACCAAGGTGTTAGTGGTATAAAATTCAAATGAACATTGATCTCGCATGTCAAGTTGTATAATCCTAACATTTTTGTTTTATTAGAACAAAAAATAAGTGGAATCAAAGCTAATAACATTATTTGTTCCACAAATTTAAATAATTCCTTTAGAGTTGAGGCCATAGGTTTCTCTAGTGGTATTTAGATTTTGTGGAAAGATTAAATAAACATACAAGTTTTAGTTATTAATAGGCAATATGTTTATATGAGAATTTCAGGTATTAGAGACAATGATTTTTTCTTCACAAAGGCATACACAAGTCCTAATAGCACCTTCAGGAATATTTTAAATGATCACCTTTATTTTATTGTTGAACCTATCTAATTGCCTTGGATACTTGGTAATGATTTCAATGCCCTTCTCAACCCTACATAGAAATCTAGAGGTTCTTCTTAGAGACTAAGGAGCTATAATAAATTCAAAGCTTTAGTGGTGCAAAATAAGCCTCATGATATAAGCTTTATCGAGCCAAGATTCACATGGGCTAGAGGTTTAGTGTAGGAGAGGCTAGATCAGTTTTTATGTAATGAGTTATGGTATGGGGTGTATACTAGATCAGTTGTTAAACATTTAACAAGGGTGGATTCAGATCATCGCCCTTTGCTCTTGTCACTTAATCAATGAAGCGTAGTATCACCTAAAAAACCTTTTCATTTCATTGTTCCTTAGGTGACTTACCCAGATTGGAATAACTGGATAAATCAACACTAGACGGAGGAACATTCTATCCAAAAAATCTTTTTGTGCTACAAAATGAGTTATGTCAATGGAATAGAGAGAATTTTGGTAATATCTTTAATAAAAAGAGAAAGGCCCGTGCCCATCTTGAAGGCATCCAATCAATTAGGGAGGAGAAGGACTATAACAACTTAATAAGACTTGAATCCAAACTTTTGGATGAATTTCACACAGTCCTTCTTCAAGAAGAGCTCTATTAGAGGCAAAAATCTTCTAATGATTAGGTAAATCTTAAGGATCAAAACATAAGTTTCTTTCATGCAAAATTCAAAAGAAAAAATTGCATGTAAAATCTTATTCTCAAAATATCCAATGAGGAATGATGTAGTGACCAGCATGTCCTTATGCAAAATGCCAAGGTTTTCTTCGATAAGCTTTATACCGAAGAGAATCCTGATGTGAATCCAAACTCAAGTTCATGGCCCAATAAGTTCCAAATGAGTAATTAGGCATTTAAAGTTCAAGAAGGCCCAATGACAAAATCAAAATAAAAAAAGTTACAAGAGGCTTTAATTAGACTCATTCAAGACATATGGAAGGCCCAACACCAAAATACAATTCCAATTAATGAAGGACAAGTGGAGGCCTAAAGAATCATATTTACATCATCAAAATTAAGTGGAAAATGCACCAACACCTTATTCAACACCTAATGCATTTTTTTTTTGACATTTTGGAAAGTTACAAAGAGTGTTAATGCAAGCAATAACACCCTTTGTATAACCTAAAACGTTTTATTCAATATTTCAAGAGTATAATAAGTTATTAAAAAGGCATCTTTTAATATAATAATTCATGGGGCTACTCATTTATGCATAACATAGTTGGTAGAAAGTGATTAATACCATTAAGGTATATTTGCAAAATAATGGTGGTAAAGAATAGTTATAATCCTATGTTTTAGTATCTAGAATAGGTGTGTGTACATGGTTTTGTCTTCTATATAAACAAAGCCATTTTTTCTTTATAAGAAATAATATATTTAAATGAAATTGAGTTTCTTTGGTAAGGAATTTGCTTTTAAGTTCTTGCATGAACTTTATGACTTATCAAGTATTGTTTAGCTTATGACGTCAAAATCCAAATCTTTGCCTTCTTCTTTACTTATCAAACTCTTTTATTTATGGTATGGGAAAATTACAAAGTCTAATTTGATCTTTTATCCTTGCTAGTGAAAGGGTGAATTAGTTTATCTCTATTCTTATCTCAATTCTTGAACAGTCCTAAACATAGAAATTGTTGGAGGGTGTTAGATTCTTCATCACAACTTATCATAGTTCTTATACTATTTGGGAGTTTATGTGTTGTAACTAATCATCTCTATCATTTTGTTGTATCAAAGCTTTGGCTTAAGATTGAGATTTGCACATCCCTATTTGTTTGTAATTCTTATTGTTTGATTTTTTTCTCTTCATCTTAAACTATCTAATTATCTTATTCTTGAGTTTATCTTTTGTGTTCTTATTCAAGTGTTCAATATTGTTCTTTATCATTAATTTCTTATTTTAAGTTGATTGTTATCACTATCCAAAAAAATTGTACATATAAAAAAAATAAAAAAAAACTCCTGCTTATTAGAAAAATAAAAAATAAAAAAATATTTATGATCTTTGTGTTGAGTTTTGTGTCACCATTTTAATTGTTGTCATTAAAAAAAATCTCATGCTAAATTGTGTTATTTGCATTCCTAAGATCCATTTTATAAGCCTTTTTTTTCTTGTTAGCCTACCTAATTTCACTCTATTGATTATTGGAATCTTAAACTTTATTTTGATTAAGGATCTTAGTTTATCTAAGAACCCAAAAAGTAAATTTAAAAGGTAAAAGGCAAGAGTGTGTGAGACCATTAGAGAGGATAAAAGTCAAAAATTTAAGTGCAAAACGAGAGTGAGTGTACTAATTATTAAGTGAAACACGTAAGGGAGTGTTGTGAGGTCTGAATTTCTGTTTATTTATTTTAAATTTACAAGTTTATAATCATTTCTAAAGAAACAAGCATATCATTATCAAATGACTAAATGTTACAAGTCATACAACAATAATTTGAAAGAATGTTCAGGATGATGGAGGGAGTCAATGAAAAATTGGAAAGGCATGATGATCTCTTTAATCAAATGCATAGAGTACCTAGATAAACAAGGCAACCACTAGTTGATAAAGAGGAGTATAATGGAGAAGATGATCTACAGGATGACCAAATCAGTTTTGTTAGACTCCTAGGAGGCAAGCTAGGAGAGGCCATGTGAAAGAGGTAGATCGTAACCTTAGAAGCATCAGAATGAAGATACCTTCATTCCAAGGGAGAAATGATCCTAGTATGTACCTTGAATGGGAGAGAAAAATGGACCTTATCTTTGAATGTCATAACTATTCAAAGGATAAAAAGGTAAAGCTTGCTAATATTGAATTTTATGATTATGCTATTGTGCGGTGGGATCAATTTTATAAGGAAAAATGAAGATATGGAGAAAGACCCACTAACTCTTGGAGGGAGATGAAGCAAATCATGAGGAGGAGATTCATTCCTAGCCACTACTATAGAGAGCTTCATTAAAGGCTATAAATATTAACTCAAGGATCTATGAGTGTGGTAGAGTACCATAAGGAGATGGAGATGCTCATAATTAAAGCCAATGTGGAGGAGGATAGAGAAGCCACCATGGTAAGATTTTTAAGGTGTTTAAATAAAAACATAGCTGATATTGTAGAGTTGCACCATTATGTGGAGATTGAAGAATTTGGCCATAAAAGTAGAGAAGAAATTCAAAGGAAAGAGGTATGATTCCAAACCAAGTTCTTATTCTTTTTAGAAAATTTCTTAGAGGAAAAAGGATGGTAAACCTATTGCTAAGTTAAAAGTGGAGGAAAATAAAAATAAAATTGACTTGGGTAATAAGGGAAAGGGTGAGAATCAGCTTATCCAAACTAGAGGAATTAGATGCTTTAAATATTTAGGATATGGGCATATTGCTAGGGAGTGTTCAAATAGAAAAACTATGATCATGACATATGGTAATGTTGAATCAGAAAGTAAGAGAGAAAGCAATGATGAAATACCACCTCTAGAAGATTGTAGCGATGTTGAATGTGCCAAGGGTGACAATTTAATTGTACAAAAAACATTGACTTTGCAAAATAAACATGATGACCATAGGGAGCAAAGGGAAAATTTATTCCATACTCATTGTTTGATTTCTAATAAATTGTGCAATATGATTATTGATGGTGGAAGTTGTGCTAATGTGGCAAGTACCTTGCTAGTTGAGAAATTGAAATTGCCTCTTATCAAGCATCTAAAACCATACAAATTACAATGGCTTAATGATAGTGGTTTAGTGAAGGTAAATAGATAAGTCTTAATTTCTTTTTCAATTGGTAGATATAAGGATAAAGTATTGTGTGATGTCATACCAATGTATACAGCCCATATGTTGTTAGGAAGACCTTGGCAATATGATAGGAAGGTAAATCATGATGGTTTCAAAAATAGGTATTCTTTAATAATGGATGGAAAAAGGTATAACCTTAGACCATTATCTCCAAAAGAAATTTTTAAAAACCAAAAGCGCATCAAACAACAGTATAAAGAGTTATAATTTTCATTAGAGAACTTTTTGGGAAGGAAAACCTTTAAGAAAAAGAAAAATGTGAGTTGAGTGAGCCTAAAGATTCCTTTCAATTTGACCAAAATGGGCAATCCAAGGGGAAATAAAACAAGTCAGAAATAAATGAAAGAAAAATGAGTGTGTATGCCAAAATAAGTGATATGAAGAAAGCCTCAACCTTGAAACAATCTATACTTGTACTTATGTACAAGGAGATTTTGTTTATTTCTAATCAAATAACCCAAAATTTGCCTAGTGTTATTGTTGATCTTTTACAGGATTATGAAGATTTATTTCCAAATGAAATTCCAAATGGTTTGCCACTTAAAAGAGGTATTAAACTCCAAATAGACTTTATACTTAAAGCTAGCATTCTGAATAGACTGACCTATAAAACCAATCCAGAGGAAACCAAGGACATCCAAAAGTAAGTAAGTGAGCTTATAGAGAAGGGTTATGTTTGAGAAAGCATGAGTCCATATGCAATGCCTGTCTTACTTGTGCCTAAAAAGGATAGAACTTGGAGGATGTGTGTTAATTGTCATGCCATTAACAAAATCACGGTAAAGTATAGACATCTTATCCCTAGGTTAGATGATATATTGGATGAATTACATGGTTTATGTTTGTTTTCAAAAATTGATTTAAAATTTGGTTATTATAAAAAAAGAATGAAAGAAGGAGATGAAATGGAAAACAACTTTTAAAACTAAACATGGCCTATATGAGTGGTTAGTAGTGTCTTTTAGTTTAACTAATGCACTTAGCACTTTCATGAGGTTAATGAATCATGTTTTGAGAGCTTTCATTGGAAAATTTGTTGTTGACTATTTTGATGATATCTTAATTTATAGCAAAAATTTAAATGAGCATGTACAACATTTGTATTGTGTTTTTAATGTGCTTAGAAAATAAAAGTTGTATACTAATATAAAGAAATGCACATTTTGCACTAATAAAGTTACTTTTCTTGGCTATATTATTAATGAAAAAGGCATTCATGTTAATCAAGGAAAAGTAAAAGTCATTAGAGATTGGCCAACACCCACAAGTGTTAGTGATGTAAGAAGTTTTCATGGTTTAACTAATTTCTATAGGAGATTCATTAAAGATTTTTCTACTATAGCTACACCATTAACTGAATACATAAAAAAGAATGTTGGTTTTAAATTGGGAAAAGAGCAAAATGAGGCTTTCAACTTGCTAAAAGACAAACTAAGTTCTGCACCTTTATTTTCTTTGCTTGATTTTACTAAACCTTTTGAAATTGAGTGTGATGTAAGTGGCATAGGTATTGATGGAGTCTTAATGTAAAAAGGCAAGCCCATTGCATACTTTAGTAAAAGCTAATTGGAGCAAGTCTAAACTACCCTACATATGACAAAGAATTCTATACATTGATGAGAGTGTTGAAAACTTGGCAACATTACCTTGGTTATAAGAAATTCACAATTCACACCAATCATAAGTCCTTGAAGTACCTCAAAGGACAAGAAAAGCTAAGTAAGAGACATTCTAAGTGAGTAGAATTCTTTGAATCCTTCCATATGTCATCAAGTATAAGAAAGGTAAAGAGAATGTGTTAACTGATGCTTTGTCAAGAAGGTATGCCTTAATCTTTAAACTTGATGCAAAATTATTAGGATTTAAGCATATAAAATATCTTTATCCTAATGACCTTGATTTTGCTAATGTTTATAAAGCATGTGAGAAAGGGGATTTTTACAAGTTTTATATATTTAAGGGTATTCTATTTAGAGAAAACAAGTTGTGTGTGCCATAAAGTTCTTTGAGAGAGTTACTTATGAGAGAGGCATATAGCAAGGGTTTAATAGGGCATTTTGGGATTAAAAAGACCTTAGATATGTTAAGTGACCATTTCTTTTTACCACATATGAAAAGGGATGTTAAAAGAGTTTGTAAAAAGTGCATCATTTGCAAATAAGACAAATCCAAAGCAATGCCTCATGGTTTGTATACACCTTTTCCTATACCAAATGAACCTTGGGTAGACATTTTCATGGACTTTATTTTAGGATTACCTAGGTCAAAGGGGGGGAGAGATTATATTTTTATTATTGTTGATAGGTTTAGCAAGATGACACATCTCATTCCATGTCATAAAATGAATGATGCAACTTATATTGCAAATCTCTTCTTTAAGGAGATTGTTAGGCTACAAGGAGTTCCAAGAAAAATTGTGAGTGATCATGATGTTAAGTTCCTAAACCACTTTTGGAAGACCTTATGGGGAAAGATATGAACTAAACTCTTATACTCCACAACTTGTCATCCATAAACGGATGGATAAACTGAGGTAGTCAATAGAACTCTATCAACACTATTGAGGGATGTTATCCAAAAGAACTTAAAAAATTAGGACGAATGCTTACCACACATTGCATTTGCCTACAATATGAGTGTACATAGTGCCACCAACCATTCACCATTTGAAGTTGTATAGGGGTTCAAACCATTGACACCATTGGACTTATTACCATTACCTATGGAGAAAGTGAATTTAGAAGGGAAGTAAAGAGCTAAATTTGTCAAATCTTTGTATGAGAGAGTTCATGCACAAATTAAGAAGAAAACACTCAAATATGAAAAGTAACACAACAAAGGAAGGAAGCAAGTCATATTTGAATGTGGAGATTGGGTGTGGGTGCACTTAAGGAAAGAAAGGTTTCTTAACCAAAGGAAATAGAAGCTAGTGCCAAGAGGAGATGGTCCTTTCAAAGTGCCACAACACATTAATAATAAAGCCTACAAACTAGAACTACCCAATAAGTATGGCAATGTTAGTGCCACTTTTAATGTAATTGACTTGTCTTTGTTTAATGTAGGTGATGATGAAGGAAATGATTCAAGGATGAATCCAATTGAAGAAAGGGGGAATGAAGTGAATCCAAACTTAAGTTCATGGTCCAATAAGTTCCAAGTGAGCAATGAAGCATTTAAAGTTCAAGAAGGCCCAATAATAAGATCAAAATCAAAGAAGTTATAAGAGGCTTTAATTAGACTCATTCAAGACATATGGAAGGCCCAACACAAAAATACAATTCCAATCAATGAAGGACAAGTGGCTACCCAAAGAATTATATTTACATCATCAAAATTAGGTGGAATATGCACCAACACCTTATTAAGCACCTATGCATTTTTTTTTTGACATTTTGGAAAGTTATAAAGAGTGTTAATGCAAGTAATAACACCTTTTATGCATTTTTTTAACATTTTGAAAAGTTACAGAGAGTGTTAATGCAAGCAATAACACCCTTTGTACAACCTAAAATGTTTTATTCAATATTTCAACAGCATAGTAAGTTATTAAAAAGCATCTTTTAATATAATAATTCATAGGGTTACTCATTTATGTATAATATAGTTGTTAGAAAGTGATTAATACCATTAATGGTATATTTGTAAAAATAATTATGGTAAAGAATAGTTATAATCCCATGGTTTAGTATCTAGAAAAAGTGTGTGCACATGGCTTTGTCTTTTATATAAATAAAGCCATTTCTTCTTTGTAAGGTAGAATAAATTTGAATGAAATTGAGTTTCTTTGGTAAGAAATTTGCTTTTAAGTTCTTGCATGAATTTTGTGACTTATCAGGCATTGTTTAGCTTATGGTGTCAAAATCTAAATCTTTGCCTTCTTCTTTACTTATCAAACTCTTTTGTTTATGGCATAGGAAGATTACAAAGTCTAATTTGATCTTTTATCCTTGATAGTAAAGAGGTGAATTGGTTTATCCCTATTCTTATCTCAATTCTTGAACGGTCCTAAACATTGAAATTGTTGGAGGGTGTTAGATTCTTCATCACAACTTATTATACTTCTTATACTATTAGGGATTTTGTGTGTTGTAACTAATGATTTCCATCATTTTTGGTATCAGAGTTTTGGCTCAAGATTGAGGTTTACGTATCCCTATTTGTTTGTAATTCTTATTATTTGATTTTTTTCTCTTCGTCTTAAATTATCTATTCATCTTGTTCTTGAGTTTATCTTTTTTGTTCTTGTTCAAGTTTTCAATCTTGTTCTTTATCATTAATTTCTTATTTTAAGTTGATTGTTATCACTATCCAAAAAAAAAATTGTGCATATTAGAAAAAAATAAAAAAAATTCATGCATATTAGAAAAATAAAAAATAAAATATTTATGATCTTTGTGTTGAGTTTTGTGTCACAATTCTAATTATTGTCATTAAAAAAAATCTTATGCTAAATTGTGTTATTTGCATCCTTAAGATCCATTTTATAAACCTTTTTTTTCCTTGTTAGCCTACCCAAATTTCACTCCATTGATGGCTAGAATCTTAAACTTAGTATTGCTAAGGATCTTAGTTTATCTAAGAACCCAAAAAGCAAATTTGAGAGGTAAAAGGTAAGAGTGTGTGAGACCATTAGAGAGGATAAAAGCTAAAAATTTGAGTGCAAACACGAGAGTGAGTGTACCAATTATTGAGTGAAACACATAAAGGAGTGTTGTGAGGTCTTAATTTCTATTTATTTATTTATTTACTTTAAATTTACAAGTTTATAATCATGTCTAAAGAAACAAGCACATCATCATTAAATGATTAAATGTTACAAGCCATGCAATAACAATTTGAAAGAATGTTCAGGATGATGGAGGGAGTCAATGAAAAATTGGAAAGGCATAATGATCTCTTTAATCAAATGTGTGGAGTACCTAGACAAAATGGAGAAGATGATCTAGAGGATGACAAAATCACTTTGGTTGGACATCCTAGAAGGCAAGCTAGGAGAGGCTGTGTGGAACAGGTAGATAACAACCTTGGAAGCATCAAAATGAAGATACCTTTATTCTAAGGGAGAAATGATCCTAATATTTACCTTGAATGGGAGAGAAAAGTAGACCTTATCTTTGAATGTCATAACTATTCGAAGGACAAAAAGGTTAAGCATTTGTTTGTCTAAGTACTCCATGCATTTGATTAAAGAGATCATCATGCCTTTCCAATTTTTCATTGACTCCCTCCATCATCCTGAACATTCTTTTAAATTGTTATTGCATGGCTTGTAACATTTGGTCATTTAATGATGATGTGCTTATTTCTTTAGACCTTATTATAAACTTGTAAATTTAAAATAAATAAACAAAAATTTGGACCTCACAACACTCCTTTTCATGTTTCACTTAATAATTGGTACACTCACTCTCATGTTTACACTCAAATATTTTTCTTTTATCCTCTGAATGGTCTCACACACTCTTGCCTTTTACCTCTTAAATTTAATTTATGGGTTCTTAAATAAACTAAGATCCTCAATTAAAATAAAGTTTAAGGTTCCAACAATCAATGGAGTGAAACTTGGGTAGGCTAACAAGAAAAAAAAGGCTTATAAAATGGATCTTAGGAATGCAAATAACATAATTTAGCATAAGATTTTTTTTTAATGACAATAATTAGAATGGTGACACAAAACTCAATACAAAGATCATAAATATTTTTTTATTTTTCTAATATGTAGGAATTTTTTTTATTTTTTTATGATATGCACAAATTTTTTTTTTTGGATAGTGATAACAATCAACTTAAAACAAGAAATTGATGATAAAGAACAAGATTGAACACTTAAACAAGAACATAAAAAATAAACTCAAGAACAAGATGAATAGATAGTTGAAGATGAAGAGAAAAAAAATTAAATAATAAGAATTACAAACAAATAGGGATACGCAAACCTCAATCTTGAGCCAAAACTCTAATACAAAAAATGATGGAAATCATTAGTTTCAATACACAAACTCCCCAATAATATAAGAACTATGATAAGTTGTAATGAAGAATTTAACACCCTCCAACAATTTCTATGTTTAGGACTGTTCAAGAATTGAGATAAGAATAGAGATAAACTAATTCACTCATTTACTAGCAAGGATAAAAGATCAAATTAGACTTTCTAATCTTCTCACACCATAAACAAAAGAGTTTAATAAGTAAAGAAGAAGGCAAAGATTTGGATTTTAACGCCACAAGCTAAAAAATGCTTGATAAGTCATAAAGTTCACGCAAGAACTTAAAAGCAAATTTCTTACCAAAGAAACTCAATTTCATTCAAATGTATTCTGCCTTATAAAGAAGAAATGGCTTTGTTTATATAAAAGACAAAGCCATATACACAGTGGATACTAAAATATGGGATTATAACTATTTTTTACCATCATTATTTTCCAAATATACCATTAATGGTATTAATCACTTTGTAACAATTTTGTTATGCATAAATGAGTAACCCCATAAATTATTATATTAAAAGATGCCTTTTTAGTAACTTATTATGCTATTGATATATTAAATAAAATATTTTAGGTTGTATAGAGGGTGTTATTGCTTGCATTAATACTCTTTGTAACTTTCTAAAATGTCCAAAAAATGCATCAAGTGTTGAATAAGGTGCTGGTGCATTTTCCACTTAATTTTGATGATGTAAATATGATTCTTTGGGCCTTTACTTGTCCTTCATCGATTAGAATTGTATTTTGGTGTTGGGCCTTCCATATGTCGTGAATGAGTCCAATTAAAGCCTCTTGTAACTTCTTTGATTTTAATATTATCATTGGGCCTTCTTAAACTTTAAATGCCTCATGGCTCACTTAGAACTTATTGGGCCATGAACTTGAGTTTGGATTCATATTAAATCCTCACAGACCCACTCATCCTATAAGGGGTCACTTTGCCAAACTTGTGGAGGAGGACTATGCTTCTTTAATTAAAATCATGACAAAGGAGGAGGTCCACAATGCCTTAATTAATATAAATCCCTTTAAATCTCCATTGGTTGATGGTTTTCAAGCCTTCTTTTATCCAAAGCACTAGAACTTAGTGGGTGATTCTCTCTTTAATTTGGCGAAGTATTTCTTTGAACAAAGAAGTCTAGATTCCGCCATGAATCAGACTAGTATTGTTCTTCTCCCGAAAATTAATAATCTAGAATCTTAGAGTCATTTTCATTTTATTAGCCTGTGCAACGTCACCTACAAATTGATTACATAGATCATTACTAATCGATTAAAACCTTTAATGCACAAGTTAGTGAATCCTTACCAGACTAGTTTTGTTAAAGGCTGTCATACCACAAATAATGTGATTATTGCCCAAGAAATCATTCACTCCATGGAATCAAAAAAAGGAAATACAGGGTAAATGGTGGTGAAAATTAATTTAGCAAAGGCTTACAATAGGTTGAGTTGGAATTTTATTTTAGATACTCTCTTTGATATAGGATTTCCTCATTTTTTTCATTAATCTTATTATAAAATGTCTAACCACTTCCTCTTTGTAGGTCTATTGGAATGGGGAGCTCTCTATAACCTTTATCCCTTCAAGGGGTATTCAGTAAAGTGACCCAATGTCTCTTTGCTCGTTCATTTTGTGTATGGAGTGACTTGCTCATTCTATTGATCTAAAAGTGAATAATGGTAGTTGGGAATCTTTTAAAATTACTGAGAGAGGTCATCTTTTTTTAGTGGATGACTTGTTATTTATCACCAAACTTAATAAGCATAATGCTCTCACGATGCTTAAAGTCCTCGATATTTTTTGTGAGTTTTGAGTCACTTAGTTAGCCAAGATAAATCGCTAATCTTCTTCTCTAATAACATAGATACCCAGACCCAAAAGGATATTTTTGATATTCTCCATTTTTCAATTATTGATAATTTAGGAAAATATATGGGAACTTCAATCATTCATCATAAAAGGGTGAACACTAGTTACCAATAACTTTTGGATAGGATGTATAGCAAGTTGGTCAATTAGGAAGCTTTCAAGTTGTCATTTACAGGGCGAGTGACTCTCAACAAAGTTATCCTCTCCACTATTTTGAGTTATACAATGTAGAATCATCTGCTTCCTTTTACTATCTGCAAGAAAATTGATGGAACTAATCAGGAAGTTCATTTGGCACAGTAATAGCAAAGGAAATAAGATTAGTCTTATAAATTGGAACTAAATTTATTTGCTTAAGGATGTTTGCGGGTTGGGCATTAGGGAAGTAAAATAATGCAATCTCACTTTCTTAATGAAGCTAGCTTAGGTGTATTTTCCAAAGAAGATGAGCTTTAGTAAAGTGTTCTTAAACCTAAATATATTATGGATGTGAATAATGGAAATTCTTCTATAGTTAAGAGAGCCTCGGTGATATGGTAAGGCATAAAAAAGATTTGGTAGATTATGAGAGACAGGCAAGGTAGGAGCTTGGGAGATGAACTTTAATTAAATTTTGGTTTGATAATTAGGTAAGGTCTAACCAATGCCTTGTGGTTATTGTTATTAAGGATATTCCTACCGATTTACTAACTATTAATCAAACTATGGATATGAATGGGAATTGGAACTAGTTACTCTTCCAAAATCTCTTGCCTATTTCTAGTATGATTGAGATTGCTAATATCAAACCTCTCTAATCAATGGATGGTTCTAACATGCCTTATTGGATTAATTCACTGAGCGCTAGATTTTCTATCAAATTAGTATCAACTGATCACTGGGCATTCTTCATTGCAATCAGAGTCTAAATGGAAGCTGACCTAACAGTGGAATGGACCTGAGCAAATTCATACCTTTCTTTGGCTTTATTTTCATGAAAATCTTCTTACCAATGTCAATCATTATCATCACCATTTGATTGATTATACTTTATATGATGTTTATAGTCAAGTGGAGGAAACAATGATCCACATTTTAAGAGACTGTAAAATAGCAAGTGACCTTTGGACTTGTTTGGTTCTTTTACCTAAGTTAGGTCATTTTAATTCTATAAATTTTAATGACTGGTTTTTGTTTAACTTGCAGAATGGCTTTTCCAATGATAAAGAGATAGACTGGCCTATCTTCTTCAGGACTGCATGTTAGATGCTCTGGCATAATTGGGATAAGTAGTTGTTCAACGCCAACTACCAAGCTCCAATGAATCTCTCAATTTTAGTGCAATCCAAAGTGCGAATGTTTACTGCTACTTCAGTCCATACTGTGAGCTTGGCCAAGATTGTTCAGTGTAGAAAAGTTATGATTTGAAAGCCTCATGATCATTCGTAGAGAAAATTCAATATTTATAGGTGTCTCAAGCAGGCTTTAAAAAGTTCAACTACTAGCAGTTTCCTAAAAAATAACATGAGAGGTTGGCTTGGTGATTTCGTGGCCAACCTAGGCTTTTGTAGTGTTCTGATTGCTGAGCTTTAGGACATGTTGTATGGCCTTCATGTCTCCTAGGAGTATGGAGTTAGACAATCAATGCATGGTAGAGGCCATCCAGGGGCGTTACCATATCCCCCTAACATGCAAAACATTGTTTAAAGAATGGGAAATTGATATGATATATCCTCAACTTTGGACAAATTTTCAATTTAATCATACTTTCAAAGTTGTTTCAATTTGGCTCTCCAACTTTTAGATTTATGCCAATTCTATTCAAATGGCAATGGACATGAGGTAGAGCTGAGATGACATTCCTACGTGACTTAAGAGTATCTGACATGGCAAAAAGTGTCTTACATAACCATCTCATATGATCAACTATATCATCAAATTTTCGAGCTGTGTCAAATCTATCTACACGATAAATAAATTTTGAGATTTTTTAAAATTATGTTCATAATTGTTTAATTATGCATATAAAGACTATTTAGTACATATTTTTAAGGATTAAATACAAAAATAAATAAAATAAATAAAGAAATCTTTAGTAATTAAAAAGAGAGAGAGAGAGAGCTCCCGCTTTCTAGCCATTGAAAATGGCAAGATGCCTATCTGACAATCACTTAATTTTTTTTACTAAATCACCACAAATTGAATATTTATGTTAAAATAACCACAAGTTGAAAAGTAATTTATTTTTCACCTAAAAATGAAATAAATCTACTAATAGCTCTTAAATTATCTAGGCATAATATATGTTTTTTGATATAATTTTTTATGTTTAAAGTGAAATTTATTTACTTCAAATAGAAGTTATATGACCTAAATATTGATGGACTATACAATAGGAAAGTCATTTCTCTTAAATTGATGAAAATAAAATTTGAATTTTACACCTCAAAATGCCCTTTATTTTTATTTATTTGTATATTTAATCTTTAAAAAATATTTACAATATTAAAATTCAAATTAAAAATAATTTTATTTTATTTTTAAAAGAAAATAATTTATTATCATAATTCAACACTGAAAACTAAATTGAGTCAATCAATTTTAATTTTTCAATTATAACTAAATAGTTTTTATATGCATAATTAAACAATTATGAACATAATTTTAAAAAATCTCAAACTTTATTTATAGTATAGATAGATTTGACACAACTTAAAAATTTGATGATATAGTTGATTATATGAGATGGCTAAATAAGATTTTTTTTTTATCATATCAGACACTTTTAAGCTACATATGAATGTTATTTTAATTCTATCTCATACCTATTGTTGTTTGGATAGAATTGACACAAATCTAAAAATTAGAGAGTTAAATTAAAACAATTTTAAAAGTATGACTAAATTGAAAATTATATCAAAGTTAAAAATATACCAGATCAATTTCCCTTAAAAGAAATTATGGACCTCATTCGAAGAGATTGGATTGTCAATGTGGTGCACACTTTCAAAAAAAGGAAACAGTTGCGCAGAATTCATGGCTACCCATGCTCGCAACTATCCCATTGGTTTCACCTTGATTGAGAGCCCTCCTAATGGTTTATGTCCCCTGTTGTTCAAGTATAAAACAGGAGTTTTTGTTTTTAGTTTTTAGTTCTTTTCTGGCTCTGGCCTTCCTTTTTTATGTAAAAAAAAAAAATCATATATATATATATTTTTATTTTCTACCCGCCAGCCAAATATAACAATAATTTTGCTAAAAAATTTCACCGAAGTTTTAAGTGGAAACCAGCTCATATTGCTTACATATTTTCAAACTTAGGGGCAAGCGCCATAGACGAGGTTTGATGCCATTTTTCAATCTGGGTTTGGTTGGTATTGTCAAAAGAAAATGGGTTTGGTAGATCTCTCCATTGAAAATGTCAAAATTAATTTCCATAAGCAATTAAAAAGTAAATTATCACATGAATATTTTCATATCATTTCCACAATCCAACTTTATATTTTCAGTATTTTTTTCCATTTTATAATAATAAATAAAATTTTTAATAATTTAGTAATCACCTTTTTTTATAAATAATATAAAAATTTAAATTTTATTCTTGCTCATTTATAAAATTATCTTTTAATTACTTTAATATATAGAAAAACAATTATATTGTATAATTTATAAAAATAATTGTCTTTATTATATAATATATCAATATGGGAGATTTTATGGTTACTCTCTTTTTAAACTATTTTAATTTTACTTTACTTTCAATATTACGAAATGAGGTTATTTTCTAATAGTAATTGTTGAGAAACTAATTTTATTGTGTAAAAAATAAATTAATAATAAAATATATAATTTAAATTATTTAATTACTATTTTAAATTAAAAAAAATCTAACGTGGATTTTTAGGTGAATTTCTAATCTAGTTAGCATTAAGGCTTTAATAGCTTTTTAGCATATTGATTTATTTTATTGTTTTAGGAGCAACTTCAATAACTATAACAAAAAAAAAAATAGTTGCCTATAGTAGTAGATTTTAATGTACGAATTTACATTTTAATTTGAAATTTTATTTATTTATTTATTTATTTGCTTTGAGGGAGGACAATATCGTCATTTAATACCGTAAAATAATTTAGAGGCTGCCCAAAAGGTGCCAACAATAAAATGATGTGACGCTTCGGCGTGACGAATACACGTCTTTTCACCGTAATGTGCCACCTCATCGAAACAAAACATCTTACTACAGAGACGAGCAAGTTGAGAAGCTTTCCAATCTTCCACTCGCCGCAAGTACAGAAATCAAAGTTACTCTCTACATCCAACACTCACCTGTCCATCAATCCTATTCAGCAACAGAACTCTCGAACAGCACTGCTAGAACCCTCTACTGTGGACACGTGTACCCAAGTTGTGTACGCACTTGTATGGTGCGGAAAGTAGAGGAATGTTCCCCTAAGGTGGCCACTAAAAAGCACGTGTAAATTGACCACGTGTCACGGGCAAAAGCAGACGCGCAAAGTAATATTTAGTTTCGGTGGGGTGTTTGGTGGGCCCATTTCTTTGAAAAAGGTTATCGGGACATAAAAAGACCATGGTGGGCCCAGTACTGATCTGTACACGACATGGCCATACAAAAATACATATTCTTTTATTTTTCTTGAAATTTACGTGTGACTTTCTATACGACATAGCACTATCCTTATACTTTCATGATAATTTCCCTTTTTTTTTTTTTTAACTGAATTTATATTATAAGTAATTCATGATAAGCTAACGAGAGTAGTGTTCCGGCTAATACTGAAAATTTTTTTCCTAACACAAAAAATGAATTTCACTCATCATTTATATATTTTTTTCCCTAAAAGAACAAGCATACCTAAAGATAAACTGTTACATGTACTATAAAAAATTTTCCTACTATATATAGAGAGAAATTTTTTTAATCATCAACTTACATATTCTGAAAAAGTGAGATCGGAGCATAATTAAATATATTTTTTTTATTTTTTTCAAATTGGAGCAAAAAAAATAAAATGGAGCAAAATTTCATTATATTTTTTAAAAATTTGTACCATATATCAACTTGATTTACCATTTTATGATCAAAACACCTAAATAATGAATAAAATTTCCTATTATTATGAATACATTCATCAACATTGGAAATTTATACTTCAATCTATATCATTTACATATTAAATTAAAAAAAATAATTGGGTGATTTTTTATTTAAAAAAAGATCAAAAAATACCCAAAAAAATTATTTTGCAAAGATAGAAGAAGAAAAAAGTCTAAACTTACTATTAGAATAGTGAAATTATATTTTGTTTTTAACTTGACATCGATTTCAATATCATAGAGAAATGAAAGAACAATTAGTAACTAATATTTAAATATATTTTTGTGAGTCATTATTATAAATAAATTTAGGAAAAAATTAAATTCAAAACCTCTTATTGTAATTGTAAAGTAAAGATTTCTTTGAGCTAAGCCTTAATTAATATTGAAATTTTAACGTTAAAAATTTTTGAATTCAAATGTAAAAGTAGTTCTAAAAAAAATGTAAAGGCACTATTTAGGTTGTTATTTATTGGTATACTTATTTAACAACTTGAACGTTGGTATGAACGTTTGGTATAAATATTTTATTTTGTAAATATTTTGCATAGTTTACAATTTTGTATAAATAATTATGATGTGTCCCTTACCACTGTCTTTGACAAAAAAAAATCAGAAAAAATTATAAATTTATTGCTTTTATTTTTATTATTTTTCTATTTAAATATCTAATTTTATTAATTAAATACCTAAACATTAGAAAAGCATACAAACATAGTATTTTTGACTAATTTAATGTTAATTAGGTGTTCAATTAAATCAAACATAATTTACTTTATCTCAATTATTAATCATGTCATTTACCACATGTTGCAATATTTAAAAGATAAAATTATTCTTATTCAGTCACCATTCATATCTGCGGTGAAAATTAATGTTAAAACTATTTTTGTCAATTCATAATCTTTGATAAGATTAATTTTATCGTTTAAATAATGCAACACACATGACACATGACATGACCAATGACTGAAATAAAAGTGGATCCTATTTGATATGAGTCAGCACCCAGTTAACATTAATCTAGTGGAGACACTACATTGGTTTGTTTTCTAAAGTTCAGACACTTAATCGTAAAAAAAAAAAAATTCAAACATTTAAATAAAAAAAATTACAAATAGAGTATCTATTTACAATTTTATATATTTATTTTATATTGTGATGTGAAAAATAGAAAATATTTTAAATTTAAATTTTTATCTAAAAATATTAATAAATATTGTTATCTAAGTACTATATAAAATTTAAAAAAAAATTAATATTACATAACATATAAATCTTTATCTTTATTTTTATTGTCTCTTATAAGTAGTTTAAGTAATAAAAAATATGTACATTCAAATCAAAATTTAAAACTTCCTTCTTGTTACTTTTCCTTTTATAGTTTGAAAAATAACCATTTCAAACTAGTTAAAAAAAAAAAATCTTCATCCTTATCAATCATAGAGCTTAGACATGCAAGGGTGTATTTTTTTTTTCCCTTTCTTTAGTAAACAATAATGCAAGAATTTGGGGTATAGACATCCAAAAAATGGGATCATCTGTTTGTGAATGCACCCTAATCGCTATCTATTGACTTTGTATCCATCCATAATCACGGCCAAAATTAAGTTAATATGAAAAATGTATGCCAATTGAACACACAAGTCCAATTATTTTAGTCTTTTGACAATGAAACAAACCACCAACATCATGCGTTGATGAGGGCATTCGTTTGCCTTGGTTTTTATTTATTTTAGCCTTTTGACAATCAAACAAACCACCAAGATCATGAGTTGGATAGGGCATTTGTTTGCCTTATTTTTTTAAGTGTTTTATGAGATATAAAATTTATAATTTATAATTTTTTATTTATAAAATTATTTTTATTTAATTTAAAAAGGAAAGATAATCTTTCATACAATGTTGTAGGCGGTGGGGTTTAGCGTGCGCCCAAATGTTTAGCGATTACGACACTGTGTAGGCTTGAGACCTATTAGAAAATACGATATAGGTCTTGAGCCTATTCGAAGATGGAGTCGCCACCCGGATAAAAGTTAGGACACACTGTACAGCAACTGGATCCCATGGAGGTTTCCAGAAGCCGTCATCAGAAATTGAGTTCGGAAACTGGATATGAACGTTTGAATGCTCACCTAACCTTGCCGTTGGCCTCCGTTTGTGTTTTGCGTTTTATTATCTTTAATTATTTAATTATTTCCTCATTTACATTCAAAATTGCATTTGCCTTTTGTAATAACCCTAGATTTGTAAATTATTTTATTTTAAAATAGGATATGCAGTGTTAATAAATTTTAAAATAATATTTTATTATTTTGTGAATAATTATTATTATTTTACGTTTAATTATAATTTTCTACATAAATGTATGTATTAACGTATATTATTTCGGACAATATTATTTTAATAATGCTTACTTTAGTGCATTGATATTTTAATATTATTATTTTAATAAATTACATTATTGACTTTTATTTTATGAGTTAATATATATATATATATATATATATATATATATATATATATATATATATATATATATATATATATATATATATATGTGTGTGTGTGTGTGTGTGTGTGTGTGTGTGTGTGTGTGTGTGTGTGTGTGTGTATATGTATATATATGTGAATATATAAGTGTGTGGTGTGTGAATTTAGTATAATATAATAATATATATTATGCTATATAGTTTATTAAATTTATATTATATAGTTTTATGTATTATATACAAAAATCAAAAACTAAAAACTTACCCATTATTCTTCTTCCCTCCCGATCTTCACCACCATCACCGCCTGCCATCCCATTTGCTGACCGTCAGAGTGCCTCCCCTTTTAGCCCTTGTCGCCACCGCCCTTTCCCTACTTCTCTGTGCCGACAGCAGCTCCAGAAGCCGTAAGAAGCTGAACTTTCTACTCCTCCGTCCAAAGCATTTTCGACCACCAAATCGGACATTTCTAGTGTCGTTGCACTTCTGGAGCTTCGAGGAGGAGGAATCTAAGCTCCTTTTAGCTTGAAATCATGTTTTGGTAGGGTGTTTTGCTCATTTTCAATTTCAATCATTCTAGGGTTTTTGATTTTTTTTTTTGAGAATCTTGCTTGATTCATGAAAAATCCCTTTACAAAAGTTGATCCCTCTAGCTCAATCTATATCCCTGAATTTTTGTGTGATTTTTGGGAATTATTTTGGTTTTTGTGAATTTTTGAATATTTTATTATTTTCATAAATTAATTATATAAATTATGCGATTGTGATTTTTAGTGTTATTGGTGGTTAATATTAATTTTAGAATTTATTTTATATTTTTTGTGAATTTTTTGTAATTTTTATAATTATTTTTAGTTTATGTCAATTTTGAAAATATAGGTTATATATATGTTTTGTTAGAAATTATTGGTTAATTATATGTTTTTGTTGATATTATGGAGATATATGTTGAGAAAATAATTTTTTGTATTTATATAATTTTTATTGAATTTTTTTGAGTATTATTAGTATTTTATGTGTATTTTTAAATGTTAGGGGTAATTTGGTAATTTTAGTTAAATATAATGTTTAATTGATTTTTATAAACATTTGAAGTAAAAAAATGATTTTTATAAATTATTTACTAATTTTAACTAATTAATACTAATTTTCAAAAATTATTTTCAAATAATATATAATATACTATTTTTGTAAATAAATGGATTTTTAGTAAATTTTAATTTATGTTTGGACTAATTAAGTAATTTGGATTTATAAAATGAATTTTTATTAATATTTGTGAAATTATCGAGAAAATGGATTTTTAATAATATTATATTATTAATTAGGGTTTTTAAGTTATTATTAGGAAAATAATTATTTTTGGTATTTTAATACTTAATATGCTATATTTTGATATTTGAAGGGCATTTATGGTATTTATTAATTTTTATATATTTTATTGTGTTATTTGAATTTTTGGTGAATTGTGGACCTCGGTTGGAGATTTTTGTAGTTCGGGATCCCAACCGAGAGTTGTTTGAATCATAGTATTAGAAGTATATTTTCCTTGCAGGACTGACTCTACTTTTAGTAGAGAGATGTCTATTTTATAGAGAAGGTTCTACTAAATTTTTGGTAGAATTCTCGTAAAATGTGACATCAGGTTTAATTATAATTTTGTGTCTATTTGTGTTTAGAATTCTAGATCGAGTCTCTAGAAGCCTAAGTTAGAGTTATTCTAATTCATGATTGTTTTATTATTTAGTTGCACCAAAATCGAGGCTAGCGGACCAGGCCCGTCGGACCAATCTCGTGGAGTGCATCCATGTGAGTTATTATTATTATATATATACATTGCTTTAAGTTGCATGTTTTAGAATTATATATTTTAAATGTAAAATTTTGCATAATTGCTTTATTAAATGCTTAAGTATATTTTAGGTATATTTTTAGTATATTATTGGTATATTTAAAATAAATGCATGCTTTCTTTTTTATTTATGCTCAAATTATGTTTAAGTATATTATTGGTTGATTTTGAGTATATTTCATGATTTAATCGAATTTATTTTATGTATATATATACCTGAAATATACTTAATTTATTTTAGGTATATTTCTGGTATATATATGGTTTACTTAATCATTTTGAATGCCATTGTATATATTATTTATTCTCGAATGTATGTTTTATTTTAAAATGAAGGATATCAATAGAACGTACTTCCTAGTGGGTAGTACTAGGGCCGAGTACGTACCAGTGCGATAGATTGTAGGTTGAATTACTAACATATTTGTAGAAATTATGACTTGATTGATTTGATTTGATTGATGTGAGATGTGATGGATGGTGTGATTGCTGGAGCTTGGTTGACCAAGTGTCTCAGGTCCAATCACACTGACAGTTAGACTGTTAGAGCTCGGTTGACTTAGTGTTTCGGGGCCAGTCTACTGTCTAGTTGGATTAAGTGAATTTACTTGAAATTAAGTGAGTCAGTACGACTAAAGCATTTCTTATTGATATTTGAGGTTGCGATAATTTAGGGTTCTATTTGATCCTTCATAAACTGATATTTTTCAGTATTATATATAAAGTGATTTTCAGCATCTGTGTGTACATGTCTATTATATATTTATTATATATACTTATTAGTGTTTGCATTTTTCATTTAGAAATGCGTGTATATATATTATAATAATTCACTCAGTGAGGTATGACTTCCCTCAGTTGATGTTTTTACAGGAAAGTCCTCTTCTTCAGACCTCAACAGTAGACCTATTCGTCGGATTTCTTCCGCCACTGTTTTATTATGTAAATTACTTACTTAATTATTTTATATTGTACTCTAGAAACTGCAGTAGTTGTATTTGTAACAGTAGTGAGTTTTATTTATTTGATGTTTGAGATTTTAATTCAAATGTTTAATCTAAATATTGTATTAGATTATTTCATGATGAAGGAGATTATTTTATTATATTAAATTAAAAATTTTAATTATGATATATTTATTTTAATTTTATTTATTGTATGTTTTATTATTTTAAGGCTTGCTACGGGTTCCGGATTCGAAAGAATTCCCGTTCTCTAGTGCCGGTCATGACCCTGGTTTTGGGTCGTGACACCTTCATTCACTTCCCAAGTTTTATAGTTAAGTCCGAGTTTGCACATTAGTCCAATTTCATGCCTTTGAATCCCAATGTTTGACAAAAATAAAATAAATAATAATTTATAATCATACATCCAAAATCAAAAAGGGGAAAGGGATTAAGGATTACAATGTTTTTAGACTAAATAAAAGAATAATATACAGAAAATAAACTAAACATATACCGAAAATAAACTGATAAATAACATAAATGCAATAATATAAAAGGAATAACTAACAATGATGACTACTCAATGATGGAAATCATCAAGTAATTCCTGCAAATAACACACAATTAGTCCTTCCTTTAAAAAAAATGAAATCACATATAATGATACTTATAAAGAGGTTATATAAAAAGGGGTTTTAATGTTATGAACTTTACGAACTAAAAAAAAATCATCAAATGATCAAGATGAGCATCATCATGCAATGAGATGGCCATGTTTAGTGTCAAAAGGGCATATACCAAAGAGGTTATTAGGACAAGCGTTAATAAAAAATGAAGCTAAAAGCAGGCCAACCTGTTAATGTGGTGATCGCCTCATCGCCTCATTGATGATGCGACGCCTCATCAATAGAGGCTCCTGGTATTTTTAAGGTAGAAAAAGACATATAACACAATGAACAAAGGAGACAAACTTCATTGACAAGAGGCAATGCCTCTATGAAGAGGCATTGCCTGATCAACAGGCCGATTCCAACTCTCAAACGTTCAGAATTCTACTTTAAGTAACAATACATGCACACACACACTCTACAAGCATCAAAACTACAACTACATACAAAGGTATTCAAAGATCACATCAGTAAAGTGGGATTTCAAAGTAAGATAAACTAGAAATATACGTAAAATATACTAATGACTTAGTTACACACAAGCAAGAACACACATAATGAAGAACATGTTAAGTTTGAGTGCAAGTTTTCTACCAAAATGAGAGACCCTCAGAGATGTTTGATCCTTTCTAGGATGTGATCTCCACTTTTAACATAAGCTTCTCCTTTATTCTCTTAGGAAAGTGTGGACTCGTTTGCTTCAATCTCTCCCTCTTCCTTAAGGACATTTTTTTTACTTTTCTCTGTTGTTGTTTTTTTTTTCAGAGCTCTCCTCTCTTTTTTTCTTTTTTTTTTTCAATAATGGCCAACCCCCCTCCTCTTTCTCTTTTTTTTTTCTTTTATTCCCTAGCTTCCCCATGCCCCTAAGCCCTCTAGCTCATTATGAGCCTCCATAGCCTTTTTCTCTTCTCCAAAAATCTCTTTTTCACGTAAGAATTAGGTTTAAAGGTTGAAGCCCACACCACTTGGCCACTATAGTTGTAGCTGCATTTAATGCAGCTACAAGTGGGCTGCCATAGAGGCGGCACCTCTTTAATGAGGTGATCGCCTCATTACACTGAGGCGATGCCCTTTTGCACTGAGGCGATGCCCTTTTAGCCTAAGGCAATGTTGGGCCAAACGGGCTTGGGCCAATTTTGGATAATTGGGCTGGGTTTTGGGCTTTTTAGGCTTTAGGTTTTCAAGTCCACTTTCCATTAGAGATTCAGGTTTCATTCTTATGTCTAAGTTTCACGTTCTCATCATCAGGCTTGACAACGGGCTGATCAAACTGAGCATCCCTAATTCGTCCCCTAACATGGGCCGACCGAATTAAGTGTCTACAATTTGCCCCCTGATTTTTTAAAAAATCAAATGCATGCAATGATAATTTTTCAAAAAATCACATGCACAACAACAAATAAACATTAAGATGAGCAACATACCTGACTCTCAGGTTTCACCAGAGAGATGAATCTTTCAATTCTGAAATGTGACCGTGATCCTCGGGTTTTCCTAGCCTGATCAACCACTCATTAATATTTGATAAAGTATTCAAAGACTCTTAACCTTGGGTTTTCCTGGCTCGATTCTCACAATATTAAAACTCAATTCTAGGGTTTTCCTGGCCCAGTCCTCACAATACACGAAACTTGATTCCCAGGTTTTTTTGGCCCGATCCTCACAACATTGAAACTTGATTCTCGAGTTTTCCTGGCTCGATTCTCACAACATTAAAACTCAATTCTAGGGTTTTCCTGGCCTAGTCCTCACAATACACGAAACTTGATTCCCAGGTTTTTTTGGCTCGATCCTCACAATATTGAAACTTGATTCTCGGGTTTTCCTGGCCTGATCCTCACAACATTGAAACTTGATTCTCGGGTTTTCTTGGCCCGATCCTCGCAACACTGAAACTTGATTCTCGGGTTTTCTTGGCCTGATCCTCATAATACTAAAACTTGATTCTCGAGTTTTCCTGGCCCAATCCTTACAATGCTGAAACTTGATTCTCGGGTTTTCCTAGCCTGATCCTCACTGGGGATGTGGTTTGTAGATTTTCCTAGTCTAATTATCACTCCTCTGGGGACATAGACTTCCGGGTTTTCCTAGCCCAGTTGTCATTTACTTCTGACTTCGAGGATACTACCCGAATAGTCATTTTAATCTTTGAGCTTCGGGGATTCAAAATCGAATAACCTTATCCTTGAGCTTTGAGGATTCAAACCTGAACAGCCTTGTCTTTGAGCTTTGGGGATTCAAAATCGAACAACCCTCTCTTTGAGCTTTGGGGATTCAAACCCGAACAGCCCTGTCTTTGAGCTTCGGGGATTCAAACCTGAACAACCCTGTCTTTGAGCTTCGGGGATTCAAACTCGAATAGCCCTGTCTTTGAGCTTCGAGGATTCAAACCTGAATAACCCTCTCTTTGAGCTTCGAGGATTCAAACCAGAACAACCTTGTCTTTGAGCTTCGATGATTTAAACCAAAATAACCCTCTCTTTGAGCTTCGAGGATTCAAGCCCGAATAGCCCTGTCTTTAAGCTTCGAGGATTCAAATCTGAACAGCCCTCTCTGTTAATGGCATAGGTTTTCTTGGCTCACTCTTCCCGAAACTTTATCTCAGAAATCTCTACCTCTGAATTTTGCCTTCTTAGTATGCAATAATAACCATCATTTTCCATTCATCATTTTTCATTCATCCATTTCATTCATTTTTTTTGGGAAACCCTACACCTTTGCCGACTATAAAAATAACTTTTTCCTTATCTCCATTCCCTTTTACTTTTGTCACCTTTCTTTTTTTCCTCTTTCCTCCTCTTGTACTTCTTGTACTCTCTACACCTTTTCTCTTTTTATAGTCAATGGAGAATGAGAGAACACCCTCTGTGCCTGAATGGGATCATATCCTACCTTTTATTAGTGCTTCTAGGAGTCTAGGATTGACCTGAGGAGACTTGATTCCCCTTCAGGCATACTTAGGGTCCCACATCTACTCATCTGCATCTAGAGAGGTTAGTACCCAAAATTTCCTACAAAATCATGTTGGGTTAGTGATTAATCTTGTATAATTATCATTCTAGGGCATTATTTAATTAAACAAACGTGAAATTTATTTTAATTACCAAAAATTAAAAATCATCCCCATCCATGCTTCACAGAGCCGATCACCTCTTTGATGAGGTGATCATCTCACCAATGAGGCGATCGCCTCATTGATGAGATGATTAGCTTCTGTGAAGAGGCAATTGCCTATCGCCCTTTCAAAGAGCCGATCGCCTTTATGATGAGGCGATTGCTTCATCAACAGGGCAAATTGTGCTATTTACACGTCTGTTCATTTTGAATTTCTTTATAAAACCATAAAATGCATAAATTTCACTTCCCTATCTCTTTGTTTGCAGCAGGATGCTCAGACATTCAAGGGTGTCGGGAATTCCCATGGAGCCCGAGTTTTCTATAGTGAATTGGCCGATGAGCAAAGGGATCGGATTCAAGAGACGGGGTTCGAGGACTTCATACTCTTGCTTCCTTCCGAGCAGGGACGCACGGACTATCAACCACTACACGCTCTGATGGAGAGGTGGTTTGATACGACTCACACTTTCCACCTCCCATTCGATGAGACTCTGGACCCTGTGTCGTTTACTGCCATCACAGGGATTGTCTGCGTTGGGGACCTCATCCCTTTTGATGTGAGTCTACATTAGCTGTCTCTGGATAAGGCTACATACATCGAGTGACTTTTGGGTATGACTCCTGACATGAAAGGGACTCATACCCTTAAGTTGGACTTGATCAGGAGTTTCTACACCCGAGAGCGGGCTGCAACGATGATTACTCCCCATGAGATTGACCAGGTGGTAAGGGCCTTCTTGCTCTATCTACTCGGTACCACCTTCTTCACTGACACTGCTAGCTCCATGGACTTGATGTTCTTGCCAGCTCTTCAGGATCTTGACCAGGTTCCTACATTTGATTGAGGTAGCTGTGCTCTGCGACTTCTAGCATGCTATTTTGGTACGTTACGATCCTCTATTTCCTTATCTTGTTCTGACCCCTACTATTTACATCAATTTTCTCAACTTCTCTTTTTTTTTTCCAGGTCTGGGCTCTAGAGCTAGAGCTGCTTGTGGGCGTTACACGAGTGGGGGACCACTTTCTAGCCCTAGGCAGGTGGGGTGCCAGCCATGTCGTGAAGAGGCACCATGCGCGAGTTCACATCCACAGATAACACCTGAACTCTCTGACACAAGATACGATACTTACAAAGCAAAACTTTTCTTATTAGCAAATTATGCATATTCAACTCACTCACATATTGACATCACCCTTTTTGCAGATCCGAAATGACTTGTGGGGGCCTGAGGATACTTGGACCATTGAGATGACTCACTCTAGGTCTTTAGCCCCAAAGAGGGTACTCCTCTATGGCCCTGGGTATCAAGCTTAGTATTTGGGGGAGCAGGTCCTAAACTAGAGGGTAGGTGTTAGAGCGAGGTGAGTCCCCAGGTCTCCTCTTGATAGTATGCTTTAGGCTCATGAGCTTGATGGCGACAACTTTGCTCAGGCTTTTATAAGCTCACCAGTTGTGGATCATACAATTAGTGTAAAGAACCGGTATACAGAGTTCGTTCGCACCCATCTTCTATTGACGATCCCCTTCTAAGCTGCTTCTACCTCCCAGGTATGTCCTTATCATCTTTCCTTACCTTGAGAATTGATTGCACTCTTAACATGTTTCTCCTATATTTATCTTTAGGCTGCACCTGTTAGACCTGTGGCCTCGGTTAGGTCCCGAGTGCAGGAGAGAGAGCCCTTGAGGCATCGACTGGATCCAAGTAGGGAGGAGACTTCTACAGTTGGCGAGCAAGTCGAGCCGACTATTGCCCCCAGTTTTTAGTTCATCCCAGACAGCTTTATTCATGTCCCCGACCCTCTAGCCCGATGTTGGGTTCCTCCTGGAGAGTGTCGCGTTAGTTCTTGACCTTGAACGAGGATTTGACCCCTGCATGCACCCCTGGTGGTGCTACTCATGTAAGCTTTTTCTAACCTAGTTTCATTACGATTCTCAAACCAACCGTTAGTTTTAACATTTATTTCAACAATGTAGATTCCTCTGGATCAAGGCCTATATAGGTATCATATAATAGAGGCCCAGAGAGACTACACGCTGGAGATCACCCAGCAGTGGAGGGTGAGAATCTTTTATTTTATACATGTATGCATGCTTACATGGTTTACTAACCTATGATTTGTCTGAACAGGATCGGGATGTGGCCAGTAGGGTGAGGATCGCCACCCTCGAGTGTTAGATTGACATGTTTCAGATTGATGAGGATGACAAGGATGAAGACAAGAGTGGCAACGGCACTGGAGGAGAGGCTGACCCTGAGGGTACTAGATCAGACGCTTGATGTACCGGAATTAAAACTTGTGTAGTCTTTGAACAATGAACATAAAATTTTGATTATTGATTTAGAGACAGAATGTTTGCAGAATTCATCATTCTCCTCGATTAAATTCATTTATTTTATTTTTTCACATGTGAGCTAATTTCAATGATTACATATATATCTACCCCACTATATTTTAATTTGCGCCTATTGAAAATGCACAATTTGAAGAAGCGTAATAACCCATATTACTGATGAGGTGATCGCCTCACTGACTTTTAATGAAGAGGTGATCACCTCTTGCGGCTAAGGCGGTGCCTCATTGATGAGGTGATCGCCTTAGTAGCAGGTGGTCTTGCCCCTTTAAAAACCCACATTCTTGTGTTTAGCCCACTTCTTGAGCTCCCCTCATCCCTAACCTCTTATTTATCTCTCTAAGCACCTCTGAAAGTTATAATCATGACTGAACAGAGTTTGCGCCTACTACAACTGATCTTCAAGGGTCTAGACAATAAATCTTGGACTAGATTAGAACCTTTTCACCTTCTGGTCTTCAAATCACTCCATACTAGGAGAATCAACTTCCCTTTTCTCCATGCCATGGTTTAATTTTGGGATCCCCATAAATATGTCTTTTGATTCAATACAATAGAAATATGTCCCCTGCCAGGGGAATTCAAGGCAATTCTTAACCATCATATAGATTCTACTTGCCGACGTGCGGTTCCTGACCTTGAAAACTCGGATTCCAGCTCCATTCAGCACCAAATGGCGCGTATGTTCAACCTTCCACCCCGGTCTTCTTAACACTGTATCTTTAGTTTAGAAATCAAACTAGAGTCTTTTCTCGAGGTCACCATGAATGTGGACAAAGAAGAAACTTATTAGCCTTGCATGATAGCCCTCTGTTTGTATGCTCGATTTCTACTAGTTTCTTCCTTAAGACACTGCGATTCGAAGATCCTTTCCATCCTTAATCAAGTGGAGTCAGGGTTCAATCCTTGCCCTCTCATCTTAGCAGAAACTATCATCAGATTGGACGAATTCATGAAGACACGACGATTCTCAGGAAGTCCATTCCTATTAACGGTAAATTTTCCATTGTCCCTTCCTAACTTCCAACTATCATACTATCTACGTCTAATCATTTGCAAACCCGTAGATGCGATTTTATGAAAAGTTGGGCCTAATCGAACCTCCTTAAGACATCAGATGCTACAAAGCAAAGCATTACAGAAAAAAAAGCTACATCCCATTCCTATAGATATTCATGGCTGGCTATCGACATTCCCTGATACACTGATCCGCTTGATGTGCCCCTGGTGGGGGTTACAGCATGTGACCATTCGATCTTACACGTATTGTATCCCGATTGTCGGTCTCCATTTTGCCACTTTCTAGAATCCAGCCCGCCTCTGCCACTAATACAGTTACAAATAACTGATTATAGAGCTTGTTCATGAGTTTGAGCTAGGGCCCCTTTCTCAAAATTTCCTAGACCACCTGGTGGCAACTTGGCCTCAAAGAGTCATCGAAAGAAATTTAAGCTACGATGGAGATTAGACTACTGATGAATATTACAAAGCATGGGTTTGTTTGCTGCAGATAGAAAGAGATGAATTTATTAAATACAAAAGGACAAGAGAGTTACAAATGTTAAGTTCACAGGGTAGACAATAAAAGAAGAGAAAACAAAATTAGCTTATGAAATAAAGTCATCATTTCCCCTTTTGTTAGATGTAATTTTCCTTGTGTACTAGTTAAACGGCTTGTAATAGTCACATTATATAATGTTTAACAATAATTAAAGCAATCCATTTCATTTCATTTAAGCAAAAAACATATATACATTTCACTTTTGGTATATCTCATGTTATTAGTTGGCTTTCCTTACAAGTTTTTTAACTAATCATTTTGTGTCTCTCTCTCTCTTTTTACATGTCCTTAACTTTGCTTGGATCGCCTCTTTTGAGGTTTTCGATCCAGTAGGACCTTTTTCTTTTTTTTCTTTTTAGTCTCTAACTTTTGCCTAGACAGCCTCTTTTTGAGGTTTTCTCCCTAGCGAGAATTTTTATAGAAAGTATTTCTTGAGCTTGTCTAAGTTGATGGGTTCTTTGAACTCGTTTCCCTCTATGTTGGACAAAATGGTAGCGCCTTTCAAAAAATAACTTCTTTACCAGATACGGTCCCTCACACTGATTTTGGGCTTAAACTTTCCTTGAGGATCGGTCATGACTGATTTTGTAAGTTTCAACACCAAATCCCCTTCTTAAATCTTGCCTGGCTTGATCTTCTTATTGTAGGCATGGGATATTCTTTTATGATACAGCTGAGAATGATACATAGCCTTCATCCTCTTTTCATCCAGCAATGTCAATTGAGCCAACCTGTTTTTGACCCACTGATACTCGGGAAGTTTAGTTTCCAGAAGGACTCTCAATGACCTTATCTCAACCTCTACTGGTAAAATAGCCTCACACCCATAAACTAAAGAGTACAAAGTGACTCATGTTAAAGTTCTAGCAGTGGTTTGGTACCCCCATAATGCGAATTGTAAGTAATTGGCCTAATCTCGGTAATTTTCTAGCATATTGGCCAGGATCTTTTTTACATTCTTATTTGCTGCTTCCACTGCCCCCTTTGCCTGTGGCCTATATAGAGATGAACTGTGGTGCTCAATCTTATAGTCTTTCAGTAGTGTAGCCATTTCTGCTCGAAATTGAACACCGTTGTCTATAATTATGTGGTGTGGCAGACCATATCTATAGATTATGTTCTTTTCGATGAACCTTGACATCTGCTTTGACCCCATAGTAGCATAAGATTTAGCCTCAACCCATTTGGAGAAGTAGTCGATAGCCACAATGATATACCGATGGCCATTAGTTGCTTTAGGCCTTACCTCTCCTATGATGTCAATCCCCTATACAGCAAATGGCTAAGGAGAAGTTATTCCCTGAAGCTCCATAGATGGTAGGTGGCTAACATCACCATAAGTTTGGCAATTATGACATTTCTTCACAAATCTAACACAATCTACCTCCATGGTGAGCAAAAAGTACCCATAACGGGCTATTTTATTTACCAAGACAGTTTTATTCATGTGTGGCCCGCACACGCCCTCATGAATCACTTCTGTAAGCTTCCGGGCTTCATCCTTATTAATACACCTTAGGTGAACCTCGATTGGAATTCTTTTGCATAACATCCCGTTGTGACTTATAAACTGTCAAGACAACATTTGCAGGGATATTCTTTCTTTCTTATCAGCATCATCTAAAAATTGCCCTACTTCTAAATACCTTTGTAAATCATAGAGCCAAGGTTTCTTAGTAGCATCCACGAGCATCACTCTTACCTCTTCATAACAGGGGACTCGGGACTTTGTGAGAATTAAGGGCCTAGCTTTTGGTTGTTTCCCACTTTCCCATATAGAGGCCAGTGTGGCTAGGGCATCAGCTACCTAGTTTCCTTCCCTTAGCAAATGGACAAATTTACACTGAGTAAAGGAGCACAGGATGGTGGCCAGGTATTCCCAGTATAGCTATAATTTATCTTCTTTTATCTCCCATTCTTTGATGGCTTATTTTATAACTAGCATGGAATCTTCGTAGATAGTAACATTTTTTGCCCCTATGCGATGCAATGCCTTTAAACAAAAAATGTAGGCCTCGTATTCTACTTGGTTATTAGTTGCTTCAAACTTAAGTCTTTTTGCCATCGGGATCATTTCTCCTTATGGCGTAACCAAAATTATCCCTATTCCGGCCCCTTTGTTATTGACGGCTCCATCAAAGTACATTTCCTAACCTTGTATCTCTATCGCCCCTAGATGTTCGTTAGGAAACTCCAACTTCCATTTTTGGTTGTCATCCATTAGGCTCTATGCCAAGAAGTTTGCTACTACTCTTCCTTTCATTGTCTTTTTGGCTATGTATTCTATGTTAAACTCCGTGAGTAAAATGAGCTACCTAGCCAATTTTCCTATAAGAGACGGGGTCTATTGGAGGTACTTGAGAGGATCATGTTTAGAAACCACTTGCACTTTATAAGATTGAAAATAGTGTCAGAGTTTTTTCGTCACCCAAATTACTGCTAGGCACGTTTTCTCCATCAAAATATAAGTGGTTTCATAGGGCAGAAGCTTCTTACTCAAATAATACACAGCATGTTCTATCCTCTTTTCACCTTCTTATGCCAACATTACCCTTATTGCGTCTTCCTCAATTGCTAGATATAAGGTCAAGGCTTTACCTGGTCTCGGCAGTTGTAAAATAGGAGGATTCATCAGATAACCCTTGATAGCTTCAAAGGCTTGTTAACATCTTTCATCCCAAACAACAGGTTGGTCTTTCTTTAGAAGCTTAAAGATGGGATTGTATATGGCTGTCAATTTGGTTATAAATCTGCTGATATACTGTAAACACCCCAGAAACCCTCAGACCTCTTTTTCATTCTTTAGTGCAGGCATTTCCCTGATTGCCTTGATCTTGTTTGGGTCCACCTCTATTCCTTTCTGGTTGAAAATGTGTTCTAATAGTTTCCTAGATGTAACCCCAAAAACACACTTCTACAGGTTCAGTATGAGATTATACTTTTCTGCCCTAGCCAAAAACTTGTCTAGCGCTTCAAAATGCCCTTCCCTGGTTGCAGACTTCACCATCATATCATCCATATACACTTCTACCTCTTTATGGATCATGTTGTGCAGCAAGGCAGTTGCCATCCTCTGATAAGTGGCCCCTGCATTCTTCAACTCGAAAGGCATTACTCGATAAGAGTAAACACCCTATTCGGTGATGAAAGATGTCTTCAATTTATCTATTACTACTATCATAATCTGATTGTACCCCATAAATCCATCCATGAAAAAGTACATTGCATTGGAAGCCGCACTATCAATTAATGTATCGATATGCAGTAACGGAAAGTCATCCTTGGGCAGGCTTTATTCAAATCTTGGTAGTCTACACACACTCTAACCCTTCCATCCTTCTTAGGAACAGGAACTATATTCGCTAACCACTGAGTGTCCTCTACTACTTCTAGAAACTTTGCCTTCAGCTGCTTTTCGACCACTTCTTTGACCAAGAGAGCCCATTTTGGCCTTAACCTTCTTTGCTTTTGCTTTATTTGCACTATGTGAGGATATGTGTGGATTTTGTGTTTAGAGATCTCCTTATTGATTCCGGGCATGTCTTCATAACCCTAAGAAAATACTTTCTATCTCCTTTTTAAGATTTCTTTCATTTTTTCTCTCTCACCATGAGTTAAACCAGAAGCAAGCAATACATTTTTAGGATTATCATTTGTGCCTAAATTAAATGACTCAGTTTGCATGAAATTAATGTCAAACATATGCATGAAATGATTATCACAAACAGAATAACCATTAGGAAACACATCACACAAATAAGCAAACTCAGACTTCATTACATTCACTTTTAAAAAGAAAAGATCATCAGTCTCAAATAGAGAAGTAATAGAAACATCAAAGTCATTATAAGAGGTATCTATGATAGAGTTGAGGACGTAGGTTTCAAAGTTAAGATCTTTGCTCTGATCATCAATGCCTTTCTGCTCTGAGGTAGCTTTATCCTCTTTAAACTCCTCTTCAACCAGTATCAGCTCCTCAGTAGGGGCTTTTGCAACAGTGACTCCTTTGGCCTTGTTCATAAATTTTGCAAAAATTTTGAATCTCGGGATAACTCCCCCAGCCATCAGGAGAGGTTATGGAGTCCCGCTGTATGGGTGCTCGGTGCCTTCCTTTATAAAGATTTCCCACAGAGTTTTCTTTCCAACTATGGTCTCCTTTTCCTCCTCTTCAGATTAGCCCCACACACTTACCTCTTCCCCAACTCCGTCAGCCTCTTTAAACCCTAACCCGTGCTTCAAAACAGGTACTTTATTTCCTACAAACTCTAAAGGTCCACTCTAATTTTTCCCCAATCCCATGCTAGGCAAAAATTTCATATTGCGCATCATTTTTAGAACCTTTCATCTATCTCATCCTCATAGATTACACAGACTTCAAAACTAGGGCTAAGGGAAATCTGTAATAACCCGTATTTTTAAATATTTTAATACTGCATCGGGATATGCAGTGTTAATAATTTTTGTATATATATATTATGATATTTTTACTAGTTAATATGTATTTTAAACTTATTTACATTATTGTATATTATTTTAAGTGTTTTACGTAAAATTTTCCCGAGAATTCTATTTTCGGGGAAATTTTCACGTAAATAATTTACCATTAATTATTTTAAATAGATTTACAGACTTGCATGAACTCATATATATTTTTAAAATACTACATAACATATATATGTGTATTTATTTAATTATTTAGGGTTTAATTAATTACCCTAATATTTTATTATTTATTAATTAGTTTTAATATTATTTAATTATTTTTAGGTGTATTAAATTATTAAAATATTAAATTATATGTGTGTGGTGTATATTTAATGTGTGTGATTTTATATTATTTTAATATATAGTGTAAAGTATATATATATACATATAATATGTTAAAAAATCAAAATTTTAGAAAATTACCATTTCAGCCCCTCCCTCTTCCTTCCTCTTCCCGATCGTCTCCTTCTCCCCCTCACCACTGCTAACTCCGTTCTCAGGCCGTCGGTGTGCCACCAGTAGCTCCGCCCTTCCCAACCAGCAGCTCCGCCACCTTTCCTTCTCTTCTCCGGCGCCGTTTGCCTCTGTCATTGTCGAAAAATTGAAACTTCCCTCCTCACCGTTCACCGACTTCCCGACCACCAAATCTAGTGATTTCAGTGTTGTTGGACTCCCTAGCGTCCATAGAAGATGATTCCAAGATTTGTTTAAGCTTAAAACTTGATTTGGTAAAGGTTTTCTCAATTATTCAATTCGGCCATCTTAGGGTTTTTGATTTTTTTTGAGCTTTAAATGATTGATTCATGAAAAATACCTTAACAAATGTTGATCCTAGTAGCTTAATCTACATGTGTGAATTTTTGTAGAATTTTTGGAGATTATTTTGAGTATTTTTGAATATTTTAATATTATTTTCTGATTTTCTAAAATTAATTAATTAAATTGTGAAATTATGTTTTATGATAAAAATAGGTGTTGAAATGAATTATAGAAATTTATTTGGAATTTTTATGAATTTCTATGTATTTATTTTGAATTTAATTAGTTTATGTAATTTTTGAAAAATTAGGTTAATTGTGTTTTTAATTGAAATTAATTAGTTAATTGAGTTTAATTATTGATGTTATTGATAATATGTAGAGAAATTAATTTTGGATAATTATACTATTTTTGGTGAATTTTTGGGGTAATTTTAATATAATTATACATATAGGGGTATTTCGGTAATTTTACCCTAAATTGAATAAAAATGTAATTTAATTGGTTTTAATAATTATTTAAGGTATAAAAATGATTTCTACAAATTATCTAGTATTTTTAATTAATTAAAACTATTTTTCGTGAGTTATTTTCAATTATATATATAATATATGATTTTTCTAAATAAAATGAGTTTTATCGATTTTTACTGTGTTTTAAGGTTAATTATGTAATTTCTACTTATAAAATGTATTTTTGTGATATGAGGGCATTTTGGGTATTTTTTTATATTATTTTGTGAATTGTGGACTCCGGTCGGTAGATTGTAGTTTGGAGTCCGACCGAGGGGTTGTAATTGTAATTCTGCGTTTATTTTCGAAGTGTGTTTCTTTGCAGGGTCGGCTCTACTCTTTAAGTAGAGAGATGTCCATTTTACAGGGAAGGTTCTACAGAATTTTCAGTAGGATTCTCGTAAAACGTGATGTCCGGTCGAACCCTAAATTTTTATTCTATGTCCAATATTCTAGATCGAGTTTCTAGAATTTTCTGTTAGGTTTATTCTGATGTCTATTATTTATTGTTTGTTTAGTTGCGCCGAGACCGAGGCCTAGTGGACCAGGCCCGTTGGACCTATCTCGAGGAGCGCACTAAGTTTGAGTTGTTATTTTATATATATGTGCTCTAGGGTGCATGATTTTAGAAATATATCTTTTATCTTGATTAAATATGCATAATAGTTTAATTAGTACTTGAGTTTATTTTTGGTTTATTTTAAACTATATGCATGTTTTATTAATAAAACAGGTTTAAAATGTTTTTGAATATATTTCCAGTTTATTTTGTAATTTAATTGGATTTATTTGACGTATATATACTCGAAATATATCTGGTTTACTTTTGGTATATTTCCAGTATATATATGGTTTATGTTGCTATTTTATTTAAGTTCATGCATCATTTGTTTTTAAGAATGTATGCTTTATATTTTAATGAAGGATATCGATAGAACGTGCTACCTAGTGGGCAGCACTAGGACCGAGTACGTACCGATACGCTTATAGCATTTAGGCTATATTACTAACCAATTTGAGGATATTGATTGGAATTGATTTATCTGATGTGTGATGTGATTTGGGAGTGTGATTGCTGGAGCTCGGTTGACCAAGTGTCTCGGTGCCAATCACACTGACAGTCAGACTGCTGGAGCTCGGTTGACTTAGTGTCTTGGGGCCAGTCTACTGTCCAAATGGAACAAGTGAACATATTTGGAATAAGTGAGCCTGTATGGCTAGAGTGTTGTCGAACACTGTTTTGAGGTTGCGATATTCTAGGGTTCTATTTGATCCTTCATAAACGATGATTTTCAATAAAAATATATAAAATAATTTTATTACATCCGTGTCGCTCCACCGGTTATTGAGGCCGAGGATGATGAGTCTTTTCAGGATGAGGTTTTACCTCCTGAGCAGCCAGTTAGATGTAGAGGTCGTGGTAGAGGTAGACCTCAAGGAGCGGCAGGTCGATGTAGGCAGAGAGAGTTATAGGACGAGGAGCCTATTGAGCCTGAGTTTGATGTTCCTGTGCCTCCAGTTGTTCAGCTTGCCTATCAGCAGGGTATGTCTGACCCTGAGGCAGCTTTGTTCTATGCCCGAGTTGGCAGGATTGCCTTCGATGGGACTTCCGATCCGTTAGATTTTCTGCACGTGATCGAGACTCGGACTCGGACTGCTCATACCGAGTACCAGCGGATTATGATCGTCGAGCTATCTGTCGAGGGACCAGCCCTAGACTGGTTTATTCAGATGATCCAGCCCTACATGATGATAATGACCTGGGCTCAGTTTCGAGAGCGGTTTATGAGGAGATTCTGTCCAGAGCCTCTTCGTATGAGCTATTGTCTCCGGTTGACTAGCATTTCTCACGGTGATCGATCTGTAGAGGAGTACACCCGAGAGTTTCTTCAGCTGGGTAGATATGCAGAGGATTTGATGCAAGACCAGTATTTCACAGTCACTACATATGTCACTGGATTGGGTTCAACATTTGCTGGTATGCCTACAGCAGGCCTTACTCTAGAATCTGTGATAGAGTTAGCCAAGGAGATTGAGCTGAGGCTAGTTAGGCAGGAAGCGATGCCTGATTTTTACCAGCTAGGAGTTTAGTCGAGTGGATTGCAGGCTACTCCAAATTTGAGTTTTCATGTTGGTTCGAGTAGTCAGCAGCGAGGTCTGACTCAGCTGAGTCAGAGGCAGCAGCAACGAGTGCATCGGAGCAGTAGACATGGCCGTGGAGGTCAGCGTAGATCATTCAGATTTGGGTCAGGTGCTTCGAGCAGCAGCAATGGTTGTAGTTCTGGATCAGCTGCCAGTGTATGCCAGACCTACGGTAGAGTCCATCAGGGACCGTGTTACCTGACACCACTGACATGCTTTAGATGCGGGCAGACAGGACATTTTGCCAGATCGTGTCCTTACTTCGGGTATCAACAGCCGCAGATTCCATGATTCCCATAGCAGTCGATTGATAGTGCTGCACCTGTGCCATTTCAGTTACCTCCAGCCCAGCATCAGAGTTCCACTGTAGAGTCGTGGTAGAGGTACTAGAGGAGGTGCCAGAGGTGTTGGCCAGTCTTCTACTAGTCAGCAGGGAGGTCGAGGACAGGCTAGAGTTTTCCACCTTACTCAGTAGGATGCTTAGGCATCTAATGCAGTCGTGGCAGGTATTATTTCTATCTATTACCTGGATGCATGGGTTTTATTTGATCCGGGTGCCACACATTCATTCGTTTCTCCTGTTTTTGCTTCCAAGTCTTATTGGCAAGCTTCGAGGATGGCTTTTCCTTTGTCCGTTGCCACTCCTCTGAGCGATTCCTTGGACACCGATATTGTTCTTTTTGGTTGTCCAGTTCTCATGGGAGATAGAGAATTACCCGCTGATTTGATTCTATTGGATGTGATGGAGTTTGATGTTATTATGGGAATGGATTAGTTATCTCAGCACTATGCCGTGGTAGATTGTCGGAATAAAGAGGTGACGTTCAGAATTCCTAATGAAGAAGATTTTAAGTTTGTGGGTGATAGGAGTTCAGCACCTCAGAATCTTATTTCTGCTATTACGACTAGGAAGTTATTGAGGAAAGGTTGTCAGGGGTATTTGGCATTAGTCAGGGATACTCTAGTGGAGAAGTTGTCACTCACAGATGTTCCTATTGCTTGTGAGTTTCCTAAGGAGTTGCCAAGTTTACCACCTCACAGAGAGATTGAGTTCTGTATAGATGTGGTTCCAAGTAGTACTCCTATATCTATGCCACCCTACAGAATGGCTCCTGCAGAGTTGAAAGAGTTGAAGGAGCAGTTGCAAGAGTTATTGGATAAAGGTTTCATTAGACCCAGTATTTCTCCTTGAGGTGCACCAGTCCTGTTTGTGAAGAAGAAGGATGGTACCCTGAGACTGTGCATTGACTACAGAGAGCTGAATAAGGTGACAATGAAGAACAAGTATCCTCTCCCGAGGATAAATGACTTATTTGATCAGCTACAGGGTGCACAGTTCTTTTCTAAGATTGATTTGAGGTCAGGTTATCATCAGCTGCGGATCAGTGAAGCTGATATTCCTAAAATGGCATTCTATACTAGAATCTTGGGTAAAATAGTTGCTAGGTGGAAAAATTCCTAAAGATAGTTGCTAGGTCATTACATGGGCTTGAATCTTGGGTAAAAAGGCTTTGGCTCCCATAATGATATACATCCATATACACCTCCTTACTCAAGGGTCAAACAACGTAGATTAGTACGTGTCGTGAGTAACAATAATCAAATATTCCACCACTAGATTTAAGTGAAACATAGGCAGTAAAGTACTAACTATTGTCGGGTTAATTCAGGACTGAAGTGTTCATTGTGTGCAAAATATGTAGTGAATGCATAAATGCAGGAAGAAATAAGAAAATAATTAAAGATAATAAAATGCAAAACACTAGAATCAGTTTCTCTATCCCTAATGGAGTCGCCACTATATGCAGCGGGGTTTAGCGCTTCCAAGTGTTTGGTGACCACGGCACTGTGTGGGCTCGAGGCCTACTAGGAAATATGATATACGTCTTTGGCCTATTCAAAGATGGAGTCACCACCTGGATAAAAGTCGGGACACACTGTACAGCAACAGGATCCTACAGAAGTTCTCAAAAGCTGTCATCAGAGATCGGGTTCGGAAACTGGGTATGAGCGTTTGAATGCTCACCCAACCTTATGGTTGGCCTCCATTTATGTTTTGCATTTTATTACCTTTAATTATTTCCTCATTTACATTCAAAATTGCATTTGCCTTCATTCACTTCCCAAGTTTTATAGTTAAGTCCAAGTTTGCACATTAGTCTAATTTCATGCCTTTAAATCCCAACGTTCGACAAAAATAAAATAAATAATAATTTACAACCATATATCCAAAATCAAAAAGGGGAAAGGGATTAAGGATTACAATGCTTTTAGACTAAATAAAAGAATAATACATAGAAAATAAACTAAACATATACCGAAAATAAACCGATAAATAACATAAATGCAATAATATAAAAGGGATAACTAATAATGATAACTACTCAATGATGGAAATCATCAAGTAATTCCTGCAAATAACACACAGTTATTCCTTCCTTTAAAAAAAACGAAATCACATATAACGATACTTACAAAGAGATTCTATAAAAAGGGGTTTTCATGTTATGAACTAAAGAAAAATCATCAAATGATCAAGATGAGCAACATCATGCAATGAGATGGCCATGTTTAATGTCAAAAGGGCACATACTAAAAAGGTTTGCATGACAAGCATTAATAAAAAATGAAGCTAAAAGCGGGCTAACCTGTCAATGTGGCGATCGCCTCATTGATGATGCAACGCCTCATCAATAGAGGCTCCTGGTATTTCTAAGGCAGAAAAAGACATACAACACACGTGAACAAAGGAGACAAACCTCCTAGAAGCCTATCAATTGGGCAATCACCTCATTGACAAGAGGCATCACCTGATCAACAAACCAATTCCGACTCTCAAATGTTCAGACTTCTACTTTAAGTAACAATACATGCACACACACACTCTACAAGCATCAAAACTACAACTACATGCAAAGGTATTCAAAGATCACATCAGTAAAGTGGGATTTCAAAGCAAGATAAACTAGAAATATACTTAAAATATACTAATGACTTAGTTACACACAAGCGAGAACACATATAATGAAGAACATGTTAAATTTGAGTGCAAGTTTTCTACCAAAATGAGAGACCTTCAGAGATGTTTTTTAATTATGATCCTTGCTAGGATGTGATCTCCACTTTTAACATAAGCTTCTCCTTTCTTCTCTTAGGAAATTATGGACTCCTTTGCTTCAATCTCTCCCCCTTCCTAGAGGACTTTTTTTTTGCTTTTCTTTGTTGTTTTTTTTTTCAGAGCTCTCCTCTCTCTTTTTCTTTTTTTTTTTTTAATAATGGCCAACCCCCCTCCTCTTTCTCTCTCTTTTTTCCCTTTTATTCCCTAGCTTCCCCATGCCCCTAAGCCCTCTAGCTCATCATGAGCCTCCATAGCCTTTTTTCTCTTCCCTAAAAATCTCTTTCTCACACAATAATCAGGTCTGGAGGCTGGGCCCCACACCACTTGGCCACCATGGTTGCAATTGCATTTAATACAGCTGCAAGTGGGTTGCTATAGAGGTGGCGCCTCTTCGATGAGGCAATCGCCTCTGTGATGAGGCAATCGCCTCATTGGCAGCTGCTAAAGAGGCGATCACCTCATTGCACTGAGGCGATGCCCCTTTGGCCCGGGCTTATGCTGGGCCAGGCGGGCTTAGGTCAATTTTGGATAATTGGGCTGGGTTTTGGGCTTTTTAGGTTTTGGGTTTTCAAGTCCACTTTCCATTAGAGATTCAGGTTTCAGTCTCATGTCCAAGTTTCATGTTCTCATCATCAGGCTTGACAATGGGCTGATCAAACTGAGCATCCCTAATTCGTCCCCTAATATGAGCCGACCGAATTAGGTGTCTACAAGTGTCATTAGTAAAATATATTTTTTTTAATAACCACCATTATATAATAAAATACACTCTAATCTAATAGCGATTAAAACAAAGTAACATCAAAATAACTATAAATTAAAATAACTATATAATTTCTCCAAACATAAATTATCAAGTTTCATCTTAGCCATTAGCCCAATTTATTATTTTAATAAATAAATAAACAAATATTAAATATTACCATTAAATTAGTACAAGTGAGACTTATTGAATGTCTATGGAATTATATTCTTTATGAATATAAAGGTTAAAAATTTGGTAAGGATGCAATTTTATATGATTGCTAATATTTTTCCAATAAAAAATATATGTATATTTTGATATAAGTAGACCAGGCGAAAGCTGAGCAAACGATAGAGTGGTTTTCAAATGCAAGCCTAAGGAATCTAGCTCTAACTCGGACTAAATGCCATTGTGATATGATCGTGCCTAATTTAGGTGATGGGTGATATACATTAATAGTTGAAATTTGAAAATTTTTGGAATGGTGGTAGCAAAAGATATGAAACCCTAGTCTTGGTAATATATAGTGCTCTATCTAAAGTTCTACCAAGATCATAATTAAATGAATTATATCATTGACTAGCCAAAACTATACTTATAATCACAACAATGAATTTCTGACCAGATAGTTTGTCCTTTTTATAATTCATCTAACTATAATCTTAATAGAGTTACTAAATTGGATCATGTATTATTAAATTTTTGGTGTATCAAATCCTCATTAGAGGCAAATACAGAGCATACTCTTTAATAATTAAAAGGTAAAAGAGATAGTCATTATTAGTAAACCATTAGAGAAGAAGAATAAAGATTTTTAAAAATTCATGGTTTTATTTATCACTAGCAGTGTCTATCTTGGGTTCTTTGCCTTAAACACAAATAACAAACCTCTTTTTATAGTGATGAGGAGCACTTGAATACAAAGAACCAGCCTAATCGAATAATCAATTAGGACCACAAAACCAAAAGAAAAGACAAAAGCAAAAGTGGTCAAGATAAGATAACCATTGATAAAGCATAAAGATATAATAATACAACTGCTTTATCAAAAGCAGACTATTTTACTATAAGCTTGTGACTTGGTGACAGGTTGCCTCCATCTCTACTGTAATTGCTTTCTGAGTCAAGATCTTGTGAGTATCCAACTAATGGCCTTTGTGGGTCATCTTTAAAAGATTCTTTAATGAGTCTTGATGAGCTAGCTCTAGCTTGATGTGTCTCTTCCTAAAATCTTTTATTTGCTAATAGCTTTTATCTGTATGCTACTAGATAATTTTTCCATGGTGCATCTTCAGATATCTTTGGTCATATCTCTTTTGGAATGATTCCATTCTTTTGGAATATAAATCTTTAAAATTCTCGCCAAGGTGACAGGTCATCAACATCAGAGATAAGGTGATGAATCATCAAGTATTTGTATGATCCATAGTTATTGAAATAGGGGACTATGTTAAATTCATCACTTATCTTCAAGAAGGATCTCCAAAAGGCAATAATGGTGTGACATTCAATAACTGATGAAACCTGTTGAGTGTAGGCTTCATTTGTTAGCCATGGCTTTAATCTTAACAAGTTCTAGAACCATTTCATGAAAGTTAACAGATGAAGATTTAATTTTTGACCTTCTTTAAGCATACAAATATATCTTGTAATCTTTAATGGCTGTAAATTAAAACCAATCCAATAAAGATGACAGAGATACCAAAATAGGGTTAGTAATTCTAGTGGCCAATAAAACTCATTTTAGGATTTTGATCTAGGAAACTGAAGATGCAGGTGAAAGGATATTTTGGATGATACCCAAGTCTTTTATAAAAATCTAAACCATAATTTCTGATTAGATAATACTAGAGTTCAAAAATCTAATGGGTGGCTTTTTGGTTAAGAAGGTTCATGGAAATGCTTGGGGATAGGTTTGGTGGAATTCCTTTTTCAAGGAAATTAGTAATGAGTTAGAATATGTAGATTAAAGGTAAAACCTTTAATTGAAAGGGTTTGTTACAAAAGGTTGATGGTGTGCTCAAGAGATTAGGCATAAGGTTGTTGTAGATGACAGGATTTAGCACGTGTCCAAGATTTTAGCAACCATAACATTATTTGAGCTCAGGGCCCTAGAGAACACACTACTCTATCATAAAGATCTAGCGTAGAGATGAGGAATTGCCACCTAGGGTAATAACTAGGACAAATCGAAAGTGGTGGTACTCAATTCTCTAAAAGACAGCTAACACCATATCTAGAAGATTCTGGATATGGAATACTAACTTCTTACAGCCCTATGTTTATTTAGAATTACTTTATAAATAACTATCTTATCCTCTATTTACATGCAATTTCATATAAACCCTTATTTAAACAATTAACCCCAGACAAACTAGTCATGAAAAAACATGTAAATAATACATTCATTTTAGTTCATAATCTTTAAGTTAGTATAATCTACATTGATTTTAATTAAATGGGCTAAATCTACATGTTTTAATTTATAAGTGATTTTGAAGACTAATGGGCCTAATTCTTATTCAATTTTAAGAATTGATCCTAAGCCTACTTATTTTAATTCTAAAATGAGCCTAATTCTATAAATTATGAAGTATTTAAATTAGTGGGCCTAGTTCGACATATTTTAATTCTAAGGTGATCTTAAATTATGAAAAAGGCTTTAAGTTAATGAGTTATGTCTAATTAATTTTAACTAACCTAGGTGGACCTATGTCTAAATTAACTTGGTGAGTCTAAATTATTTCTAACTTAATTTCTAATTAATAATGGGCCTAAAGATGCATTTTAATTAAAATCTATACCTAATTAATTGATAACCTATTAAATGAAATGGAATAATTAAAAGATGAGCCTAAAAATAACTAACTAAACCTAAAATTAATTAAATTATAGATAACCTAAAATTCTAAACAAAAGAAAATGGATTCAATAAAAAACCAAATTAAGTAAAGTAACCCTAATAATTAACTAACTAATTATTTATAAATACCAAATTGTGAAGAAGTAGATAAATAATAGAAAAATTAATAAATAACCCCTAATTATATCTACTTAAATCTAATTTATTTTTAATTAAAAAAAATCCTAATTATCTCTATAGCTATTAATTTTAATTAATTACCCAATTAAAACCCTAATTTTACTAACCAATTAATTAAAGGAAAACACACAATCACATACATAGGATTCCATTATTTCCACTATTAAGGCTATTACAATGATCTACTGAAAATAAAAATAAAAATTAATACAACCCAAAAAAACTAAATGAATAAAAACACAAAATAAAACAATCAACAAAATGATAACAAATAAATAAATTTAAAAAACCTAAAAAACTACATTCAAATACAAAATTTAATCCATGGCATTCCATGGATCTTTATGGGTTTTATTCTCTACAATGAATTCATTATATAATTCCCTCCATAATCACAAACATAAACATAGAAAACAAAATAAACTATGATTAGTAATTAAGCAAAATAAAATTAAAATTAAATGAAACCAAAATAATCAAAGCAAAATAAATAAAAGAGGGTATAAAAAAGGATGATTGAATGGATGTAGATTGATTTACTCCTCAGAGTGATATAAATCACCATTGCTTTTTTAGAATAGATCTCCAATGCTTGATTTTCTTCCCAAAAAGTCTACTGCTTCTTCTTAAAAGAACAATACCTCCAAAGAAAATTTTTTAGTTGAAAGCTACATAAAAGAAAAGAAAAAGAAGTCCCCCTCCAAGAGAGTTGAGCTAGGTTTATATAGAAAACCCTAGCTAAAGTCACGTATCTTACTATGACTTCTCCCATTCATAGTGATAAAGTTTTGGTTTTATAAGGACTTTTAATTTCCTAAAAAAACTTAGATAAATCCTAGAAAATGGATTTATCACATTATTTAATCAATTAAAATTTAGAAAATAATTTTTTTATTTACTAAAAAGTAAAAAAACACAGATGAAACATGATCAAAATAGCATAATCTTGATCGAGATTATATAATTTTGATCAGAAGTACATAATTCTAATTGGTGTTATGTAATTTCAATCAAAATTATATAATTTTGATCTTTTTTACTTTTAATTACAAAAAGACCCTTGAAAGCATTTAAACTTTTTAGTTAGGTCCTTAAAGAAAACATTACAATTAAGTCCATAAAAAACCAATTAAGTTCTTTTGAAAACGTATTTAGGCTTTTGAGGTTTCAAACTTTAAGTGTTAAAGATCTATTTATAATATTTTCATCATTGGAGTCCTCTATCGCATCCACACCCAACTATCTCGAAATTGGGTGCTTACAGTTGTCCCCATTTATTGTTGTTTTCTTGACAAATTATGGTAAAGCAAATAAGCACACAATTTCAAAGCAAAGAGTTAGGATACTTACCTGTGTGTCGTGATTATGCATGACACTATGCAGTATTGAATACGATTTAAGGAACACTAGAATTCCTGTGGAATTTCTAGCTATGATGCCATCACTGTGTTCGGTGAATAGCAATTGACACTGCATTCAGTGCATTTTAAAAATAGGCTATAGTTCCTGTGAAATATATAGCGGTGATGCTATTACTGTGTTTAGAGCATTTTGCTATATTCCTTGTGGGACATTTAGTAGGTGACACTACATTCCCTTTAGGACATTTAGCGATCGTGATTTTCACTATATTCCCTGTAGGACGTTTAGTGATTGTGATTTTTATTATATGCCCTGTGGGACGCCTAATGATTGTGATTTTCACTATATTCCCTATGGGACATCTAGCGAAAATATACTATAACTACTGTGTAGTGTCTAGCGAATTGTACTATAGTTCATGTGGAATGTCTAGTAATGGTGACTGAAAGTTTTGCTATATTTCCTATGGAACATTTAGCAAAAATATGTTATAGCTACTATGTAGTGTATAGTTGAAGACGAATATGCTAAAGGTCATGTGGAGCGTCTAGAAAATTATGATAATGGTGTTATAGGTCCTATGGAGTGTCTAGCAAAAAGATTTGAAATGTGCTATAATTCTAGTGGAATGTCTAGCAAAAAAGATTTGAAATATGCTACAACCACTGTACAATGTCTAGCAAATAGGATCAAAAGTGTGCTATAATTATTGTGTAGTGTCTAGCTAATCATGATTCAATACTGTGCTATAACTATTGTGTAGTGTCTAGCAAGTAGTGATTGTTTAGAATTTTTTGTTCTAACTACTGTGTAGTATATAACAAAGTGAATTTGAAAACTATGTTATAGCTACTGCATAGCATATAATAAGGTGAATCTAAAAATTGTGTTATAGCTATTGTGTAGCATATAACTAAGATGAAGTGTAGTGTATACAAAATGCCAACATCATATTGGAACTTCATGTTAATTAGGATTTGAGATTTTGTGTTGATCAAATGTGCTGACTGATTGGAATTTATGTTGATTGTCTTTGAATTTTTTATTAATTTACTCTAATCAACTGCCTTTGTTACTTATTGACCTTGATTAACTTATTGGCGCTAGTGTTGATTCCATATATTGGGTTTATCTTCTTCTTTTGAACTTGTTATTCCTGAAGACTTGTTAAGGTTAGTCCAACATGATAATTGTTATAAAAGGTACTTTTTTTTTGAAAATTTATAAGAAAATTCATCACTTTATCACGAGATAGCGTGCACTCAATGAATCTCACTATTTTGATTTTCATGACTATCATTTATTTGCCATTTGCAAAGGTCAAAGGCATCGTTAACCATCTTATATTGAGAGCATATCTTTTACCAAGTGAGGAGCTTACTTCCATACCTAATTTTAGGGAGAATTCGCTAAACAAAACTTATGAAAATTGAGCATAAAGAGATCAAAATTTGAGTATCAGAATAGTCTTTGAGTTATTTTTATGCTTTATTTCCTTATCCGAGTATTCCCTTGCCTTTCCTATATTACTCAATGTGGATACCGTTGGAAAGGTCCTTTGGATACTCATACTCTTACAGAGAATTAGAGTAAATAGAGCAGCTTTTGACGTGGGTCCTCTTTTAGTATTCCCCTGCCTTTCTCGTATTACTTAGCGTGAATACTGCTAGAGGTTTCACACTAATACTCTTACTTATTTTTTAGCATTGGAGTAAATTATATGCACATTTATCATTTAAAAGACTGAAATGATACTATGAAATTCAAGCAATTTATACTGTAAGTCCATAGATTTTATTTTTGTATATTCTTCCCCTTATTTGGGTGCAAAGCAAGCATTAGATTAATTAGAGTTTGTAAACTCTCAACACAAAGCTATTAACTAAACATCTGAATTCTTTGAGGCTAATAAAAATAGCCATTATAATCAAAGGTCATGAGATAGGATTTTCACACATGATCTCATGAAGTGGATGAATTTATTTTCAATTTTTAGATTTTATTATCGAGATGGTACTTTTATCACAGAATCTAAGGAAATGGAGTTATGTTACTTCCCTTTATTATCTTAATGAGTGTTTGTCATTTGCTATCTTGCCCATTTTTATTGATGTATTGGTTCCTTTCCCCTTCTTCATTCTCTTTTCTTTTTTCCCTACATAAAATACCATAAGTTAGTATGGCCTATTTATAAATGAAGAGATTTTGTCAAAAGGCAATATTATTCTTTTACATTCTTCCCTTTTGATTATGTTGATGATGTCTTTAATCATAGGGTCATAATACTCCACCATTGAAGTTTTGGCTTTAGGCTATATTTGTATTTTCACCATTCCATTAATTTTATGGTAGAGGGTTTCATTCCTCTTCATAATATCTCCTGCAAAAAAGGTTTAAGAGTTAAAGATCTTATTTCATGATCAAATAATTTTTCAGAGTGCATTCTGTTGACCATTTGCATGATGAAACTCCTAATTTTGGACTTTGAAAAATAATTTTTATACTAATAATTTTAATTAAGTGTGTAGGGAATTATATACCAAACATATACCAAGCAAATACACATTAAGATGAATAGTGACTTTTCAGGCTTATTGAACCTCTGAGATTAAAGAATACTTTTGACATATTTAGAGCTCTTAAATGAGAAAATGAGCTCCTTAACTTTTTAAGTAGACATCTTAAGCTTTCTAAATTGAGCTTGCTTATCAAAATCCAAGTTCATTATGAAAATCTTTAATCAAAGTCAACATATGTAACTTGCATTTCAGTTTGCAAAGCTCTTGGTATTTTAGAAATATCTTGAGCTACAGATGTCTAATTAAGGTGATTTAAATTTTTATAGAAATCTAAGACAATTATCTACAAATTTTATGAGGAATTTTTTGCCTGAATCGAACATCTTCAGTCCCGTTCATGATCATCTTTCAAGATGGTCCTGAGCTATCCTTGAATGGAGCATGTTGAGCACGTTTTTGCCAAAAAATGGCAGTACCCCTCATGAGCGCTCCTCACAAGTGTGAGTGCCCATGACTTGCTTGTGAGTAGACCATAGACAACATCCAATGGGAATTTTTGAATGCAACGGATATATTTTTGCTCCTCACGAGCATTGTTCACTCGTGAGCCGCCCGTGAGCATCCTTTGAGTTACCAAAAGTCCAAGAATTGATTCAAAATCAATTATAAATGTTAGAGACATGATTGATACATCCAAAAACTATAATTTTAAGTATTTTTCTATATAAAAACAACTTAGAATTCAATTGAAAGGTTAAGAAAACTTGTTTATCATTCATCATTTTCTTAAACATTCAATTGAGCTCTTAAACTTTCCTTTAAACAATTCTTTGTGTATAACTCTTATGAGAGTTAGTGACTGATTAGAATAGATATTCTTATTCTTCTATTTTCTAGGTTTATAAAATGGGAAGTGAGATTATATTTTAAAGGAATTAGTTTAAGTGTTTAGCTATTAAAACACTAGGTTGGTTTTAGTGTGAGCATTAAAAACACTTGTAATTTGGTTTTTGAGTGAGCCTTGAAAACTCAAGTTGTAAGGTTGTAAGAATGAGCCATAAAACTCTTATGTATTCTTAATCTTAAGAATAAGATTGTGGGTGATTAAAAAATCCTAACTTAGGGATAAGTTAGGTGGAGATGTAGGATTATTATTGAATCCAAACTCTTTAAATATTTGTGTTCTTCATTCTCCCTTCTTAACTCTTACTCAATTCTTGTAAACAATTCCTTTAATTTCCTATTTTTGTTTGATAGTCCTATTCACCCCCCCTCTAGGACTCTTTCACATTCATTTTAAGTTTTAAGTGCATTCTTCCTTTTTAGGGCTGACAAATGTATTGCTAATGTGTTGGACCTTCTCATCACCATATTCTATACCCTACACTAGACTAACTATTATGGAGAGATATTCCAGATGATGCTCTAGATGAGACTATGGCGATGGATATTGAATCTAAAGAGCTTGAGCTTCCTATCCAGCCTCTTGAGGTTACCAAGATGATGCTTTTACAAGTATCACTATCGGTGATATTCCCTTACTAGATGGACCTATAATTTATTAAGTTCCTAAGGTCTAAAGTCCTGTTGAGTATCAGGTTCACCTTGATAGTGTTACCCTTTTCCTTTAGATGTGAACATTCTTACTACCTTTCTGCACTTTTACAACATTAATTTTGAATGTTAGTAGCAAAATATTTGCATAATCTTGTCTAGGCTCAAAGACTTTATTATGCGAAGCTAGTATTTTATAACAAATGTATGCAAGTGTATGCATGTTGTGTATGATGTGCATGATCCTAATATGTCTTTTATTTAAAACAGAGCTATGTTTGGAGCTTAGAGTGTGAGAATGAGGTGCCTTATCAATAGCCTATAGGTTTGAGCATTGAATGCTTTACTGTTGGTACTTCTAATGTCAGAGCTTCTGATACAATTCATTAGACTGATGACCAAGCTAACAGGTGAGGTCCATGGCTTGACACTAGAGCTTGTGATTGATCAATGCACTATTGAACTTTTCTTTTTGCTACTGCTTTTGCTGTATTGATAACTAATGTATCTGTATACTTATAGTTTACTTCTTTTTTCCTTGAGATTTCTTTTGCTGACTTTTATACGTCGATGTTCCATCTTTAATCTTTGAATGTGAATTGATTGTTCTGCCCCCAACTTGCCTTTAGAGCTACATTTTTCCCCAGGTTTCATTTTGAATTCATTCATGCTATTCTCGCGGTCTTTTTCTTCATGTGTGCAAAAGACTCAGTTTGTTCACTATTGCTATTAATCTAACCCCATTAGTTATAGTCTCGTGTATTGAAGATGCAGAGGAGTAAGTAAACTGATTGAAGAGAGTTCTTAAAGCTAAAATAAAATGTACCTTCTCTTTGAAGAACTCTTGAGCAGAATATGAGGTTTGATGTTGATGCAACAATAATTTTAAGACAACAATTACAATGCAAATTATTGGACCACCTAGATTCTTTAGGTATAAGGAGAAACTAGAATTACAAGCATAATCACAAAGGGGTGACAAGAAGGAAAACATAACTAAATTAGTGATCTCATAGCTTTGATTTTATCTTTTATTATGTATTATCTTTCTATTTAGATACTTATGTAGCATGAAAAAGATGAATATGCGATATTTGAACAAAAATTTCAAATTCAATTTCACTCATTCATTAGGGCAAAAATGAGAACATTCATTACATCACATGATATAACTCCTATTATCAGTTAGTCCTAATATTTTTTGCTTATTTTTACATGATTGTCCTTTCTTCTTTATTTTTTTCCCTCTTTGTTTTTACTTTTCCTTTCCCTTAAAGTTCCTATCCTTAGAAGTTACATATTGTGATATATGAATGTTCTTTGAATTTGCATTTGTGCCCATGCTGAATGAATCTAATTGAATTGAATTTATGTCAAACACGCAGATATGATCAATATCACAATGCACAATACCATTAGGATGACAATACATAAGTAAGCATGAAAAGAATTCATATCATCGATCACTAAAACAAAATAAGTTCTAAAGAAACTAAAATTTTATTCAAAGAAAAAATAAAAAATTATTTTCTATTCTAAATGCTAGGGATGATAAGTCTCATGGTAGCTGTCCTTCAAGTGGCTGACATAGTGGCTATTCTTGCATTTATCGTCAATTGTCTCAATGACTTCATCTTTTTGTACCTTAACTATACATTTTTCTTTTTCATCTAGCAGCTTCTCATCATCAATCTCATTACCCCATCCTGTAGGCATAATTGACTCAAAGGGTATGTTAAAAGAAGGTGGTTTAGTGTAAAACACATTGTAGTCAAACTTGCTTGAGGGTTGTCCCAAGAAATCTTTAACTCCTCTTTGAGCTTTCTTAGTAGTTAAAGATTATGCACTCTTTCTTTCATCACTAAGGGCATCAAGAGATTTCTCACCGGTTTGTAGGTTCATATTCTCAAAGGAGTTTAGCATTTTTTCCTTACTTACTTCTGAGTTGATCATTATGGTAGTTAGGGTAAAACATTTCAGTAGTTTTGGGAATGGACTATTTCTGGTGCTTGGGTCTATGATCTTTCCAGAGTCTATAAGGTTTTAGATTTCATGTCTAAGGCAGGTGTAGGTATCTATAGAATGTCTAACTAATTGGTGGAATTTATAGTAACTGTTTGGGTCATAGCCAAAGACATTTGGGTTTGGTGGTTTAGAAAAGGTTAAGGGTCAAAACATGCCTTTTTATATTAAACGGTCTAGGACTTTAGACAAGGGTTGGTTGAAATTGGAGAATCTCCTTGGTGTTTGTACAACATGCACTTCCATAATCCGACCAGTGCTTCTTTGCTTTGTGCCCCCAGTTGGGTGGTTCCTTGTGCCAGTAGTTTTAGAGCTCTTATTTTTCTCACTCTTAATTTCCTTAGCTTGCAATCCATCATTATAAAGGTCCACAAATGTCTTAGGGTTCATCATTTGCAACCTCTCAACCAAATTAGGTGAGACATTTTGAACAATCATCCTAACCTGATCCTTTTTAGTTGGCTTGTTTTCGTTAATCCTGCCTTATTCATGAATCTAGTCAAAAAATCTAAAAATGATTCATTAGGCTTCTGCTTGGTCAATTCTAAATCATGATAGACGCTTTAAGCTTGGTATTATGGTTATATTATTTCAAAAAAGTAGTACACAATTCTCTCCAGTTAGCTCGGATAAACTTCTCTAACCCATGATACCAATTAACAATCATACCCTCTAAGGACTATACAAATAACTTGGTAACTACACACAAAGGAGCCTTAGTGATGCTTATATTAGTTATATATTGACTAAGGTGGATCCTTAGCTCTCTAGTACCATTAAACTTCTACAGTCGTGGCATCTTGAACTTATTAGGTAGTTTATCTTCTTTAAATTACATCATATCATCAAAGTCAAATGAATATCTGATGCCTTGTCCTCTTATCAATTCTTTCGTTTTGGACATCTTTTGAGTTAATGCTTTCATCTGTTTGGATTGCAGCTCTTGAACTTACTTAAGTGATTCCTTTTTTTGATTTTTCAACCTTGTAGTTCTCAATATCCTCTAATTTCATCTCCACAGCAGGTACATTCCTAGCAGCGTTTAAAGGTTACCCCCCATCACTATCATTGTTAGCAAGTAGTACACCCAAAATAGGTGGATTGGCCACAATTACAGGTGCAACAACAAGTGGTAGCATTAATCCAGCTAGAGCTTGTCTCAGTTCATCTTACATCATTGCTCTCATGTCATCCATCAATGCTCCTTTGATGTCTTCTAAGGTCCAGTTTCCTCCTTGTTGTTGTTCCATTTCTGTTTACTTAGTTGAAGTTAATTCAGCTTCCCAGTAAAGCTGATTAATAGGACTCTTCTCTAAACTTTAAAGGATCTCTTTAGCTATTGATTTTGGACTCAAGTCAGTTCTCACTAGTCTGCCACTACTCCATTTCCAAACATAAGAAGACCCTGAATGAATCTATGATGGCTGAAAAATAAAGTGTTAGTATAATGTATGCATGATGCACGTGCTATGTAATAAGTAGCAAGTCAAGTATATAAGTAACAAATCAAGTGTACAACATACATCCTTCCAACCTTATTCCTCCCACACATGAGTTCAATGGCAAGTCTCTTTTCCTAGGATTTTTGGTCTTGGCCTTAATATCAGTAAGGGATATCAAGAACTGATGTGTATGTCATGTCTCTCAAAGTAGTGAAAGCATAAAAACAACATTTTTAGGTATAAAAGTATAGCCCAATCTTTATTAGTCCTGATAGGCTTCTAAAGTATGGGCTTGGGCCTTTATAGATAAAAATGCCTCATGACAACAAACACAAGCAATTTAGGTAATCCTAAAGGAAGTTACTAAACCACTACATGAGTTGAGTTCGGTAAAAGAGGTCAAGGTTCCCTTAGTAAGATGCCCTCCTTTAAGACTTGAGTTACATGCCAAGGTTAGAGGGGCTCGACATCATTTGAAAATTCGAGAGAAGACTACCCCCCCTTTGGGACTTGGGTTACAAACTCTGGTTAGATGAGCCCAGTAATCTCTCTCAAACTGAGTTAAGGCTAACAGTGATGATGAGCCAATTTATAATCCCATGAAGCTAGTGGAATCATGGAACTATAAACCAACGCTATCAGTTAATAGGGACATGCAAAATGAATGCAAGAATAAAATAATAATTAATAAAATAATTATAAAGAACACAAGTAGAATTAGTACCTTTTATCCCTAGTGTAGTCGCCACAGTGGACAGCAAGGTTTAGCACACATTTAAGATTTTAGCTACCACGACATTGTTTAAGCTTAGGGCTCTAGAGAACACACTACTATATCACAAAGATATAGCGTGAAGATGAGGAGTCGCCACGTAAGGTAATAATTAGGACAAATTGAAAACAGTGGTACTTGATTCTCTAAAAGAAAACTAGCACCACAACTAGGAGATTCTGAATACAGAATACTAACTTCTTTCAATCTAATGTTCATTTAGAATTACTTTATAAATTACTATCTTGTCCTTTATTTACATGCAATTTCATATAAACCCTTATTTAAACAATTAACCCCAGGCAAACTAGTCACGAAAAAAAAATGTAAATAATGCATTCATTTAAGTTCATAATCCCTAAGCTATATTAATTTTAATTAAATGAGCTAAATCTACATGTTTTAATTTACAAGTGATCTTGAAAATTAATGGGCTTAATTCCTATTCAATTTTAATTAATGATCCTAAGCCTAATTATTTTAATTCTAAAATGAGTTTAATTTTACAAATTATGAAGTATTTAAATTAGTAGGCCTAGTTCTACATGTTTTTAATTTTAAGGTGATCTTAAATCTACAAGTTATGGAAAAGGCTTTAAGTTAATGGGATATGTTTAATTAATTTTAATGAATCTATGTGGGCCTATGTATAAATTAACTTGGTGAGCCTAAATTATTTCTAACCTAATTTCTATTTAATAATGGCCTAAAGATGCATTTTAACTAAAATCTAAAGCTAATTAATTGATAACCTATTAAATGAAATGAGCTAATTAAAAGATGAACCTAAAAAGAACTAACTAAAGCTAAAATTAATTAAATTACAAATAACCTAAAATTCTAAACAAAAGAAAACAGATTCAATAAAAATCCAAATTAAGTAAAGTAGCCCTAATGATTAACTAACTAATTATTTATAGATACCAAATTGTGAACAAGTAGATAAATAATAGAAAAATTAATAAATAACCCCTAATTATATCCACTTAAATTTAATTCAATTTTAATTAAAAAAACTCTAATTATCTCTATCGTCATTAATTTTAATTAATTATCCAATTAAAACCTTAATTTTACTAACCAATTAATTAAAATAAAACATTCAACCACACACATAAGATTCCACTATTCCCATTATTAGAGATATTACAATGATCGACTGAAAATAAAAATAAAAATTAATACACCCCAAAAAAAACTAAATGAATAAAAAATAAAATAAAACAACCAGCAAAATATTAACAAATAAATAAACCTTAAAAAACTAGATTCAAATACAAAATTTAATCCATGGCATTCCATGAATATTCATGGGTTTTGTTCTCTACAGTGAATTCATCATGTGACTCCCTCTATAATCACAAACACAAATATAGAAAACAAAATAAACTATGATTAGTAATTAAGTAAAATAAAAATAAAATTAAATGAAACCAAAATAATCAAAGCAAAATAAATAGAAGAGGATAGAAAAAGGGATAATTGAATGGATGCAGTATTAATTTGCTCCTCAAAGTGATATAAATCACTGTTGCTTTTTTATAATAGATCTCCAATGCTTGATTTTCTTCCCAAAAAGTTTATTGTTTCTTTTTAAAAGAATATCACCCCTAAAGAAATTTTTTTAGTTGAAAACTGCATAAAAGAAAAGAAGAAGAAGTCCTCCTCCAGAAAAGTTAAGCTAGGTTTATATAAAAAAACCTTAGCTAAAGTCACGTATCTTAATGTGATTTCTCCCATTTATAGTGATAAAGTTTTGGTTTTATAAGGACTTTTAATTTCCTAAAAAAATTTAGATAAATCAGTTTTATCACATTATGTGACTAATTAAAATTCAAAAAACAATTTTTTTATTTACTAAAAAATCAAAAAATGCAAACAGGACATGATCGGAATAACATAATCCTAATCGAGATTATATAATTCTGATTGGAATTATGTAATTCTGATTGAGATTATATAATTTTGATCTTTTTTTTAACCTTTAATTACAAAAAGACGCCTGAAAACATTTAAACTTTTCAATTAGGTCCTTAAAGAAAACATTACAATTAAGTTAAATCAATTAAGTTCTTTTGAAAATGCATTTAGGCTTTGGAGGTTTCAAACTTCAAGTGTTGAAGATCTATTTATAACATTTTCATCATTGGAGTCGTTTATTGCATCCACACTCAACCATCCCAAAATTTGGTGCTTACAGTTGTCTTCTCCTTTGATGTGTTTAACTTCAAAGTCGTACTTAGTGAACCATTCTTTCCATCTCAGAAGTTGAAGATAAGGGAGAGTTTTTCCTTTTAACTCGAACATCTTTGGGAAAGATGAACAGTCCATAACAACTATGAAATAATGTCTCACTAGATGGAATTCAAACTTCGTTATTCTATATTTGACTATTAGGACTTCTTTGAAGGTTGAGTGATAATTACATTCTCCATTAGTAAACTTTCCACTAGCATAGGCATAAATTCTTTGCTTTTTCTGGCTATCCTCTTCGAGGAGGATTGCTCCCCAAAATTGATCACTAGCATCTGTTTGAAGAATTCTTTTTCCTTCTAAAGAAATCTGCAAGTCTTGAAGTTTTTTTTTATGTTAGCTTTTAATCAAATAATGACTTTAGTTTGGATTGCTGACCATGACAGAGGGTTCTTTTTTAAAAGAGCCCGTAAGGGTGCTATCTTCTTTGTCAAGTGAGGAATAAAATCTCTGAGATAGTTAAGTATCCTAAGAAATTGCCCAATTTGTTTAACAGACAAATTTTCTTCAAAAAACCTTTGTAATTCTTCTACAACATAGGGACTAGGGTGATACTGAATTGCATTCCTAGAAACTCAGTTTCTTTTTTACCAATGTGCATCTTTATAGGTGACAACATAAATCCATATTTGAGTGTAAGATCAATAAACTGTTTGAGCAACTTTTCAAATGCTTCTATGTTTGGTCAGAAAAGAAGTATGTCATCAATATAAACTAAAGCATTATGCAAGAGAGGCTCATATATTTTGATCATTGCCTTTTGAAACATAGATGGGGCCAATTTTAAACCGAATGGTAATACATTCCAATGATAATATTGGTTTGGAATGCAGAACCTGATTTGATATTTATCTTCTTCTTTTATTCCAAGTTGCCAAAATCCCCACCTTTAAGTCAAATTTTGAAAAATATTTTGCTCATGCTAAAAAAGTGAATAATGAAGAGATTTTTAACAAAGGAAATTTATCGTCCCTTAAAAAGAAATTCAAGGGTTGATAATCAATGACCAATCTCTTTTTTCCTCGAATATGCTCTGATCTTTTATCCATATATAAGGCTTGACATGCCCATTTTGATTTGGTTGGTGTAATTAGACCTTGTTCTTCTAACTATTTAACTTCTTCAATCACAAGTTTCAAGTCTATAGGAGTCATTCTTGGATAAGTGGCCTTCATAGAATTTACATCTTCATTTTGCTTGAAGGGCAATGAAATGTAAAAATCAGGATTTTTTCATAAAGGAAATGAACATTTTTTTGTAAATTCAGTGTGAGATTGTGCACTACATTTCTTTATCAGAAACTCATGAATGGGTTGAAGGTCAAAGGTTGTAATGGTTCTGTCTATGAAAAGGATAAAGTCTTATGTGGTGAAATGTCTGAAATATTTTTAAAAGCAAGTCCATTTAGAAAAATTCTTAGATCTTTCATTTTCTAATAGACATTAAATCCAAGAACTATGTATTTTCTAGGTAAGGATGAACCAAGAACATGAGTCCAAACATAACATTCTAGAAAGAATTGAATTTTTTTAGGTTGTCTGGTTTTAGGGTAGTTTCAAAGATTTCTCCATTAGCAGCATGAAAATATTATGAATGGTCTTTCCAATGCTTTTCAATAAGAGCTGTTAGGTTAAGAAGGGTTGTTCTGGCTCTAGTATTAATCAAGGCTATGAGTTTTATTGGCTTGAATTAGTTAGTCGGGTTAATTTAAATAGGGAATAATAGAACAGGATGGATTTCATAAGTTAAGGAAATCATATTATTGATAAAAAATTGCTTATGATATTGCAATGCTTCTTCTTTAAAATCTAAAAATTTCGAACTTGATTCATGACAAATAGTAAAAATACATTTTGGCGAAGGATCTTCCTCTTCTGAAAAGATAGAATCAAGGTCTGCATCTTGAAGATCAACTGCTGTAATTTGTTGGATTTGTTGAATCATCTTTTCTGCCTTTTTTTATTTTGAAGGACAATTCTTTGCAAAATGTCCTTTTTTTTTTGCAAATGTAACAAATGTCCATCTTCTGTTTTCTAAGGAACTTTCTCTTTTTGTAATACTTCCATTTCTTAGGTTATCCTTTACTTCTTTTTCCTTTTAGTTTAAAGAAATGGCGCTTCTTCTTTCTTAGACAAACACACTTTTTAGCGTCTTTGCATTTGATATGCAGGTCTAGTCTATCACAAGATAACTTCCTTAAAGGATTCTTTTTAATGCCTAAATATATTTTGATCACCTTTCTCTGCTTACATAACTGCGTATGGGCTTGAATCATTATATGGTATAAGTGTCCTAAAGGAACATCTCTAACTTTTTGCTTTGATTACTAGAGAATTGAAAACATTTTAGTGGTAAGAATTTCTGGAACAAAAGCTATAAATTCTTGCTTTAAGTTTGGATTGGTCGTTCTGCCTAAAAGATAAAACTTTATGGACATATTTTGAAAACGTTAATCCAAATCTTTTTTCTTTAAGGAACAACACTTCATTTGGTAAAATTCTTTCCTAGCAACTTCAAGGTCATCATCCCATTTTCCTAAGAACTCATAATGCAAGAGTCCTAGAAATTCCTCAACTAATGCAACATTTATCAGTTATGTTTTGGCATACATACTGAGTGAAGCAAACCAATTTGCCAATTTTCCCACCATCTTTGCCAGAAAAGCTTCAATAACATTTTTCATCTTAGCTCGAGGGAGAAGCATTTGACTACTTATCCAAGCTTTAAACTCTAAGAATCTATTCCTGTATTGAGTGGGAGGAATATCATCTAGAGTAAAATAGCTTCTAGAAGAAGTAAACTTGTGAGAGTCTTCCTATTGAGGTTGAGGTTGAGATTGTGTTTCAGAATCACTTGCTTCTTATGTGGGATCTCCTACTTCTTCAACGTAAGGTTCTATGTTCTTTGAGGTTTCAGTTTCCACCATTAATTGGACAGGAATTTCATAATCTTACTCAGATGAGCTAGAGTTACTTTTAAAAGAATTGGCCGTTGAATTTTCTTCTGTGATAGAATCAATTTTAAAGTTAGGTATAGCATTCACACCACATTTTTCCAAAAATGAAGAAATTTGATTCATCATCATTTATAAAGGTTTGTCAGCTTCAATTGACTCAATGAAAAAGGAAGAAAGATGCATTTTCTCAACAAGTACTTATGGCTGAGAAAATTATACTATTTTTCCTTTTTCTTAACAGTCTAAGAGGTTTAGTTTTGGAAGGTAGTTTCATAGGGTTTTTGTTTTTTGAATCCCTAAAATTTTGAAGGTTTATTTAAAGGTAAAGAAGCTTCAGAAAATAAAGGTTGGTTTGAAAAGCTAAAGGTCATGTAGGTAGACTGGCTTGGCATTGAAAAAGGGCTATACAAAAATCCCATTGGGTCTGGAGAAAATAGTTTTAGAGTAGCTTTTAAAGAATCCCTTTTAAAAATTAAGTCTTTTTCAAGCTAAGTGACCTAAGCTTTTAGCTTTTGAATTTTAACTTCTTTCATTTAAATGCTTATAATTGTGCCTCTATTACTGACAATCTGCATCAACTCTTGATGTTTTGACTCAATCTATTTTGTTAGTTCTATGTGAACTGTTCTCATTCATCTAATAAAGTCAAAGAGTCTATTGTCAGTTAGTTTAATATGCTCAATAACAATATCAATCTTTTCTTCAATTTTCTTCAGTTTTTTTATTTTAAGCACAAGCATTATGTGTTTGCCAATTTAGGACTACCTTAGCAAGTGTAGTTCTTTGAAGTCTTCCGTCATCATCAATAATATTCAAGTTTAGGACATATGGTTTTGTGGTTTTTTGAGCATCAGTCTTTAGGTTTAAAGGTGGAAAATCTGAAGGTTGAAACATACAGATTTGAGGTAAAGATTTTAAAATTTATGAGGTTGAAATTGAAGGTAATGGGTTTTCTTTCTTTACCCATTTCAAAGTTTGCTCATAATAAGGTAAGGGTGTTGGTTTAGGTTTTGGTGAAGATGGCGGTGTTTTAGGCTTGCAGGTTTTTGGTGGTAGCTTTTTAGTGTTTAGGGTTTTTTTCGAGGCAGGACGAGAGTATGATATAAGATAATCATACTTTCCTGAGGGTTGTCCTAAAGTGCTTACCATAGGATCATCATCATCAAACCTTTTTTTGAACATTTTCTCATTACACTTTTTAGTAGATCTTTTCTTTTTCACATCTTCCTCATCATCATAGAAACAACAATCATCACAATCATAATAATCAAAGTAATAATGACCATCATGCTTAAAAGCATAAATTGGTTTTCCAACATCATCAAAATGGGTTACAGGAACCTTTTCTTCTGTTTAACAAGAAGAAATCATAAACTGAGTATTGAACACAATAAGGACTTCTTGTTTCTTTTTAAAAATTATTTCAATAGTTCCATCAGGTTTCTTCACATACACAGGATCTAAACTTTTGATTGGTCCAACTACTTCATGGGTTTTTTTCATAATTTGTAATCCACTTTTTTGGGAATAAAGTTAACAACTCTTCCCTAGAAATTTGCTTTGGGATATGGATACAAGTTGGACTATTATGAGAGTTTGCTTTTATAAAAAGGGCATCATTCTGATCAGATGGAAAAGATAAATTTATGGCATGGTTTTGTAGTCAATAGACAATTTGATAGTGAAGGGTTGTTGCTTTTGCTGTAGCTATCTGCTTAGCACCAAGGATTTGAATTTGGACTTTCAAAGCTGACAAGGCATGTGGGTCTGACAAGGCTAAGTTGTAATTTGGAAAAAAGGTTAAGAATACTGATCTAGCATTCAAAGAGGTTTCAACTGTCCCAATGACAACATGACTATACTATTTATACCTAGAGTCTAGAAGTGCAACTCTAGTAAAAACAGGTAGTCTAGGTCTACCATGATATATGAGTCCCAACCTTATAGCACCAAAATGGATATGGGTATACCTTTAGCTTAACCAAGCTTTGAGAAATTATAGGGAAATTTCTAAAGTTATAAATTCCTAGGTTTGAGAAGTAGGGATTTTGTGTTGATTTAGACATATTCTTTAATGGAAGTGGATGGGCTTTTTATAAGGGTCTTAAAGGTTTGTTTTTAATTAAATAAGGTTTTGGAAAAAGAATCATAAGGATTGAGCAAAAGGGGCTTTTGATTCTTCTATCTTTTAATCTTCTGGGAGATAAGAGAACTCATACAAGTAATTGGATTTTTTTATGGTGGTATGGCTAACTAGAGGTGATATGGTTACAACAGTGGATTTAGTATATATTTATAGTCACAGATAATTAAAGGTGTAGAAGAGCTAGAGGATTTATATATGGTTATCAAAGATTCCTCTTCTCATCAAGTTCTTATAATAATAACAATCTCTCCTTATAACAACGTTAGGCTCTAATACCAATTATCTAGAGCTCTACTAAAATCATAATTAAATGAATTATGTAAATACTTGGGAGGAGACTCATGCACATAGAAGCTAAAAGGAAGTTGAGATTTGCATAAGCCAAACTGTCTCCATATTGTTTGCCTTCTATGTAGACATGTAAGATTAAAATCACCTAATCTTAAGTTAATAAAACATTGGACAGAGAAACATGACCAAAGTTGTTATTAACCTCCATGACTATAACTTTGTTGCATATGATCTTGCACCTATATCACAAGTAATGCACAGGTTTGAAACACTCCCTAAATTTATGCATATAGTGCATAATATATTCCTAAATTACAAGTAAAACTAATGGCCCAATTCCTACACTCATGTGGCTCCATTTGTAGTTATTTCAAAAAGCTAACATTCAAAAGGAGATAAATTAATTCACTATGCAATTTGCACCTACATAAGACTCCCACGATCACTTAACTTATCAAGAATTTCTATGACTACTTAGTGTTAACTAGGATTTGCATTCGCAATATCATAAGATCAAATAAAGCATTCATCAGGCTCTCTCCCCTTTTTTATTCATTCAATGTACTTACTAGTTATTCAAGTTCCTGAAGTGGAATACACCTAAAAACTCAGTAGGAAACCATAATATTTTAGAGATGTCAATATTCCTCCTATTTTTATGCTACTTGAATCCTTTACTAGTCTTTTATTTTGTAACCTAAAATCAACACCATGCTTTACATATGACTATCTTCTGACTAAAACAACAAAATAGAAAAATAGGACATGGGTCTCCTCTCCTCATGGACTAGAACTTTTTAACTTTTGAACTCTTTTTGTACAACTAAGTTATTCATCAGTAACTCATTCAAGCTAAAAACTTATTGAAGTGTGCAGAAAATTTATAAGTTTGCATTTAATATTTTAGTCATCTATGCCACTGTAAATACCCAATTTTAGGATAATAAAATATGAATGCAATAAAGGACTCCAATGATGAAAATGTTATAAATAGGTCTTCAAAACTTAAAATTTGAAACCTTAAGAGTCTGAATGCATTTTCAAAAAAGAGTTTTTGGTTTTTCAAGGACCTAACTATAATTTTTTTGGACCTAATTGAAAAATTTAAATTCTTTTAGGGGTCTTTTTGTAATTAAAAGTAAAAAAGGATCGTAATTCTGTAATTTCGACCATAATTACACAATTTCGATCGAAATTACATAATTTCGGTCGGAATTATCTGTTTTTTGTATTTTTACATAAAAATTTCCAAAATTTTGATTGTTTAAAATTTTTTTCTTAAATTCCTTTTTAAGATTTATTTAGATTTTCAGGAAATAAAATTCTAGGAAAATCGAAACTCTTCAGTATGTTATAAGCTAGGGTTTTTTTAGGTTTTTACTTTAAAAACCTAACTAAAGCTCTTTGGAGGGGGACGGTTAGAGGAAAACTCTTAACTTTTAGCTTTTTTTCTTTGCACTTTTTTTAGATCTATGGCTCTCTCTCGGCCTAGAGACTTTTCTTTTCCTAGGCAGCACACCAAAGTATTCTTTGGGATTTATTAGTGTTTTTTGAAGTAAGAAGCAATAGACCTTGGAGAAAAGAATAACAAGTTTTCTTGAAGGCCTACTTATAAACAATGGTGATAGATCTCAGTCTTAGGAGCCAACCGCAGTGCATCCATAATCATTTATTTTCTTCCTACCTTCTTTTATTTTTATTATTTTATTAAATCTCAATTTTATTTAATTTTTATTATTATTGTATTCACTAATCATTATTTATTCTTTTGTGTTGGTGATTATGGAAGGGATTACATGATGATCTTACTTGGAGAACAAAATCCGTGGAGGTCCATGGAATGCCATGGATTGAGCCTTGTAGCTAAATATAGTTTCTAGGTTTTTTTTATTTAATTGTTTATTATTATTTTATTGTTTTTAGTTTGTATTAATTTTTTCCTTTTTTATTATTCTCAATAGCTATTTGTAATAGCCCAAATAGTGAGAATAATGAAATCATGTGTATGTGATTGTGTGTTTTGTTTTAATTAATCGGTTAGTAAAATTAGGGTTTTAATTGGGTAATTAATGAAAAGTAATGGCTATAGAAATCATTAGGGTTTGTTTAATTAAAATTAAATTAAATTTAAGTGGATAGAATTAGGATTGCTTATTGATTATTTTATTTTATTTTATTTACTTGTTTAGAGTCACTTTAATTAAAATTAGAGTTTTTTAGAATAAGTTGAAATTAATTGTTTGATCTTTTATTTGTTTGTTTTGATTTTTTTTTGGGCTTATTTATTTATTTTTAAGTGTTTTGGGCCCTAACCCACATTAGACTTTAACCCATTTAAATAAATTTAAATTTTTTTAGGTTTAATTAATTAAAATGCATATTTGGCCTATAATGAATTAAATTTAGGGCAGAAATAACTTAGACCCATTTGGTTAATTTAGACATAGACCCACTAATTTAAATACTTCATAATTTGTAGATTTAGGTCCATCCTTTGGAATTAAAATAAATAGACTTATGTTCATTTAATTGAAATTGAATATGCATTAGGCCCATTAGTCTTTAGGCTCAGTTGTAAATTAAAACATGTAGATTTAGTCAATTTAATTTAATTTTATGTATATTAGACTAACTTAGAGATTGTTAATTTAAATGAGTGCATTATTTAAATGTATTTTTCATGACTAATTTGCCTGAAGTTGATTGTTTTAATAAGGATTTATATGAAATTGCTTGTAAATAGAGGATAAAATAGTAATTCTAAATGAACACAAGATTGAAAGAAATTAGTATTCCGTACCCAGAATCTCCTAGTTATGGTGCTGGCTTTCTTTTAGAGAATTGAGACTACCATTTTTCTATTTGTCCCAATTATTACCCTAAGTGACGACTTCTCATCTCCATGCCATGTCCTTGTGATAGTGGTTAGTGTGTTTGTTAGAGCCCTGAGTTCAAACAGTATCGCGGTTGCTAAGATCTTAGGCGCATGCTAAATCTTGCCATCTATAGCCACTATTAATTATTGTTACAAGATAAAAATGCAAGAAGACATTATAAGTACATAGAGTAGTTTCTTTTCACAGCTGGTCCGATAGAGACAAACAGATGGAAAATGAGTAGTCAATAATTCCTACTAGTTGCTTATGTTTGTTTTTCTTTTAATTCCTACTAGTAGCTTGTGTTTGTTTTTCTTTTCCTTTCATTTCCTTATATTTTCATAGATAATGTGGCTTGAACAATTATTAAATCACATATGGACAAATCGTCATGAAACCAATATAGAAAACTATGTCAACCCTTGAATGGTAAAGGTTGTGTTTTTAAAAGACAAACCATAGTAACAAGTTGCTAGCTATTCTAAAACCGTATGACAGCCAACAAAAGTTAAAACAGAAACTCCCATTTAACAAAATTTTAGGAATAATACATGCTAGACCAAATTAGATTGTGTTAAAAAATGATAACAACATTATTTTTTTCCTATTAAAGTTTTGTCCTCCCACCTTTTTCCCATTATCTTCATATCAAATTTTACTGAACCAAGAAATAGCCATGTAGAAAAAAGCATCCTACATAATCGAAGCACTTCAATCCATCTATACATCATTGATTAATAAGCTCTCGTATGGTCTAAACAATGGCATGTTATAACTTATAAGTAATTTCCAACTTTCATTATTATGATGGTTCGACATTCTCTTTACATAGGATTTGTGGGTTAATATATCAACCAAGATAACATATGCAATGACAAAGAAAGTTACAAAATATATGCTTAAAGAGGATGGCATCAGATACCAGATCCTCGAGGTTTAAAAAAAAAACTTGAAATCATGTAAAGTTAATGAGCTTGTCAAACTAGGCAATTTGACTAGATTGCATAATAGAGATGGTAGAAGTCATAGTATACAATTTCTATTAAACAACAAGCATCAAGCTTATCGAAAACAAACAATTAAGAACACACTATGTGATTATATTCAATCTTTATTAAGCATAAGCTACTTCAGTTTTTTCTTTACCTATAAAGATGAACTTGTAAGAGAACCACTTATCTTCTTAACAAATGCACTAGTTTTGCTTTCTAATTCTTCATCAATATCCTCATCATCACCACCATTGTCATTGCCACCATGTTCCTCAATACTTTTGGCAGCTTTTCTTTTTCCAGCTTGCAATTTAGCATGTAACTTTCTTTCAACCGGATTGCTTAAGTTTCCAACTCTTGATTGACAAATTATTTTCACTCCAAGACCTAACCTTCAAGAAACAAAATAGGCCAAACAATCTTACAAATAGCTTACAAAAACACAAGACACACCCACAAAAGAATAAAAATCAATAATAGAAATAAAAAAAAATGTATATATAGTAACTTATGAGGCCGAGCTTCTGGTTCAGTTTCAATTGTTTGCTCATCCTTTAGAGTGTCATTCATGTTATTTACCTATTGTTATATGCCTGCTCACAAACATACACCTCAAAATAAAAAACCACAACTTCAACAACAAAATGAAAAAAAGAGGGAAAAGAAAGCAACTTATGTACCAATTTAAAATGCCTTGTCCAATGTAACAATCTGCGGAGGTACATTTTTTTGCTGCTTCTTTGGGCTCATTACTACTACTTCGAGTGAATCAAACCCTAGGTAATTTATCAAATGCCTGGTGCGCAGTACTATTATTCTCATTGCTTCGTCCAAAAAAGTTACGTCCAAAAAAGGCAAGAGGCCGAAGGGTTTGGCATAGAGAAAAGAAAATAGGAGTCTCTCCTATGGAGAAATCAGTTCGCCTGGACCTTCAAACAATAAGGGCCCACTAAGTAATTTAATATTAATTATTATCCACCAATAAATATATAAATAAATATATATCTTTTTTAGGAAAACAAAGGTCTCGGAACTGTCTTCTTTCCCGAATCATTTTTCTTCTTCGGCAATAAACAATTTTAGGGTTTTGTTTGTTTGGGGGGTTTTGTAATTTCTGTGCAATCTGATGTTGTTTTATCTTCAGCCTTGTGATGTTCCATTACTGTTGCTGCCATCTTGTCGCTGTTTCATCTGTTACTGTTGCTGTGTATTGTGTTAATCGCTGTTAAATGGAATCGTCAGACTTATCTCTAGGGTTTGCTTGGAATACGATGCCGTCTTCGTCTTCTCACCGCACCCAAATCGCCGATGATTCAATCTCTCTTCAGCTCGATTCCAGCCAACGTGACTCCACCCACCCACCGCCGCTTTCTTTACAATTGCTTGAGCCACTAACCGATAATCATCAAAACGGCTGTCCAGAGAGGCGAAACGGAGAAGATTATGAGGAAGAAGTTGGAGAACTGGGAAATGAAAAAGAAGTTCGAATTTTAGGGTATTGTTTAAAAAGGAAAAGAGACTGCGAAACATCTTCAACATCATCAAATTCTTTGAAAAGAACAGAATTAGAACTGGAAGAGCGGCGCAATTCAGTTAAATCATGGGGGAATCAACCAATTAGTATGTTGGACTCTGAGATTTTTGAAATAATGGAGAAAGAAAGAGATAGGCAATATAAAGGAATTGAGTTGATAGCATCGGAGAATTTTGTTTGTAGAGCAGTAATGGAGGCATTAGGTAGCCATTTAACTAATAAGTATTCAGAAGGAGTACCTGGTGCGCGATATTATGGTGGGAATCAATACATTGATGAAATAGAAACACTTTGTTGGAAAAGAGCACTGGATGCTTTTAATTTGGATTCAGAGATATGGGGAGTTAATGTGCAGCCTTATTCATGCACTTCTGCAAATTTCGCGGTTTTCACTGGGTTGTTATTGCCTGGTGATAGGATTATGGGGTTGGATAATCCTTCTGGAGGGAATACGAGTCATGGATATTATATGCCTAGCGGGAGGAAAGTGTCTGCTGCTTCTATTTTCTTTGAGAGTTTGCCTTATAAAGTGAATCCACAAACTGGGTACGTTGATTTTGATAAGTTGGAGGAGAGGGCACTTGATTTTAGGCCGAAAATACTTATTTGTGGTGGAAGTTCGTATCCAAGGGAGTGGGATTATGCTAGGTTTAGGCAGATTGCAGATAAGTGTGGTGCTGCGTTGTTATGTGATATGGCTCAGATTAGTGGTCTTGTTGCTGCCAAGGTGCTAATTTCTTTTGCTCTTGTTCTCTTTGGTTGTTGATTTTCTGTTTCAAATATCTTTATTTCTTCAGATTGTTGTTTGTGCTGCTTATGTTCCAAATTACTGTTGATTTTTTTTTTCTTTTTGGGTTGGCCTGGCATTGAACTAGAATGTTTTACCTTGAAAATGCATTACTCTTACAAGAATTGTTCTTTGAAATTAAATGCTTATTAGTCTCACTTTACGCTGTAATTACTAGTTCTGTTCTAGTTCAACACAGAGTCAAGCCTGGGTGAACGATTGCTCTGTGATACCATTACCTCAGATTTTAGGACAACTTTAACGATTGTTACATATCGACCTGTGATATAATATTTCCAATGGTTGTACCACTATTTTATTATTTTTTTATACTTGTGAAATGTTATTTACCTTTCACTAGAATGGGGCCTAAGAAGGAATAGGAACAGGAAAAGGAATGAGATATGACTTATAATTTTGGGTGTTTAATGAGTATTGAGGTGGGAAAGGAAAATTGTAAGAGAGATTAGCTATCCCCTCAAATTCCATTTTCCTTTCCTTAAAAAGTTACTGGAATAAAAGTTATCCCTTCCTTAAGACCAAGAAATGATTTTAGTAATGTTATTCCACCCTTAATATTGAAAACATCTCCTTATCCAATCATCCACAAATAATTTATTCTTAAGCACAATCAAGCTATTTGGTAATCAGCCATTTGCAGTTTGTATTGCCATGTGAATACGTCTGAAGTAATGGATAATAAACAAAGGATTTGGTGGTGGAGAAGAATTTAGTTATTGGTCTTGGAAATTTAAGTATGCCTGGAAGAACTTATAGTCTTTTAATGGATGAATAGTTTGAGCTCATTTTGCTGTATGAATCAGAAAATTGTTCTGTAAATTTGAATTCTTAGTTATGTAAATTTGTGGATTCTTATAGGAGTGGTTGCATAGCAATAGGATAAGGCAACTTGTCTTATACATATACTAAGCTAGATATGAGGGAAGTTCAAGGAACCTAAGCTTTCTGGGTAAGAAATGTCAAACATACTTTCTTATATGGACACACCCCCGCTTTTGGTTTGAAAAGATTTGATTGAGGGTGTTAGGAAGGATCAGTTAAAGTTTAAGATTGCATCTAATATAAAAAACAATGTGCAAGTGTGACTTGGATCAGCGTTGTGACCTGATTTCCCATTGGTTATATGGGAAAATATATGCCGGTGGATAAGGTCTTGGGCTCTCTACCTCTAACAACTAGCTTTTAGGGGAGGGTTTTCATGAGACACATGAATTGGCAGTAGAGAATCCCCATGCATGCATCTCTTCACTTGCAAAGAGTTACTTGTGGGATTCTAATTATTGGAAGATTTGTGGTTATTGATAAACTCAAGGCAGGCTAGCTGAGCCAGTGTCAAGAGTGGTAGCCATAATGAATGCTGATTGTGGATCATAGCTGTATTTTGTGATCTGAATATTCTACATTGGTTATGTGGAGAAACTAGTTATGTGAGGCCTTGGGCACTCTCTTCATGAAGGTTTGCTTCAAGGAGGAGAAGCAAGTTCTTTTGAAGTATCACTTAGATTTGTGGCCTTTGTTTTCCTATGAGTTAATGATTTGTTTTTTCTCTGTTTCTGGAATTTCATATGATTTCAGTTTTTATTATTTTTATCCTGTTTATTACGTTAGATATTCTGGTGAACATTATTTTGTTTTAAATATATTATAAAACTGCATTTATGTTGTATTATTCAAGGTGGCACTTGCATAGGATAGTTCCATTGTATATTTTATTATGATGAAAGCTTTAAGAAAAGCAGAAGGCAGTTCTGTTTGAGAGCGCAAACTTTTTAATTAGTCTGGTTAGGGTTCATACTACTGGCTTCATCCTATAAGTTGGTCTGAACTAGAAGTTGCTTTGTTATATGTGCTATCGAGTAGAGTAGAGAACCAGGAATATTACTAATATTAATGAGGGAAAGTAATAAAAGAAGACCAACCTATATTCTAACTTTCTAAATTGATCATATGCTTACATTTTTTATATTGAGACTCCAAACTCAAGGATAATTGATAAAAGTGCATTGAAAGCAGTTATATTTTTTGTTTGATGAAAATATAGAGATAGACTAGAGTTTGATCTATGGACAAATTTGAGAAAAAATCTGTTAATGGTTTCTTTATGCTCAAGAAAGGGAGAGAATTTTCTTTTATTAGTTGTACACTTTAGATATGAGGAGCAAGACATGAGGAGAGTGGAAAATGTATTTTACCAAAACCTTGCACGTATTTGACCAGGTATGCCACGTATGTGGTGAGTCAATTATCTCTCTTCAACGTCAAGCTTTGTCCTGAAAATGCAATCAATTATTGTTAAGTTCAGAGTTTCAATGTCAAAATTTCTAGCATAGGGCCAATATTGAAAGTCGGAGCAATTAGGGTTTTTCTTGGAATCATACATAATGATGATAGTTTGCTTTGTTCTAATGAGAAATGTAGTTCGATAAAAGAACCATGTGTTGCACTTCATTTATCTGTCTGGCACTTATACTTTCAGAACCTTTCTAGAAACATTTCTTCAAGCCCTTCCTGTATTTTTTTATTTTCTTTCAAGTCTTTAAGTGAGTCTCGTAGTTTGTCATGGTTAAATCGAAGTTTTCTTTCATGTTTTTTTTTTTTTGGTTTCTTTGTTTGATTTTCCTTAAATTTGGTCTCTTAGTGAATTCATGCAATAGAGAAAGGGTTGACTATTATTTAGGTGTGGACCATTCTGGATGCTAGGTTATAATGCATAATCGAGTGTTGATAATGCTTGGTGGTCATTACAATAGACAGAGTATTAGAGCATAATTAATCCAAGCATTTGCAGTACTCAGATTAAATATTCAAGTATAACCATAATTTAGTAAATTTCTTATCTGAACTATTGAAGTTTCATTGTGATGCCAAGTCTAGGAGTATGAGTTACTCGAATAAGAATGAATATGGAAGGCTGAGTATGAGTTGCTCGGATAAAATTGCAAAGTATGAGTTGCATTATAACCTTTTAATTAGTATATGTGGTGTGTATAATACTTAGGTGTGGCCATGATTACTCTTGCTGGACTTGCAGGAGTTTTTTCCCTTTTTATGGGTATCTCATGTATGCTCCAATGTTCATTCTGTACTGGCTTGTCTTTTATCATGTGTTCCTTTGTCTTTGCATAGCTACAGAAAATTATAATAGTTTGATAACTATTAAGATTTGCTCTGGCTTCTCCACCAAATTGTACTCCCCTGTAAGAGTTTGCTGCCAGTAGAAATTTCGCAAAGGTTGTAGAATGTCTGTGCAAGTATGTATAAACAAATATCTACTCTTTTTCAGGTGTAGATAAATCAAATTTCCTGCTTAACACTGATAGTCTTTTATCATTTTGTTTGTTGATTGTCACTTGAGACGTCATCTTTCATTGGATTGATAGGCTTGTTAAATTACAAATATGATGTCACATGTTATTTTCAATTGATACACCTGTTATTAAAGACATATGAAAAGAAAAAAAGAACTTTATTTACATTTCTGGTTTTTATTAATACAGGAGTGTGTGAACCCCTTTGATTACTGTGACATTGTTACCTCAACAACCCATAAAAGTCTTCGGGGTCCTAGAGGAGGTATTATTTTTTACCGGAAAGGATTGAAGCCAAGAAAAGGGGGAATGCTATTAGGTCAAGGAGATGATAGTGATCATTATGACTTTGAGGAAAAGATAAACTTTGCTGTCTTTCCATCATTGCAAGGTGGACCACATAATAACCATATTGCAGCTCTTGCCATTGCTTTAAAGCAAGTGGCTACTCCTGAGTACAAGCTGTATATGCAACAGGTGAAGAAAAATGCACAGGCTTTAGCATGTGCGTTGTTGAGAAGAAAATGCAGGCTTGTAACTGGAGGCACAGACAATCACATGATACTTTGGGATGTGAGGCCCCTGGGATTGACAGGTCTGGTACTGTCATATGTTTCTATCCATGAGTTAATGCACAAGAAGCAACTAAGACATGATTAAACTCTATTTGCTTATACTTTATACTTTTCTTCTAATTTATTATGATTTAAGGACTAAGTGGTTATTTAATGTTCCACAAATTGAAGTTGCGTTGTTGTTAAGTTACTAATATTGGCCAACCTGCACTTTCATAAGCCGTAACCCTAGTGCATTTTGCTCTTTTGATCTCCAAGGGCCTAGTATATATCTAAGTAAAATAATATGCTTTTTATTGGAACGTTGGAAACTTTATTGCTTTGTTTGTTAAGTTTTTGGAAGCAGGTGTCATAATCATTTCTATTTTATGCCATGAGGGTGTATATGGCAGATATATGTGCTTTTTATTTTCCTCTTAGGGATCACTTGTCTTTTTTAGCTTTTTATTTTTTTTCGCTTCCTTGCATTCTGATTACATTGGTTAAAAGAACAGGTTATGCGCGTTTGAAGCTTAATTGTGCTTTGACATGAACTTTGATTCTTAGATTTTTAACTTCACTCATTATTCTGCATTTATTTGCATGCTTTCTGTGCTGAATCTGGTTTGACATGTTTTAATGGTACCTAATGGGTTTATTATACACAAGGAAGATTTTGCATATCTTCCAATATTTTTGTTTTGTTTGTTTTTTCAGGGAAACTTTATGAGAAGATCTGTGAGATGTGTCACATCACTGTTAATAAAATTGCTGTTTTTGGCGACAATGGCACCATTACTCCTGGAGGAGTAAGGATAGGTGAGTGAAGTTATTGTTAATTATTGTCCTAAAATGCATGTATCTTAATGACATGTTAATAATCCCAGGTACTCCTGCTATGACGTCAAGAGGTTGCCTAGAATCCGATTTTGAGACAATGGCTGATTTTCTTTTAAGAGCTGCACATATTGCGAGCGTTTTGCAGCGTGAGCGTGGGAAGGTTCTCCTAAATGGTTTACAAAACAATAAAGATATCTTAGAGCTCCGGAGTCGAGTTGAAACTTTTGCAACTCAGTTTGCAATGCCAGGTTTTGACTTGTGAATGAGTTTTTGGACCAAACACATTTATGCCTTCCTGAATCCAAGGCTGCCCTGATTTTGCAACTATATCAAGTGTAAATGAGATGGTTATCTAGATGCATTGCTTTGGCCTTTAAACAGCAGTTCTATGCTTTTCCAGCTGCGGACTCTTTGCTACCTTCTAGTGGTCAAAACATAAGAGATTTTGCTGTCATTTCATGGTTTGTTAGAGGATTTTTCTGTTATTCACCTGTTACTACCTTCTCTAAGTGGCAGTACTTTCTGGAATTTTTTGTCAAATGGTGGTGGCTGACAACTGATGGAAGGAATTTTTTGTTCAGAGAACTTGGAAAGGACAATTCGGACACAAGACAATGTTTTGGCAACCCAGTAAAAGACGGGTTGGCATGGTATGTGAAGGTGACAAATTGAGATTACATCAGTTGATTGATTCTTAGTACAGCCATATTGAATTTTAAAGAGCATGCAAAGTGTATAAAAAATGTATAATATATATATTTGATGCATTGGAAGTTATACCTTGAATTTTTTTCTGTTGGTTATAGCAAGCGGGAATCATTTGATCCATCTTTGCATTATTAATTTACAGTGTCCAGTGTTATAAGTGCTGCTTTCTTTTTCTCTTCCTTTAGTTTCCTCCCACTTCCAGTTTTATTCATCGAACCCTTGTGTGAATATCTGTTGGTGATGAATAGAAGAAAGGGCTAGGGAAGAGACTTGGCATGGTTTAATCGCATTGTGTGTTGGCACTGTCTTCATCACCGCATGATTGAAGTTCAAAGAAGAAATTGTTGGGTTTGCGGATTGATGAAAATGAGGAATAATCGAACAGGTTTGTGCTTGTAGATATGCTATATCATTATCTATAATCTAGCTGGATAGCAGCCACCGTACGCACAAAAACACTAATAATACGATAGTGAAATAAATTCTTAAAGCACAAAGCTGACTAAGGTACATACAAGGATCTTGTACGCAACATCTGAAAGCCCACCAACTAATCCAAAAAAAGAAAAGAAAAAAGGAAAATCCGAAAGGCTAATACCTATGCTCTAAGTGGCAAACTTTTGTTTTGTTTTGTTTTTTTTTTTTAACCCAAAGACAGAACCTTATATTAATTAAACACTATTTATGATAAATAGGGCCATGATCCCTAATAAGACTTGTTGTCTTTGGCAATGAAAGGGGAGAAGTCTAATACCATTTGAAACCCTAATAAGATGAGGAAAACGGTAACACCATCATGTAAAGTCATCAACAACGGCAACCATATGCAGAGGGATTGAAGTCCTGACAATACTGGATGAGAAAATAAGTTGCACAAAGGCTTTGAAATAGAGGAAATTTCAAGAACCAGAAACGAAGGTCTTTGTCAAGTTTAACCGGGGCCAACCAGACTAGTTGCTTCTCTTCCATTTTAAAAGATGCTTCTTGAGGATTAATATAGCAGCATGGAAGAGTATTGGGACATTGTAAATCAATCAGTAACCTCTGGCAATCCATGGAAGAGACGAGATCTTTGCCGGTGCATAGTGAGGCTATAATCTCCTTCCTTTGCAGTAGGCATTCAAAGCTTGTTAGATGAGGGACCTTTTGCTTCTGTTGCGAGTTGAAACCTAGCGGCGAAACATCAACATCTTGGTGGATCTCAACAAGCCATTCAAAACAGAGGACAGTAGAGTTGTTATACTCTATGCACCAAAAAACTATCAAACACAATGCTATCAAACATAAAATTATCACAACACACTTATTTATATTCCTCTTATTATGGACTATAAACCACAAACAGAAAGGAAAAGGAGTAGGGGGATGATTATTGGTAAAAATTAGTAGCCATCCCCTATTAAAAACATATAATATCAATGCCTGAAACCAATAGCAAATTTTTGTTTTTATGGATATGTTTTCTCCTTGTAATATGAGTAGCAACTAATTACTCTTTCATCACTTATATAACTTTAAGCATTGTTTTAATAAAAAAAGAGGTAAATATTGAATTCTTTAACTATTGATATTTTGAAAGGAGTTGTACTACTAATCTATTCAATTTTCAATTTACTCTAAATATTTGAATACATTTTCTTTATTTAAAATAAGTTTAATCGCACTTTGTTGACCTTAACAAGTTATAAATCTTGATTTTAATCTTAACAAACTTAATTTTTAAACAACTAATGTGTTTGTTTTAAGTGTGTATAAGTTAGGAGCAATTTGGAAGTCAAAATAATGATGAACCATCAAAGAAAAATTATTCCGGAAAGTCATTATCAGTACTATTTCGACCAGACTCATCACAGGGACTAAATTGCACAAAAAAGTGCAATTCTTATCATTGTCTCGATTGACACCAAGGGAGACCAATTTCTACATAAAACTTAAAAAATGGTAGAACTTATCCCAATCCGATGTCCCGATCAGGACTGCCCAATTGGGATATTGATATCCTGACTGGGACCAGAGCAAAATTTCAAATGCAATAGCTCGTAACGACTATTCAATACTAGTCCCAATCGGGACTTGACAAAATGCAGTTCAAAAGTCCAAATTTCATTCAAATGGACTTTGTTTTTTTTGGGAATGAAATTATTGCTTCTAACAACTATAATTGAATTGCTCAAGTATAAATATGACCTTTGAAGATTATTTTGAGGTAAAGAAACTTAATTATTCATTCTATACTTTCAAGCATTCAATTAAGCTCTCTAAACTCTTTCAAAATTCATTTTATTGTTATATATTTTTGTGAGAGTTGGTGAGTGTTAGAATAAAAATTTTTCTTCTATTTTTTGGGGTTAAGGAAATAGGAAGTGAGTTTCTATTCTAAAGGAATTATTTTAAGCGTTTAGCCATTAAAAAACTTAGAATTTGGTTTTAGTGTAAGCCTTGAAAACACTTATAAATTGGTTTTTGAGTGAGCCTTGAAAACTGAAGTTGTAAGGTTTGAGTTGAGCCTAAAACTCAAGTTGTAAAAATCAATCTAGGGAAATAGATTGTGGTGATTCAAAATCCTAACTTAGGATAAATTAAGTGCAGATGTAGGATTGTTAAAAATCCAAACTCCTTAAATCTTGTGTTCATCATTCTTCCTTCTTAACATTCTTTTTAACTCTTATTTAAATCTTTTTCATTATTGTTCGATAATCCTATTCACCCCTTCTAGGACTCTTTCAATTGGTATCAAAGCTTGGATTCTAGGAACTTAATTGCTAGAATACAAGATTATGGGGAGTGAATCTCAAAATATGTCTTTACTTATACCATTCTTTGGTGGTAGTGATTATCCTTATTGAAAGTTCAAAATGGAATAATACTTTGATTGTGATTCCATCAAACTTTAGGATATTGTCCTAAAAGGTTGGGAATCACCTATAATTACCATTGATGGTGTGGTAACTACTATTGTAAAAAGCCAATGGAATAATGAACAAAAGGAGGAAAATTATAAAAATAAAAGGCTATAATCACTTTAGTCTCTTCCATGACAAGAAAAGAAGGAGGCAAGCTTCAACATTGCATGTTAGCTAAGGAAATATGGGAGACCTTGAAAAATCATTATAAAGACAACGTGCAAGTTATAAGCAAAAAGGTTCAACTTCACATGTATGAATATAAACTCTTCAAAATAAAGTCTCAAGAATCAACCACTGAGATGACAAATCATCTCAATGCTCTCCTCACAACCCTAAACTTGGAAAATATTTCTCCAAGGAAGAGATGAATAATAAGATTTTAAGAATCCTGCCTAAGAAGGATTAAGAATCTCAGGTCACTTCAATTGAGGAAGCTCAATACCTCTCTATTCTCTTGACTGATGTGCTTATTAGAAAGCTCCTAACACATGAGCTTATAATCAAATAAATAGGTGAAGAGCATGAAGAGAAGGAAGAGAAGAAAAATAGCATAGCACTAAAAACTCTTTAAGAAGATAGTGAAGAGGAAAACATTAAAGATTCTAGTGATAAAGATGGTGATATTGCCATGCTCATTGGGAACTTCAAGAAGTTTTTTAGAAAGAAAAATTTCTCAAAAGTAAGGGACTCCAATAAGAAGTTTGAAGGAGATGGTAAAAAGAAAACCAAAGAAGTTATTTGCTATGAATGCAAGAAACTGAGACACATCCGAAGTGAGTGCCCCAAACTCAAATTTAAGAGCAAAGGATAGAAAGAAGACCTTCAAAGCTACTTGAAATGAATCCTTCGAATCTAAAGAGAAAGAGGAACAACAAGAAGTAACCAACCTTTACTTCATAGCTCTTGAAAATGAAAAAGAGGTACCATCTATTTCTAACTTTTTCTGTGATGAATATTGTGTTTATGATGAATATAATGATGATGATGATGATGATGTTAAGAATTCTATTGTTAACAAACTCTTGTTTAAATGCAAAAGCTTGTCTTCTAGAAAGAAGCATTATAAACATGAGTTAAATAGCTTAACCAAGGAATTTGAGAAGTTGAAAATTGAATTTTCTAGTCTTGTTAAATCAAATGATAAACTTGTTTGTGATTTAAAATCTTTTAATTCCTTGGAAGAGAAACTTAAGAAAGCTAGTGATGAAAATCATAAACTTTCTAATGAGGTAGTTGTGCTAAAAAATTCCATATCAAAATTTCAAAGAGAAAAAGAGAGTTTAGATAATTTACTTGACTCTTAAAAATTTCATGGAAATACTCATGTAATTAGATATACAAATGGAATGGTTTCATCTTTATCCATCACATATTAATTTTATTAAAGCCTTATATGACTCTATTCCCTTTACTTCAAAACCAATTGAGACTCAAGCTTTCAAAGCCAATAAGTCTCATGTGTCAAATATTAATGGAAAGTCTCATAAGACTCAATCCTAAATGACATAAAGATGTAATGCTTAAAAAGGAGCACCTCAACCAAAGCATGTACATGTACATGAGACACAACACTCACAAGCATGTTGCATAATATAATGCATAAAAATATGTTGCACAAACCTATCAAAATACACATTTTCATTGCCAATGTATGTCTCACACTCAAAATAATACAAGACACACAACATCGTAACACAAAAGGCATGATTCACATACTAGGAAAACATATCATCCTAGAAGAAACAAATTTGAAAATGTTATATGTTCATTTTGCATGATAAAAGGACATACAAATAATGTGTGCTTCTATAGAAGACTACACATGAATTTACTTCCTACGAATTATCTTAAGACTAACCAACTTAGACCAAAAAAGGTTTAGGTTCAAAAGAACACTTAAATTATTTTGTGTATGTATGCTTGAAATCCATAAAAATGAAAAGCAAGTGGTATCTTGATAATGGTGTTCAAGACACATGACGATAGACAAGGAGCAATTTAACAAACTTGATGAAAAGGATAAAGGACATGTTACATTCAAAGACAATGCAAAAGGAATGATTGTTGGCATTAAAGAAATAGGTAATCCTCATTCTTTATCTATATATCATGTGTTGTTTGTTGATGGTCTTAAACATAATTTGCTTAGTATAAGTCAATTATATGACATGGGAAATAAGGTGACTTTCTATCCTAGAAATTGCTTTGTTAATAGTCTTTATGAAAACAAAGTAATTTTTAGTAGTGAAAGAGTAGATAATGTTTATGTTATTGATTTGAACAAAATTGATAACAAAGACATCAAATGCTTAATGTCTTTTTCCTATGACACATGAACATGATATAGAAGGTTAGTATAAGCACCTAATTTCTGGATAATTTGAGTTTGGATGTGACAGAGGATCCAATAATGAAAATTGACTATGAAATTAGGTTTATTTAATCTAATGTATTGATTTGAAATTAAATTGTAAATTATTTTTAGGACCTATTTTTAAATTTTTTTAATTTAATTTTTTTAAAAATATATAAAAAGTTCAAAAAAATATTAAATAAATAAAAAAAGGTTGAATTGTGTCGAAGTTGGCCCAATTCAATGGAAAACAAAAGAAGTTGCAAAATCAATTTTTTTGTTATGGCCACACAGAAGGCCATCATTGGTCAAGAGAAAAAAAAAATTAGTAGAGTTTCCATTGGAAATATAAATTTTTGGTTAGAAATCTATACTTCTAATCCGCAATTAAATTTTTTAATTTAATTTAATTTAATTTATGTTTTTTTTATTGGTTGTTATTTTTATTTTATTAGATTGATAAATTTATTTTTTATTAGATAAATAATAAAAAAAATTATTTGATTTTTATCCTAAAGCTATCGTATGGTTACAGGATGGGTGTTTGATAAATATAAAAATCTCGGTTCCATAGAGAGGCTCCCGGGGGGTTTTATTCTTTTTCTCTATATTATTGATTTTAGTCGTGAGCCAAAGGATACCCACTCTTCTTTATTTTTTACGCACTTTTTTTTTGTTTTTTTAGCCATAAGTCATATCAAATGAACTAAAACCACAGATAAATATAATAAAAGCCATAAGTTTTTATCAACAGTGATCATCCTTCTGAGGGAAGTCAATAGTACATCTCATTCTCAAATTTTCTTCTCCTTCTTCGTTTATTTTGATTTTAATTTTATTTTTATATTTATTTTTATTTATTATTATTATTATTATTATTATTATTATTATTATTATTATTATTATTATTATTTTTAATCATTCATTGACTTATTTTTTATTTTTTTACTTTTATTCTCTTAATGTATGAGGTGACATAAATTCATTATGGAGAATACAACCTATGGAGAACTCGTGAAGATCCATGGAATGCCATGGATTAAATTTTGTATTTGAACATAGTTTTTAGGGTTTCTCGGTATTTTATTTATTTATTTTATTGATTGTTTTATTTTGTATTTTTATTTATTTGGTTTTTTGGGTTGTATTTAATTTTATTTTTAATTTGCAATAGATTATTGTAATAGCCCTAGTATTGGGAATAATGGAATCCTGTGTATGTATTATGTGTTTCATTTTAATTAATTGATTACTAAAATTAGGGTTTCAATTGGGTAAATTAATTGAAATCAATGATATAGAAATCAAAAATAGGGTTTTCAAAATTAATTAGATTTAAGTGAATAGAATTAGGATTGCTTATTAATTATTTTATTCATTAATAATTTGTTAAGTAATTGTTTAAGGTCTCTTTAACTAAATTAGGTTTTTTGTTTGTTGAATTCGTTTCTTTGTTGGATTTTATTTTGTACATAAGTTAATAGGTTTAATTAATTAAAATAAATTTTAGGCCATAATTTAATTAGACTTTAGGTTAGAAATGATTTAGGCTTATTTAGCTAATTTAGACATGGGCCTACCTTCAAATAATTAAAATTAATTAAATAGGAATTAGACTCATTAATTTACTTCCATTTTCTCTTAAAATTTGGTAGACTTGGGCCCATTTCTTTATAATTAAAAATAGTAGACTTAGGCTCACTAATCTAATTAAAATATAGGCCCACCTTTATTTTTAATTACATTTTGTAAAATATATAGACTTAGCTAACTTTAATTAAAATCAATTTAGATTAGATTAATTTAGGGGCATTACGATTTATGAATGCATTGTTTATGCGCTTTTTCTTGACTAGTTACCTTGGAGTTAAATGAATGTTAAATTAGGGTTTATAAGAAATTGCATGTAATTAGAGAATAATTTGGTAATTAATAAAATAATTTTAAATGAACACAAGATTGAAAGAAGTTGGTATTCTATATCCAAAATCACCTGGTTGTGGTGCTAACTTTCTTTTAGAGAATCAAGTTACCACCACTTATCAATTGTTCCAGTTATTACCCTAGGTGGTGACTCCATCATCTCCACGCTATGTTTTTATGATATATTAGTGTATTTTCTAGAGCCCTGAGCTCAAATAGTGTCGCGGTTGCTAAAATCTTGGACGTGCGCTAAACCCCACCGTCTACAGTGATAACTCCATTAGGGATAAAAGATACTAATTCTACTTGTGTTATTATAATCATTTTATTAATTATTATTTTATTCTTGCATTCATTTTTCATGTCCGTATTAATTGATGTTGTTGGTTTATGATTCCATGATTCCACTAACTTCATAGAGTTGTAGATTGGCTAGCCATCACTCTTAGCCTTAACTTGATTCAAGAGAGATTACTATACTCATCTGACTATAGTCTGTAAACCAAGTACTAGTGAGGGGTAGTCTTCTCTTAAGTTTGCAAAGGATGTCGGGCGCCTCTGACCTTGGCCTATAACTCAAGTTCTAAAGGAGGGCATCTTGTTAAAGGAACCTTAACTTTTCCACCGAACTTAACCACATATAATGGCCTAGTTATTTCTCTTAGGATTTACCTAAATTATTTGTGTTTATTACCATAAGGTATTTCTATTTATAAAAGCCCAAGCCCATACTTTTGAAGCCTATTTAGGCTAATAAAGATTAAGCTAGACTTTTATACTTAAAAATATTGTTTCCATGCTTTTATGGCTTTGAGAGATTTGGCATGTGCATTGGTTCTTGATATCCCCTATTGATATTAAGGCCAAGACCAAAAATCCTAGGAAAAGAGACTCACCATTGAATACGTGTATAGGAGGAATAAGGTTGGAAGGATATTATACACTTGATTATTACTTATTACTTGCTACTTATTGCATAGCACGTGCATCATGCATACATGCATCATACTAACACTTTCTTTTTCAGCCATCATAGATTTATCTAAGTCTTCACGTATTTTGGAACAAAAAGGTAGTAGACTAGTGTCATGACCCAAAACAGGGGCCATGACCGGGGTTAGGGAACGGGAATTCTTTCGAATCTGGAACCCGTAGCAAGCCTAAAATAAAATAAAACATGCAATAGTAATAATAATAACATAATTAAATAAAATATTATGCAGCGAAATAAAATCATAAATGTCAAAATAATAATTCCGTCAAACGAAATTAAATCGAATTCTCATCTCATATATATAAATAAATCCTTTAATACAAGTTCAGTTCAAATATTTAAAGTACATATCTCATACAAATATAATACAATATCTTTTAACAATTTTATGACTACTGCAATGTCTAGAATATAAAATAAAACTCAGGTGAGCAGTTTACATAAAGAAGCCAGAGCGAAAGAAATCCGATGTACAGACCTGCTACTGAGGTCTGAAGACGATGACTCTCCTGAAAAATAATCAACGGAGGGGAGTCAGACCTCACTGAGTGAATTACTATAATATATATACATGCATACTAAATGACAATGCATACAGTCAATAATATATATATAATATGTATGTATACAAGCAATTACACACAGATGCAATAAAATCATTTTATATATTTATTGAAAATCACTATTTATGAAGGATAGAATAGAACCCTAGAATATTGCAACCTCGAAAATAGTGTTAGACAACACTCTAGCCATACAGGCTCACTTATTCCAATTATAATCACTTGATCCATTTGGATAGTAGACTGGCCCCGAGACACTAAGTCAATCGAGCTCCAGCAGTCTGACTGTCAGTGTGATTGGCCCCGAGACACTTAGTCAACCGAGCTCCAACAATCACACTCCCAAATCATATCACACATCAGATAAATCAAATCCAATCAATATCCTCAAACAGGTTAGTAATATAGCCTAAATACTATCGGCGTACTGGTACGTACTCGGTCCTAGTGCTGCCCACTAGATAGCACGTTCTATTGATATCCTTCATTAAAACATAAAACATACATTCATAAAAATAAATGATGCATGAATTTAAATAAAATAGCAACATAAACCATATATATACCAGAAATATACCAAAAATAAACCAGGTATATTTCGAGTACATATACGTCAAAGAAATCCAGATAGATTACAAAATAAACTAGAAATATATTCGAAAACATTTTAAACCTAATTTATTAGCAAAACATGCATATAATTTAAAATATATCGAAAATAAACTAAAGATAAACCAAAATAAACTAAAAATAAACTTAAATACTAATTGAATTATTTATGCATAATTAATCAAAATAAAACATACATTTCTAAATCATGCACCCTAAAGCATATATATATATATATATATATATATATATATATAGAATATTAACTCACACTTAGTGCGCTCCTCGAGATGGGTCCGATGGGCCTGGTCCACTAGGCCTCGGTCTCGACGCAACTAAACATACAAAAATAACAGACATCAGAATAAACCTAACATAAAATCCTAGAAACTCAGTTTAGAATATTAGACACAGAATCAAAATTAGGGTTTGACCGGACATCACGTTTTACGAGAATTCTACCAAAAATTCGGCAGAACCTCCCCTATAAAACGGACATCTCTCTACTCAAAGAGTAGAGCCGGCCCTGCAAAGAAACATGCTTCGAAAAATAGATATAAAACACAACCACAATCCCTCGGTCGGACTCCAAACTACAGTTTACCGACCGGGGGTCCACAATTCACAAAATAATTACAAAATACTGAAAATACCCTTATATCATAGAAATACATTTAATAAGTAGAAATTACATAATTAACCCTGAAACACAATAAAAACCGATTAAAACTCATTTATTTAGAAAAATCGTATATTATATATATAACTGAAAATAATTCACGAAAAATAGTTTTAATTACTCAAAAATACTAAATAATTTGTAGAAATCATTTTTATACCTTAAATAACTATTAAAACCAATTTAATTACATTTTTAGCCAATTTAGGGTAAAATTACCAAAATACCCCTATATATATAAATATGCTAAAATTAATCCAAAAATTCACCAAAAATAATATAATTGCACAAATTTAATTTTCTCAACATATTTATCAATAATATCAATAAATAAACTCAATTAACTAATTAATTTCAATTAAACATACAATTAACCCTATTTTCTCAAAATTACAAAAACTAATTAAATTCAAAATAAATACATAGAAATTCATAAAAATTCCAAATAAATTTATATAATTCATTTCAATACCTATATTTATCATAAAACACAATTTAATAATTTAATTAATTAATTTTCGAAAATTAGAAAATAATAATAAAATATTCAAAAATACCCAAAAATCAAAATAATTTCCAAAAATTCTACAAAAATTCACACATGAAGATTAAGCTAAGGGGAACAACATTTGTGAAGGAATTTTTGATGAATCAATCAAATACAAGTTCAAAAAAATCAAGAACCCTAAAATGGCCGAATTGCAAAAATCGAACCTAGGCAAATCTAGGCCATTTTAAGTGAAACAAAGCTTGGAATCACACTCACCGGAGCTCAAGGAGAAGAAAGAGACTGGCAGTGTTGAAAATGGTGGCCGAAAACACCGTGAACGATGGTGGCTCAAGTTTTGGCTTCTCCGACCAAAACAGAGGAAAATGGCACTGGAGAAGACGTCTGCAGGCGGCAGAACAGCTGGAGGAAGGAGGTGGCATGGTGGGAGGCGCAATGACGATAGGTGACCGGCGTGCGCAGTGACGGGAGGGGAAGGGGACGTCGGGGAAGAGAAGGAGAAGGGAGGGGCAGAAATGGTAATTTGCCAATAAATTTGATTTTCAACTATATATATGTGTAAATGTATATTCATATATATATCACACTATATGTTAAAATAATATAAAACTCACACACATTAAATATACACCACACACAAAATTTTTAATATTTTAATAATTTATACACTAAAAATAATTAAATAATATTAAAACTAATTAATAAATAATAAAAATTAGGGTAATTAATGAAACCCTAGTTAAATAAATAAATAAATAAATACACATATATATGTTATTTAGTACTTTAAAAATATATATGAGTTCATGCAAATGCGTAAATCTACTTAAAATAATTAATAGTAAATTATTTACGTGAAAATTTTCCCGAAAATAGAATTATCGGGAAAATTTTATGTAAAGCACTTAAAATAATATACAATAATTAAAATAAGCTTTAAATAAATATCAACTTGAAAAAATATCATAATTATATACAAAATTATTAACACTGCATATCCCGATGCAGTATAAAAATATTTAAAAACACGGGATATTACAATTAATTAGAACTGACTTGAGTCCAATATCAATAGCTAAAGAGATCCTTTAAAGTCTAGAGAAGAGTCTTATTAATCTACTTTACTTGGAAGCTGAATCAACTCCAACCAAGCAAACAGAAATGGAATAACAACAAGGAGGAAACTGGACCTTAGAAGACATTAAGGGAGCTTTGATAAATGACATGAGAGCCATGATGCAAGATGAACTGAGACAAGCCTTAGTTGGATTAATGATACTTACTACTACTATTCCACCACCTGCAATTAAACAAGCACCTGGTGTTGCAGCTATTCCACCTACTGAAAATGCTCCACCTGTTGCTCCTACACCTACACTTATTGATAATGTTGGAGGCCAACTTATTACTAGAAATCCACCTGTTACTGAAGTGAATGTTGAAGATGTTAAGAACTATATGGTAAAGAAAGCAAAGAGGGAATCACTTGAGTTGGTTCAGGAACTTGAGTCCAAACAGATGCATGCACTGACTTAAAAAATGTCAAAGATAGAGGAACCGATAAAATGACATGACATGGGATACTTATTTAGTTTTGATGATATATTGCAAATGGAAGGGGATAAATTGCCTGAGAAATTTAAAATGCCCCAATTGTAGAATTTTAATGGAACTAGAGATCCAAGGATCCACCTTAGTCAGTATACAACAACTATGAGCACCACTAAAGCCCCATTAGCAGTAGTCACTAAGTTGTTTATATTATCCTGAGAGGGAATGGCTATGAACTAGTACCATATATTAAAAAAGTCTGTTAGGGCTAATTGGAGAGAATTATATGATGCTTTCTTAAAACAGTATGATTATAACACTAAGCTAGAAGTGTCCATTCAGGATCTGGAAATGACTAAACAAAAGCCAAATGAATCATTTTTTGATTTTCTCACTAGATTTATGAACAAGGTAGGATTAATGAAAAATAAGTTGGCTGAAAAGGATTAAGTTAGGATGATTATTCGTAATACGTCTCCTAATTTGGTGGAAAGGTTGCAAACGATGAACCCTAAGTCTTTTATAGACCTTTATGATGATGGTTTGCAAGTTGAGGAGATGGAAAATGAAAAGAAGAAAAGCTCTTGAACCACTAAGGGAAGGAACTACCTAACTGGGAGCATACAGTAAGGAAGCACTAGTTGAGTTATGGAAGTGCATGTTGTTTAATAATCGAGGAGATTCTCTAATTTTAACCAACCCCTATCCAAAGTCCTAGATCACCTAATACAAAAGGGCTTGCTTCCACCTCTAGCCTTTTCCAAACTGCCAAATCCAAATGTCTCAGGATATGACCTGAAAAATTATTGTAAATTCCACCAAGTTATTGGCCATTTCACAGACACCTATACCTGCCTTAAACATGAAATAAAAACCTTATAGACTCTGAAAAAAATTACATACCTTGAAAACCCAAAAACCATAAATAATCCTTTCCTAAACTATAGAAATGTTCCACCTCCAACCACTATGGTGATTAACTCAGGAGTCAGTGAGGAAAAAGTGTTAAGCTCCTTTGAGAACATGAATATAAAAATTAATAAAAAATTCTTTTAATGCCCCTAGTGATGAAGTAGAGAGTGTAGAATATTTAACTCCTAAGAAAACTCAAAGAGGAGTTAAAGATTTGCTGGGCCAGCCTTCAGGAAAGTTTGATTATAAAGTGTTGTACTCCAAACCACTTTCATATGATATTCCCATTGAATTAATTACACCTGGAGGTTAGAGTGATGAATTTGGAGTTATTGATGAACCATTAAGAAAGATAAGTAAGAAATCTAAGACTCTTGAGCAGCCACGAAGAGGAGTTGAGGATTTATTAGGTCAGCCCTCAAGCAAGTTTGACTACAAGGTGTTTTACACTAAACTACCTTCTTTTGACATACCTTTTCAATCAATTGTGCCTATATGATGGGGTGATGAGATTGATAATGAGAAGCTAATAAAAAATAAATAAAAATGCATAATTAAGGTATAGAAAGATGAAGTCATAAAGACAGTTGATGAGAAGATGTAAGAATAGCCATTATGTTAGCCACCTGAAGGATAACCACCTTGAGACTCAGCATCCTTAGCATCTATACTAGGAAATAAATTTTCTTATTGTCTTTTTTGAATAAAATTTAGTTTATTTAGAACTTGTTTTGTTTTAATGATTGATGATATGAATTCTGATCATGCTTACTTATGTAATATACATCCTAATGGTATTGTGTATTATGGTATTGATTGCATCTGCATGTCTGACATAAATTCAATTCAATTGATTCATTCAACATGGGCATAAATGAAAATTTAAAGACATTCATATATCACATTATTTAACTTTTAAAGATAGGAAATTTGAGGAAAAAAATAAAAAGAATGATAAAAAAAAGAGAAAGAACAAAGAGAGAGAAAAGAAAGGAAAAGAACAGTATGGTAAAAATTAGAGAGAAAAAAATTTAGAACTGGCTGATAACATGAGTTGTATCCTGTGATGTAATGAATGTTCTCATTTTTGCCCTAATGAAATAGTAAAATTGAATATGAAATTTTTGTTCAAATATTGCATATTCATCATTATCAAACTGCATAAGTATTTGAAAGGAAAGACAATACATAATGAAAGTTGAATCAGAACTATGAGATCACTATTTTAGTTATGTTTTCTCTTTTTGCCACCCCTTTGTGATTTTGTTTATCCTCTTGTACATAAACAATTCAAGTAGCTCAGTAACTTGCATCAACATCAAACCTCATAACTATTGTCTTATAATTATCATCAATCATTGCATCAACATCAAACCTCATATTCTGCTAAAAAGTTCTTCCAACAAGAGAAAGTCTAGTTAATTTTAGCTTCAAGAACTCTCTTCAGTCAGTTCACCCACTCCTTTGCATCTTCTATACATGAGACTGCAACTAATTGGGTTAGTGTGAATTTGACTTTATTCTCCAAGAATGGTAATGATCTTAGTGTCACCATCTCCATGGAAGAAAATTGTTAGAAACTGGAGAGTAAAATGTAAATTTGGGGGCAACTTGGGGGCAAAATAATAAAATACAATACTAGAGCTTCAAAGTTAGTCAAAGAGATCTCGAGGTAGAAAGAAGTAAACTAAAAGCATACATATGCATCAATTATCATACAATAAAAGCGGTAGCAAAAAGAAAAGTTTAATAGTGCATCAATCAAGGAGCTCCATTGTCAAGCCATGAACCTCATTTGCTAGCTTGGTCATCTATTTGACAAACTATATTATAAGCTGTAACATCAGAATTACCAACCTTGAAGTATCCTAAGCTCAAACCTATAAGCTATTGATGAAGCATCTCATTTTCATATTCCAAGATTGGCAACATAGCTCTGCTTTAAACAAAAGACCTATTAGGATCATTCATGTCATACATAATATGCATACATTTATTATGAAATACTTACTTTGCATAATAAAAGATCTTTAAGTCTAGATAAGAATGTATACAGACTATACTACTAACATTCAAAATTAGTGTTGTGAAGGTGTAGAAAAGTAGTTAGAATATTCACATGTGAAGCATCTCAAAGAAAAAGGGTAACACTATCAAGGTGAACCTGATGCTCAATGAGACTTTAGATCACAAGAGCCTAATAAATGATGGGCCCATCCAATAAGGAGATATCACTAACGGTAGTACTCACAGAAGCCTTATCACGGGTAACTATAAGAATTAACCTCCTCAGATTCAGCCTTCATCTTCATAGCCTCTTTTGGAGCTCACCTAGAGTCTCAACAAAAGGAAAACCTACTCCCCATAAAACGTAAAATTAATAAACAAGTGTACCTCAAATGGGTTAATAAGAACTACAAGAATGCTCCAAACAAAAGATAAGACACTGAATCCCTAGTGAGCCTCTCTCAAATCTTGACCAGTTAGAGCAAAACTCCATAATGTCAAGACTAGTATAGGGTGTGGAATACAATGATGAAAAGGTCCAACATGCCAATGACACATGTGCTCTGCTCTTAAAAGGGAAGAATGCACTCAAAATTTGAGATAAATGAACTTTGAAAATTATTTGATCATGAAATAAGACCTCTAACTCCTAAACCTTTTTTTTTTAAGGAAATGTTAATAATAGGAATGAAGCCCTTTACCATAGCATTAATGGAATGGCAAAAATACAAATGTAGCCCAAAGCCACAACTTCAGTGGTGGAGTATCATGAACTCTATTATCAAAAACATCATTACACAATTAAAAGGGAAGAATGCAAAAGAATAATATTGCATTTTGACAAAAAATTTTCACTTGCAAACAGACCATACTAACTTATGGTATTTTTTACAAGGAAAAATAAAAGAGAATAAAAAAAAGGAGAGGAACCGATACATCAATAAGAATGAGCAAGATAGCAAATGCAAAACACTCATCAAAATAATCAAGGGAAGTAACAAAACCCTATTTCCTTAGATTTTACAATAAATTACAATCTCAATTATAAAATTCATAAATTAAAAGGAAATTCATCCACTTCATGAGATCATATGCAAAAAATAAAAATAAAAGAAAAAAAATTTTATCTCATGAACTATGATTTTAGCAACTTTCTTTTATTAGCCTCACAGAATTTAGATGAGCAATTAATAACTCTGTACTAAAAGTTTCTAAAACTCTAATCAATCTAATGCTTGCTTTGCACTTAGATGAGGGGAAGAATACACAAAAACAAAATATATAGACTTGTAGTATAAATTACTTGAATTTTAGAGTATCATTATAATATTTTGAATGATAAATGTGCATATAATCTACTCCGATGCTCATAAATGAGTACTAATACAAAATCTGTTGATGGTATCCACATTGAGTAATACGAGAAAGGTTGGGTAATACTAAGAAAAGAATTAAAATAAGAGCAAGTATAACATACTCCAATGCTCAGAAATGAGTAAAAGTATCAATGTGAACCTCTGGCGGTATCCACGCTGAGTAATACAAGAAAGGTAGGGGAATATTAAAAGAGGACCACATTAAAAGCTACTCTATTTACTCCAATGCTCTATAAGAATATAAGTATCCAAAGGACCTTTCCAATGGTATCCATGCTGAGTAATATTAGAAAGGTGGGGGAATACTTGAATAAGGAAAAAAATCACAAAATAAAAATAATAACTCAAAGACTGTTTTAATACTCAGAATTTGATACGTTTATACTTGAATTCCATGATTTTTATTTAGCAAATTCTCTTTGAAATTAGGTGTGGAAGTAAGGTCTTCACTTAGTAAAAAATATGCTCTCAGTATAAAATGGTTAATGATACCTCTGACCTTTGCAAATGGCAAATAAATGATAGACATGAAAATCAAAATTAGTGAGATTCATTGAGTGCACATTTTCTTGTGATAAAGTGATGAATTTTCTCATAAATTTTGAAAAATATAATGTATTTTTATATTGAAACTAACTTCAACAAGTCTTTAGGAATAACAAGTCTAGAAGAAGATAAAACCCAATATGCATAATCAACACTAGTGCTATCAAGTCAATCAAAATTAACTGTAATAAAGGCAGCTGATCAAAGCAATCAGCATAGAAATTCAAAGAAATTAGCATAAATTTCAATCAGTTAGCACAAAAAAATTCAACCATTCGAATAAAATAGCCAAAGATAAAAATCGCAAGCAATTATGGATTACAGCAACAAGGGCGAGCAATGAAAGTTACAGCTAAATCACGAGCAGTTATAGACTGTAGCATCACAACATCATTGGTGAGCAATGAAAGGGTTGCAACTAAATCATGAGCAATTATAAACTGTAGCATCACAATATTATCAGCGAGCAATGAAAGGGTTGCAACTAATCATGCATAGTTTTGGACTATAGTATTAAAGGTAGGCAACATAAGGGTTGTAGCCAACTAAAGGCTATCAAGTAATAGATTGATTACAACTGATCGCTTTCAAAACATAATTTTCTAGACACTACATAGTAGTTATAACACTTTTCTTCAATAACTTTAGCTAGACACTACACAGTAGTTATAGCATATTTTCGCTAAACATTCCACAGGAAATATAGCGAAACTTTCAGTCATAATTACTAGACATTCCACAGGAACTATAGTATATTTAACCAAACACTACATAGTAATTATAGTATATTTTTGTTAAACGTCTCATAGGCAATATAGTGAAAATCACGATCGCTAGACGTCCCATAGGGAATAGAGTGAAAATCATGATCGCTAAACATCCCACAGGGAATATAGTGAAAATCATGATCATTAGACGTCCCATAGGAAATATAGTGAAAATCATAATTGCTAAACGTCCCACATGGAATATAATAAAATGCACTGAACATACTGTTAACTGTTATTCACTGAACACAGTGATAACATAACTGTTATATGTTCCACTGAAACTATAGCCTATTTTCAAAATGCAGTGAACGCATTGTCAACTGTTATTCACTGAACACAGTGATAGCATAACTGTTACATATTCCACTAGAACTATAGCCTGTTTGTAAAATACACTGAACGCAATGTCAATTGCTATTCATTGAACAAAGTGATAGCATCATCACTATATGATCCACCGAAATTATAGTTTGTTTTCAAAATACACTGAACACAGTGTCATATGCTATTTACTGAATATAGTGATAGCATCATAGCTATATGTTCCACTAGAACTATAGTTCGTTTTCAAAATGCACTAAATATAATGTTAATCACTATTCACTGAATATAGTGATAACATCACAACTAGAAATCTATAGGAATTATAGTGTTCCTTAAATTGCAGTCAACACTGCATAGTATTATGCATAGTCATGGCATACAAGTAAGTGTTCTAACTTTTTGTTTAGAAATTGTGTGCTTATTTGTTTTGCTGTAATTTTTCAAGCAAATAGCGATAAAAGGGGGGGGGGGGGGGGGAGGGGGAGGGGGGTGCAATTGTAAGCACCCAAATTCTAAATAATTTGAGTTTAGATGTGACAGAGGACCAAATGATGAAAATTAACTGTGAAATTAGGTTTATTTGATCTAATTTATTGATTTGAAACTAAATTTTAAATTATTCTGATGACATATTTTTAATTTTTTTTTAAAATATAAAAAAATATTAAATAAATAAAAAAGGTTGAATTGGGCCGAAGTTGGCCCAATTTAATGGAAAACAAATGAAGTTGCAAATTTTTTTTTTATTGTTATAGCCACAAATGGCCACACGAAAGGCCATCATTGGCCAAGAGAAAAAAAATAATAGAGATTTCTGATCAGAAATCTACATTTCCGATTGAAAATCTACATTTTGGATGGAAACTCTAATATGGATTTCCAATTAGAAATCCACACTTTCGATTTGCAATTAAATTTTTTTTATTTAATTTAATCTATTTATGTGTTCATCCTTATTTAATTGGTTGTTATTTTTATTTTATTAGATAAATTTATTTTTTATTAGATTAATAATAAAAAAATTTATTTGATTTTTATCCTGAAGCTATCGTATGGTTATAGGATGGGTGTTTGATAAATATAAAAATCTCCGTTCCACAGGGAAACTCTCGAGGGGTTTTATTATTTTTCTCTATATTACTGATTTTAGTCGTGAGCCAAAGGATACCCACTCTTCTTTATTTTTTACATACTTTTTAGTTTTTTGCCATAAATTAGATCAAATAAACCAAAACCACAGACAAACACAATAAAAGCCACAAACTTTTATCAATGGTGATTATCCTTTAAGGGAAATCAATACTGAATCTCATTCTCAAATTTTCTTCTTCTTCTTCTTCTTCTTCTTCTTCTTCTTTTATTTTTATTTTGATTTTATTTTTATATTTTATTTTTTTATTTTTTTAATTATTCATTGACTTATTTTTTATTTTTTATTTCTATTCTCTTGAAGTATAGGGTGACATGAATTCATTATAGAGAACAAAACTTATCGAGAACCAGTGAAGATCCATGGAATGCCATGAATTAAGTTTTGTATTTAAACATAGTTTTTAGGGTTTCTCAGTATTTTATTTATTTATTATTTTATTGATTGTTTTATTTTATATTTTTATTTATTTGGTTTTTTGGTTGTATTTAATTTCATTTTTAATTTGCAGTAGATCATTATAATAGTCTCAGTAGTGGGAATAGTGGAATCATGTGTATGTATTATGTGTTTCATTTTAATTAATTAGTTAGTAAAATTAGGGTTTCAATTGGGTAAATTAATTACAATCAATGACATAAAAATCAAAAATAGGGTTTTTAAAATTAATTAGATTTAAGTGAATAGAATTAGAGTTGCTTATTTCATTTATTAATAATTTGTTAATTAATTGTTTAAGATCACTTTAACTAAATTAGGTTTTTTATTTGTTGAATTCGTTTATTTGTTGTATTTTATTATGTACATAAGCTAATATTAGGTTTAGTGATTTTTTTAGGCCCATAATAATGTAAGTTAATAAGCCTAATTAAATAGGTTTAATTAATTAAAATAAATTTTAGACCCATAATTTAATTAGACTTTAGGTTAGAAATAATTTAAGTTCATTTAGCTAATTTAGACATAAGCCCACCTTCAAATTATTAAAATTAACTTAGACATAACACATTAATTTAAGTCTTTTCCATAAAATTAATAGACTTAGATTCATTCTTTAGAATTAAAAAAAATATATATAGACTTAGACTCATTTAAATAAAAATTAAATAGGAATTAGACCCATTAATTTACTTCCATTTTGTCTTAAAATTTGGTAGACTTAGGCCCATTTCTTTATAATTAAAAATTGTAGACTTAGGCTCACTAACCTAATTAAAATGTAGGCCCATCTTTAGTTTCAATTACATTTTGTAAAATATATAGAGTTAGCTAACTTTAATTAAAATTAATTTAGATTAGACTAATTTAGGGACGTTGCGATATATAAATGCATTATTTATGTATTTTTTCATGATTAGTTGCCTTTAAATGAATGTTAAATTAGGGTTTATAAGAAATTACATGTAATTAGAGAATAGTTTGGCAATTAATAAACTAATTCTAAATGAACACAAGACTGAAAGAAGTAGGTATTCTGTATCTAGAATCACCTAGTTGTGATGCTAACTTTCTTTGGAAAATCGAGTTACTACCACTTATCAATTGTCCTAGTTATTACCTTAGGTGGCGACTCCATCATCTCTATGCTATGTCTTCGTGATATAGTAGTGTGTTCTCTAGAGCCTAAATAGTGTCGTGGTTGCTAAAATCTTGGACGCGCTCTAAACCCTGTTGTCTACAGTTAGGATATGCAAATTTTGAGCTTTTGAATAATCTTAGTAAACATGAACTTGTGATTGGTTTACCTAAGCTTGAATTCACTAACAATAAACCTTGTGATGCTTGTCAAAAAGGATAACAATCCAAGTTATCATTTAAGCTAAAAAATATAGTGTCTTCTTTTAGACCACTTGAACTTATATGTATGGATTTATTTGGACCAATTAGAGTTGCTAGTCTCAGTGGAATGCACTATGCATATGTATTGGTTGATGATTACTCTAGATTTACTTAGGTATGTTTTCTTGCTCATAAGAATGATGCATTTAAAGCTTTCAAAAATTTTGCAAAAAGAGTTCATAAAGAAAAATGTTTTTATATTTCTTATATTAGAAGTGATCATGGAACCGAATTTGAAAATGACAAAAACTATTGTAATGAAAATGGTATCTCACGTACGTTTTCCTCTCCTAGAACTTCTTAAGAAAATGGGGTAGTCGAAAGAAAAAACAGAATTCTTGTGGAAATGGCTAGAACAATACTTCATGAGTATAACTTGCCTCTATACTTTTTGGTGGAAGTCGTTAACATGTCTTGTTATATTTCAAACCAAATTTTAAAAAGATCAATTTTGAACAAAACATCTTATGATTTATAAAACAATAGAAAATCTAAAATCTCATATCTAAAAGTATTTAGATACAAGTGCTTTATATTAAACACTAAGAATAATCTTGAAAATTTTGATTCCAAATTTGATGAAGGAATTTTCCTAAGCTATTCTATTTCTAGTAAAGCATATAGAGTTTTTAATAAAAGAACTCTAGTAGTTAAAGAGTCAATGCAAGTTGTATTCAATGAATTAAACTTATTTGATCTTAGAAAGGATGTATGTGGTGTTGATAATCTTGTTAGTAATAATGAGATTATGAATACTCAAGAAGAAAATGCTAGTAAGCCTTTGGAACTTGAAGGTCTAAGTAAGGAGGATAATGAGGAGACATAAAGGATGAACTTCCAAAGGATTAGTAATTTAAGAAAGCTCATCCTCAAGATCTCATCATAGGTGATACTACAAAAGGGGTAACTATTATATCTAAATTTAAGTCTATTATAAATTTAGACTTCATTTCTCAAATTGAACCTAAAAATGTTGATGATGTGCCATGCAAGAAAAGTTAAATCAATTTAAGAGAAATAAGGTTTAGACCTTAGTTCCTAGACCTAAACATCATCCCACTATAGGCACCAACTGGGTGTTTAGAAATAAGATGAATAAATAAGGTGTCATAACTAGGAATAAAGCTAAACTAGTAGTTAAAGGCTATAATCAAGAGGAAGGCATTGATTATGATGAAACCTTTATCCCCGTTACAAGGTTAGAAGTTATTAGAATGCTACTTGTATTTGCATCATTCATGGATTTTAAAATTTATCAAATGGATATTAAAAGTGCATTTCTAAATGGTTTTATTGAAGAGGAGGTATATGTTGAGTAACCTCCTGGTTTTGAAAATTTTGATTCTCCAAATCATGTTTTTAAATTTTCAAAAATATTGTATGGATTGAAACAAGCTCTAAGAGCTTGGTATAAAAGATTTAGAAACTTCTTACTAGAGAAAGGGTTTTCTAAATGAAAAGTTGACACAACTCTTTTCATAAAGAAATCCAAGCATGAAATACTAATTGTTCAAATATATGTTGATGATATTATTTTTGGTGCTACTAACCATTACTTGTGTAAGGAATTCTCTAAGTTAATGCAAGGAGAATTTGAGATAAGTATGATTGGAGGACTCAAGTTCTTTCTTGGACTTTAAATTAAGCAATGTAAAGATGGGATTTTCATCAATAAACCAAATATGCAAAAGACATTCTTATGAAGTTTGACATGGATGGAGCTAAGACGAGTAAAACTCCAATGAGCACCACAACCAAACTCAACAAGGATGAGAATGGTAAACCTTTTGATAAAAAGCGATTTAGAGGAATGATCGGATCTCTTCTTTATTTAACTACTAGTAAACCTGATATCATGTTTACTACTTGCTTATATGCTAGGTTTTAATGTAGTCCTAGAGAGTCTCATTTGAATGCTATTAAAAGGATTTTTAAATATCTTTATGGAATAATGCATTTAAAACTTTGGTATCCTAAGAGTTCCAATATTGACTTAATTAGTTATTTAGATGCAGACTTTACCGGTAGCTTACTAGATAGAAAGAGCACTTCTGAAACTTGTCAATTTTTAGGACAATGTTTAATTTCTTAGTTTAGCAAGAACAAGTTTTGGTTGCTTTATCCACTGCTAAAGCTGAATATATTACAGCAAGTCTTTGTTGTTCACAAGTCTTATGGCAAAAACAACAATTGTTAGACTATGGTATAAAACTTGATCACATTCCAATCAAATGTAATAATACAAGTGATATGAACCTTAGCAAGAATCTCATTCAACATTTTAGAACTAAGCATGTAGACATTCGATATCATTTTTTGTGAGATCATGTTCAAATTGGTGATATCTCACTTGAATTTATTGATACAAATAATCAACTTGCAAATATCTTCACCAAACCTCTCAATGAAGAGAGATTAAATTTCATTAAACATGAACTTGAAATGATTGATGGTTCTAGTATGTCATGATTTTGATGGTCCTTTGAGTTTTATTTATGTTTATTTTTTCTATATGATACATGTTCACTAGATATTTTTTTAATTATTTTAAATTTTAACTTTTCTTGTAAAAAAAAATATATGGTGTTTATTTAAATTGCTTTGATCTTCTTAAATTTGATTTTTATTAATTCTCTTTAAAAATTTATTTTCTTTTAATTCTTCCTATTTTGCAAATTAATAATTAATTAATGAAACACTCATTAAATTAATTATTTTAATTTTAGCAAAATATATCCTTCCTTAAATAATTTCATTTCAAATACTCATTTATTTCTTCCAAAAATCCTCAATTAATTCAAATAAATGCAAATTAAATTCGTAAGGACTTAATTGTAAGATATTTTGGACTTAATTGTAAACTTTTTTTAAATTTTCTTGATAGGACCTTGGTCCTGATTGGGACATGATCTGCAAATTCTGTGTTTTTATACAGAACTAATCCTGAACGTATATCTCGATCAGGATATCACTTGGGACATCATGTCCTGATTGGGATGGGAGCATGTCCTAAACAGGACATAGCTCCTTATAACATTAGGATTTTAAATTATTTCAACTTCTTAACTCTCCAATCAAAATCAGGAATGATTTTTTAGGTTCTTATTTAATTCAAATTCAAATTTTACACTATTTCCAACCCTAATTTCTTGCCTATAAATACCACTTTATTCCTCATAGATTTCTCATCTCACTCAAGGTCTTCTTTTCTCTATAAATTCTTAAACTATTCTTCTTTTCTCTCCTAATGGCTCCTAATAAACCAAATAAGGTTCCTTCATCTTCTCAAACTCCTCTCTCTAAGAAAGATAAGCCTAAGAGAACACACTCTCCATTCTCCAACTCTTCTTGAGAAATTAAGAAAAAAATGTCTCAATTTCAAAAAAAAGCTTTCATTCCCTCAAAATTCATGAATGAACCTACTTTCAAGACTATTGGTTATTATGAAGAAGTATAAGATCTTCTTCTCAAAGGTGGAATTTATGATTTTGCTTTCTTACCCTTTTCATCCTATCCTACTCTTATTATTGTGTTTCTTTCTTCATATACTCTTCGTACTATCAAATTTGATGATGACAATGTTTACTTCTCTATGAGATTCAAATTGGGAGGGAGAGGTTGCTTCATAACTTATTAAGAGTTTGATACTCATTTTAGCTTTTCTCAAGAGGGACATATTCAAGTTAATCCTCATTGGCTTGCCTCTTCATATTGGGATCAAATCAAAGCTCTTAATGCTCCTCAATTCTCCGTCGAACATACTAAAGCCACATTCATCAAATCCAAAGCACTTTGGTATGTTCATCATTTTATTACTTACTCTATTAATGGTAGAGCTCTCTCTAATAAAGCCCTTTGTCTTGATGATCTTTTTATTATTTATTGTGTTCATCATAATGATAATATTTCTTTGGGAAGATTTTTACAATGGAGAATTTGGTTAATTAGTGATAGACATACCAGTGCAATTTGTATTGGTGGAATTATCACAAAGTTAGCTAAATTTTACAATATTAATATTGACTCTCTACCCTCTATAAAACCCATGCTTCTTAATGTATATTTCATTAAAAATTCCAAATAATTCACTTCTATTAATGGAGTTTGGGTTTGGAAATATGACCTTAGAGTTAGTGAAAACATTGAAGCTATATTTCAAGAATTGGAAGAACAAAAAGGTCAAGACCTTAAGGAAGAAGAAAAAGAACCTCAACCTCATATTGCCCCTCTAAGAAAAAGAATAAGAAGTGAAGGTACATTAACTCAAGGCACTTAAGCTCAAGATGATGAACCTTCTTGGTTAGGACAAAATCTTTGAACGTATGTCCTTAATGGAATCTAACTTCAATTCTCGCTTTGATGAAGTTGAATCCAATTTCAATGTGCGTTTCAATCAAATTGATGGAAACATTGTGCACCTTCAACATGATGTCTATCATATTTATGAGCAATAAGACTACACTTGCACATTTTCTCCTCCTTCATCCCCTCCTCAAGAATAGATCTTATATGTACCTTTCGTTTGTTTTATTTTTCGTATATAATCCTCTAGCTGCTAGTTTGTTTTATGCTCATTTTATGCTTGTCCACGTTTGGTTTACTTTCAGTTTATTTTTCATATTTTATCCTTGTACTAGATGCATTTTTCTTATTAATGAAATTTTCCTTCCTTTGAAATATAAATTTCTATAGTATTCATTATTTTTTATTTTTCACAAAGGGTGAGAAATATTTGAATATATTCATTGTGTTAATTTTGTTCATATTATTATTTATTGTGTTAATTTATTATTTACGCATAATTTATTTATTTATCCATAATTTTTTTATGTATTGGAATTCTTCTTAGGAATTATTTTGATCTTTTCTTTGCTTTTAACTAAGGGGAAACAATAATTGAGTTTGTATGAGTATTTAGTTAATTTATTTTAAGGGAAATAAAATTTTTTTTTATAAGATGTGTTTATGTTAGTGACATAACTATGTGATAGTGTGTCCTAAATATAAATTTTTTTAATAAGGGGAGAAAATTACTTTATTATTTTTAAATATGCCATATTAATTATTTTTTATTGTTTTGGTTCATGGTCTTTTATTTCCTTTATTTCTCAAACAAAGGGGGAGAAAAAGTAATGTGATATTTGTGCTTAGTATTTATGATTGCAATATGTTAAGTGCCACATAATCAATTAACTAGCTAAACTCGATATGATCATGTGAGGTCTTCTTATAAGTACTATTTTTATAATGCATTATATGCATATATGTTTGAAATTATTTTCTTCATATCGTCAAACATTCTCTTTATATTTTTAACATAGTTGTTATGGAAGACCAATAAATTAAAAATTATATTTCTTATCATGTTCATATTAATAGAAGGAGAAATAAAGAAATATATTTATCTCATTTAATATCATCATTATTATCACAATTGTTATCAATCACACACTTTACCTTTTTTTTTTTATCAAACTCAAAATAAGTTTGTCAAAATCAAAAAAGGAGAGATTGTTGACCTTAGCAAGTTATCAATCTTGACTTTAATCTTAACAAACTTAATTTTTGAGCAACTAATGTGTTTACTTCAAGTGTGTATAAGTTAGGAGCAATTTGGAAGTCAAAATAATGATGAACTATCAAAGAAAAATTATTCCAGAAAGTCATCATCAGTAGTACATCAACGGACTCATCATAAGGATTAAATTCCATAAAAAAGTGCAATTCTTACCATAGTCCCTACCGAGACAAAAGAAGTCTCAATCGAAACCAAGGGAGACCAATTTTTACATAAAACTCAAAAAATGGTAGAACTCGTCCCTCGTCCTAATCCAATATCCCAATCGGGACATTGCTCGAGACATGGCAGTCCTTATCGGGACATTATGTAATGACCATGTATTTTAAATAATATTAAACTATTTTGAGATGTGTATTATTAATAATTTTAAATTTTATTTATATTATTATTTTTATTTGCTAATATTATTTATGTACCTAATTCTAAGAAATTTTTTATGTAAAATAATTTGTTTTACGTGGGAGTTCTATTACTTGATAATATTAAAGAAGTTGTTGTTGTTGTTATTTTTTATTTTATTATTATTATTATTTTGATTGAAGGGAATTTTAGTAATTTTATAATTAAATTAAAAAAATAGAAAAGTTAAAAGCAGAAAATCGGGTCAAAGCTCCTTTTCCTTCTTCTTCTTCTTCTTTTTCTTCTTTTTCTTCTTCTTCCCCGCTCGAGACCTTGCCAATGCCGTCGGAGCTGCCCCAGCTGACCACCACCGACCGCCACCATTTCCAGCTATCATTCGCTGCCAATAGAGCTGCCTGAAGACGTCAGAGCACTAGAAACTCAACTTGACCGAAAGTGAAGCTCCATTGTTGCTGGTGAGATTCTAGCCACCGTTGAACTTCATTCCAGTTTTATTTGAATGCTCTTGATCCGCTAAGTCCATTTTCAAGCTCCGTTTGAGCTCAAATCTATTCGATTTTTAGATATCTTCAATTTTTAGTTTATGAGTTTGAGGGTTTTTATTTTTTTTTGAATTAATTATTTTTAATGGAAATTTTTAGATATCCAGCTACCACAAATGTTGTTTGTGGTAGCTTTAGCTTTTCAATTATATATATTTTTTGAATTAATTTGAATTATAGGTAATTTTTTATTATTTTAATATTAAATATTGAATTTTTTATAATTATGTTAATTAATTATTTTTAATGGAAATTTAGTTAAATTAGTGTTAGTAATTTGAGTTAATAATTTTAGAAGTATTAAAATAATTTTTGGTGAATTTATATAATTTTTGAGAATATTATTTATATTATGTGAATTTTGCATTAATGAGTTAATTGTATAATTTTGTGGAAATTATAGTTAAATAATATGTTTTAAATGATTTTATAATTATATAGGGTATTAAAATAATTTTTATAAATTATTTACTATTTTTAACTAATTAATACTAATTTTTGAAAATTATATTCAAATAATATATTATTTACTATTTTGGTGATTAAATAGATTTTTAATTACTTTTACTATATATTTAAGCTATTTGAATATATAAAAGTGAATTTTTACTATTTTATGTTGAATTATTAAAAATTTTGATTTTTATTAATATTATATTATTATTTGAGTTTTTATTTAATTATTGTGAAAATAATTATATTTAGTGATTTAATGTTTAAATATATTATATATTGGTATTTTATGGAAATTTATGGAATTTAATGATTTTTAATATATTTATTATATTATATTGATTTTTGGTAATTTGTGAATCTCGGTTGTAAATTGTGCAATTCAGGGTTCCAACTCGAGGTATTGAGCCTTGTGTGTTAGAAGTGTGTTTTTATTGCAGGATCGGCTCTACTTGTTAGTAGAGAGATGCACATTTTACAGAGGAGATTTTGCTGAATTTTCGATAGAATTTTCGTAAAACATGACATCAGGTCGATTCTGAATTTCTGTGTTTGTCTAAGTTTTGTATTCCTAAATCGAGTCTCCTTTAGAAGTATAGGTTAGAAATTATTTTGATGGTTATTATTATTTATTTTCTAATTGTGTTGAGACCGAGGCCTATTAGACTGGGCTCGTCGAGCCAATCTAGAGGAGCGCAAACTTGTGAGTTATTATTTTATATATACATTGCATGTAGACGCATGATTATAAGTTTTCATATTTTAATATCAGTTTAAACATGAATCATTTTATTAAATGAATAAGTATATTTTTAGTATATTTGGTATATATGTGTCATATATATACTTAGTATATTTATGGTTGATTTTGGTTATATGTAGCATATATATACTTGAAATATATTTAGTATATTTTTGGTATATATATGGAATATTCCTTTGTTATAACTGTTACTTATGTTTAATTATGCATTTCTTTATTTTTCATAAATATAAATTTTTATTTGAAGGATATCAATAGAACGTGTTATCTAGTGGGCTATTTCAGGACCGTGTACGTACCAGTGCAATAGATTTTAGGGTTGAGTTATAAAATCACTTGAGGTGACATTTATTTAATCGATTATTGAGAATTGATGTGATTGAGTAGTGTGATTGCAGGAGCTCAGTTGACCTAGTGTCTCGAGGCCATTCACACTAACAGTACGACTGCTGGAGGTCGGTTAACTTAGTGTCTCAGGGCCAGTCTACTATCCAAAATGGAATAAAAGAATTTATTTGGAATTAAGTAAGCCTACATGGCTAATTGCAATTCCATAAGTATACGGGTCAAGTTATATAATAGGATTGTAAGTCTAGATCTTGATCCCACAGGGAAGAGGATAAGTACTAGTTCACTTGATTTACATGCTTGACTAAACAAATCAATTTTAATGTTGTAAATCAATTAAAATTAAAACTAAATTATTTTTTCTAAAGAATAAGCAATGTATAATATGTACTAGAGTTTCTCTTTTCACTTGGATCTATATTAACTCAAAATCTAATTTATATAATCTCTCTCATAGTCATGTTTAAGATGCTACTGCTGCGATTCTCATAAATCTCTCTCAAGCATTTACAAGGTGAGCTTATTATTTCAAATATTAATTCTAATAAAGGGACTCTCGCTTCACAAAACTCTAATCAATAGATCCATAACAAACTTAAACTCTAAAGGTAAAATGCAACATTAAATCTTAATCGGTACCTCTACTCAAATTAAGATTTAATTATTTTTATTCTAGATCCCTAAGTGTAAATCTCCTCTCTGTCTCAATACTCTTAGCATAGGATGACTCAATATAAACATTACAACCATAGGTTTAAATCTCCTCTCGGTTTCAATATACCCACTTAAATAATTAAATCATTCATAAAGTATAAACATAAAAACCATAAATATAACATGAACTGAGAATATATTTAAAAAGAAATTTGAATTCAATACATCTTCAGGTTACTCAGATAAATCTAGTACAAAATGAGATTAAGCTACCATGTTTATATAGAGAACAATAAAACAATAAACAGATATAGCTAACATAATCATAACACAAGATAAGAAGAGAGCAAACTCCCTAATCCTTGTCAATGTAGTTCCTTATTGCCAATCTCTTCATTGTCTACTTATACTCTAATGTAGATCATTGAGCTTCACTCTCTATCCTCTCTATACTTTTGTTGTACTTTTCTCTCTGTTTTTCTCTATCTCTTCTTTTTCTACTCCCTTCCTCCATTTTTCTTTCCTCCTTACTCCACAAGTTTATGATGCTCTATATCCTCAAAATTAGGGTTGTAAGTGGTGCATCTGTGCGAGTAGAATTTCCTTAAATGTATAAGCATGACCGTGCAAAACCAAAATTGGGCTTGCACAGCTGTGGACATATGCATGGACTTTTTGGTATAGCCATGCTATGGCTTTGTGGACATATGCATGGACTTTTTGGTATAGCCATGCTATGGCTTACACGACCGTGCACTTTTCCTTTATGAATTTGCACGGCCATGTTGAGCCTTGCACGACCGTGCTCTTTCCCTCTTGCAAAATGGCATGGCTGTGCTCTAGCTTACACAGTTGTGCTCCTTTTCTCTCAATTATTTAGCACGGCTATATTAAGCATTACATGGCTATGTTGTTTTCTTCCCAAATGTTGGCATAACTGTGTTTTGCATCATATGGCCCTGCATGATCAATGCACACCTGTGTTCCTTTCTTTGGCTTTTCTTGATCTTTGACTTTTCTTCACGCATTTAATTTCTACAGATAAAATAAAAATTCAGTGAGAAGAATACAAAAATTAGACAAAAAATATAAAACTCCTAATTTATTTAAATGTACTAATATTTTCTAAATGCTATATTTATGAATTATTATGCAAAAAATGGAAAATTATGCACCTAAAGTGAGATATTATTAAATTAAAATGAGTCTAATTTTTAATTTGAAAATGCAATTATCAAATACCCCCACACTTGAACTTTTGCTTGTCCTCAGGCAATAACCTTACTATAACAATAATATAAGCATATTAAAATAAAATTATGGATAGTTTAATCAATACGGTAATGGGTTAATACAAGTATTATTTAGCAAAATTGAGTTAATAAGTTGAGAAAAAGACTGCAAATATTACCAAGTGAAGCATACCTCTCAAATGAATTATTCATAAGAATTTATGAACTAAAACTTATAAATCAAGGAAAGTCAAATATATTTAAATTATTAGTCAACCCTTAAGCTAAATATGATAACCAGCTAAATTTTTATTTATTTTTAATTTTTATTTATTTATGTTGGATTAGAATCCTTCCCAACTTTAGTATTCCTTACCGTTCCTGTACTACTGAGCATGAATACCGCTGTTAAGTACCTTTGGATTACTCATACTCAATTTGAGTATTAGAGTAGAATGGAGCTTTTTGCTCCTCTATTCCCTTTTTTTCAGCTAAATTATCATATAATAGAAAAAAGGTTTTCCTAATAATAAAAATTTATCCAAATCTCTTGATTGCAAAAATTTTATCCAAAATCCTTTTTAAATAAAACAAAAGAGAGGTATATATTTAGGTTGATTAAAAGTTAAAAAGTCTAACTCTCAAACATTAACAAAGCTTTAAACAGTATACTACAAGAATTAACAACATACTACATCAACTAGACTAGCTAATTTTAATTTGAATATACAAAGGTTATAATTATAACAAGTTAGCAAAAATAAAAGTGTGGGATAAATTTTTTTATTTTGACCTACAACAAATAAATGATAAATTACTCAAAATTAACAAGATAAAATACTAAAAAGGTAAAGGAAATACTCCCCCCACACTTGAATTGTACATTATCCTCAATGTGCTACACTGCAAGTGGAAGGGAAATGTTTGAAATGCAGAAAAAGAAGACAAAAAGAAAATAAAAGAAAATAATAAAAAATAAAAAATATATATAAAAAATCACACAAAATAAAATATATAAATATACGTATATAAGGGATAAGAATTTGGACAGGTATTTTGGAGGTTTTGGGACAGTGGAGGTCAAAAAGGGGTGTCAGATGGTTCACATGAAAATGAAAAGTCACACGCCTCTAGAATCTACACGCCCATGCTACATGGGAATGTATGGATAATGCACATGCTCGTGCACATTAGAAGCTTGAAAATGACACGACCGTGCTATGTGAGGCACGACCGTGCACATTTTGCACATGGAAATGACATGGTTGTGCTTGGGGGGCACGATTGTGCTTATTGAAGGAAAAAATATCACATAGCCATGTTGGATAGGGCACGACCGTGTTGATTGAAGGGAAAAAATGGCATGGCCATGCTAAGTGAGGCACAACCATGTTTTGGTACCCGAATGCACGGGTGTGTCATTTTGTGGCGTGCCCATGTTACTTTTATGAAGCTTGGCCCTCAATATGCGTGCATATAATGTGAAATAGAAACATATTTCCCTACTTAAAATTATCATTCAAAGTCACTCCAAATATTTTCTGTCATGACCCGAACCCGAGGGCACGTGATCGACACTAGGGAATGGGTAGGCATAAGGCCCTCGAAACTCGTAGTAAGCCTAAAGGAAAAGAAAAATAAAACCATTCATATATTATACTTTATTTTAAAATAGAACACCTTATCAAACTGATTTTTCTCAGGATACACAAATTCAACTGCTTAAATAATAATGTGCTTCAACATCTCATATTATAAATTGAACTTAAATCTTATACATAAGTGTGTACCATAAAAATAAACTACATAATTATATTTAAACCATACAAATCCTTACTACATATACTATTGCAGCAACCTAGATTAACACACAGTACAGCTTACAATGACCTACATAAAATAGCCGGTGAAGAAGAAACCTGGTGTGGAGGTTGTCTAAGGTCGAAATCCCAAGCTCCTGAAAAAAAAATTGAGGGGAATCAGACCTCACTGAGTAAGTCAATAAAAAGAGCTGTACGGTTTGAAAACCTTTTTGAAAACTATATATGTTTATAGTGAAAATAATTTATAATATATATATTTATAACTTTTGAAAAATCTCGGTAGAACCCTAAACCCAACAATCTACATGGCCAACTAGGCCCACTTATTCCAACTAGACTACCGGTCCCAGAGAGTAAAGGCATCAACTGAGGCACTAAGCTGTAGTCATTCTCTTAATCCAAATAAATGGCACTAGCGGTCCCCGAGAGCTAAGGCATCAACCGAGGCACCCATCCTAGTCCATTATTGACTTTCCAATCACTGGCGGTCCCCGAGAGCAAAGGCTTCTACCGAGGCACCCGTCCCAGTTTAACATTCATCAATCATACAGTTATCGGATCCATCTCTCAATCTCTACTATGTGCACATAGTCCTGGTGAAGCCCACTAGGTAGCTCGTTCTACCAAAATTTCTCAATCGATTTTAAATAAATAAAATGCATTTAAATCGTAAACAATAGCATTACATTAAATAAATCATATAATCAACATAATAGAAATACGAGCGCATGCATTCTTTAAATAAATACATGCACAGATCGTTCTATTGACTTACAGGATGAATGCGAAGGCTGACGACCGCGTGTCTGCCTCGGCCTCACGGCTTCTTCTCCGATATGCTCTAAAAGAAAAATAATGAATCGACTTTTAAAATATGACTATGGAATCAAAACCAACAATTAAAAAAATAATGAAATTCCAGACTGACTCGAGGAAAACTGGACAAGACTCGACAGACATGATTTAACCTAACTAACGGTAGAAATTTTACGAGTATCACATTTTACAAGAAAATCTACCAAAATTTCGACAGAGTCTCTTCTGTAAAACGAACATCTCTCTACCAAAGGTAGAGCCAGACCTACATAGAAAATGCACTTCCAATAATCACAAACACCTACACTCGAGTCGGACTCCCAAAACTACAATTTGCCCCGACCGAGATCACAACTCAAACAATATCAAAAATTAATAATATTTATTTCTCAAATATATATATATTTCACATACATACACACTAGAATAGTTAAAAATTATATCAAATCTCAATTATTCAAAATTAAACAATTTAAATTCGTATTCCATCACCAACAATATAAATATAATTATTATCTAAATTAAAACCTTTGTAATGTATTATATATATATATATATTGAAAATTTTGACATTTAAAATTTTACATTACTAGGAAATTATATTAATTAATTTATAAAATTTATCTAAACCCTTTAAATATTAATAAACTAATTAAATATATATATATTCTCATATTTAGTGTAAAATTACATTTTTACCCCCCTAAAATACCTAAGTTACATAATGTGTTTTTAATACTAGAATAATTCCTTAAAATTATTTAATCATGCCAAAAATTTATTTTCTTAAAATAAATCTTCCTACTATAATTAAAACACTTAATCAACCAACAAATTTTCTCCCAAAAATATTATTTAACCAAAAATCATTTTTTTTGGCATAAACTCAAATATATTTATAAAAATAGTATAAAAATCTCAAAAATTATAATTTGAGTTCTAAAATTTATAATATTCACTAATAACCTCAATTATTAAAATTTCATAATTTTTTTTAACCAAAATTTCAAAAATTAGCAAAATATTACTAACATTTACAAAAATTCTACCAAAATTACAATAATTCCTAAAAATTTCAATAAAATTTGTTTCACTCAAAATAATTAATAACAATCACCCTAGTTATGAATTATACTCAAATTACTATCAAATAAAGCCAATTAAATACTAAATAATTTTCTGGAAATTAACTAAATTACCAAAAATTCCAATAAATTTAATTCACTCAAAAATAATTAACCACAACCTCCCTAATTACTAATTATACCCAAATAGATATCTAAATAAACCAAATAAAAATTAAATAAATTCTGGAAATTCAACTAATTACCAAGAATTTCAAGAAAATTAAAACCAACTTCAAACACATGCTAACCAACACTAACTAACCTAGGATTACCAAGATCAAGCAGAAAATTGAAGAAAGGAAGGAGGGATAAGGTGAGTGTTACTCACTGCCAGCAGGACGAGGAAGAAGGGAAGGATGAGCTTGCTGTCGTCGGGAAGAATGAAGAAGATGGAGCAGCACAGGCGAGATGGACAACAATGGCAAGCGGAGGATCAAGCTGGCAGGAAGGTGCTGTCACGCGCAGAGAGGGAGCTGGCTGGCTGACGGGGAAAGAAGAAGAAGAAGAAGAAGTGCAGCAGCAACTGCCAGATTTAGGAGCTTCTGAAGCACGACGGAAATGGAGTTCTCCGGTCAAGGGCGAAGGCGGCATAGTGACGAAAGAGAGCAGCAGGGTGACGGACGGGAAGGAGGGTGCTGAGGGATTTGTTTTCTTCAGGTTCTGGTTGCTTATAAATCTATATATATATATATTTATATATACCTACATATGAATAGATATACACATTTAAACCAATATTTAACCTAAAATATAATGTTAACACAATTATAATATAATATAATGCAAAAATAATTATGACTAGTACTATTTGAGAAAAATAGGTCCCTTTTTATTCAAATAATTATATATATATAGGGTATTACATTTTCAAAGTCAACAAAACATTTAAGCACACAAACAAAATAAATAAATAAATAAATAAATATATATATATATATATATATATATATAAACAAAAGTAAAGAAAACTTCCCCGATGCTGTAGTAATCTGTATTCTGAATATCACTGATAACTTGAGAATAGTCTCTGCTTCATGTATATCCCAAGTATTCAAAAATCTACATAAAGAATAAAGCTCCTCAAGGGAATCAAACTAACAAAAAAAAAATTGTTAAGAGTAAATAAATAACATTTGGGTTATCTCTTAATAAGTGCTTTGTTTATCATCGGTCCTAAGGTTGATTGTAGCCATGTGGTTATTCATTTCTCTAGAGAAAGCAAAGTCTCCTTTAGCTTCATTATAAGTGATGAGAGTTGTGGTGCACCCATCTCAGCTGTAGGTGTTTCTTGTAAGTCCTAATTGCTTACGAGTTATGATATTTCCTCTCCAAAAATACAACTTAAGTTGTTGTCTATTCACCTTGAAAGGTTCACCTTTATTGCCTTGAATTACCATTGCTCTATGGGGAAATACTTCCACTACTGTAAATGATCCAGACCAACTAGACTTTAGCTTCCCAAGGAAGAGTTGGAGTCCATAATTGAACAAAAGAACCTTATCCCCTTTGTTAAAATACTTTGGCTTAATCATTGCATCATGCCATCTTTTAGTCTTGTCCTTGTAAAGTTTGGCATTTTCATAAGCCATATTCCTGATTTCCTCTAGTTGATCTAGTTGGAGAAGTCGCATCTCCCCTGCTTTCTTGTAACCCATATTTAGGGCTTTGATAGCTCAGTATGCTTTGTACTCGAGCTCCACTGGAAGATGACAAGCCTTTCCAAACACCAATTGATATGGTGACATTCCAAGTGGAGTTTTAAAAGCAATTTGATAGGCCCACAATGCATCATTAAGCTTAAGTGCCCAATCTTTCCTAAAGCTTCTCACTGTCTTTTCCAGAATCTTCTTAAGTTCTTTGTTACTCACTTCAACTTGTCCATTGGTCTGCGGCTGGTATGGTGTAAAGACCTTGTGTTTTAGACTATATCTTGATAGGAGGACTTCAAACTGTTTGTTGCAGAAATGACTTCCTCCATCACTTATAATGGCCCGAGGAGGCCTAAACCTTGTGAAGATCTTTTCAAAAGCTTGCATACCACTTTGGCATTGTTAGTAACATAAGCCTAAGCCTCAACCCATTTTGATATGTAGTCAACACAAACAAGAATATATTGACTCCCAAAAAAGGAGGGGAATCGTCCTATAAAGTCTATACCCCATACATCAAAGAGTTCAACCTCTAGAATCCTAGTTTGTAGCATCTCATCTTTCCTTGAAAGTCCCCCACTGTACTGACACTTATCACAGTTCATGATAAAGTTTCTAACATCCTTAAATACAGAAGGCCAATACAATCCACTTTTAAGTATTTTAGCCACTATCTTATTTAGTTCGTAGTGTCCACCATATGGAGAACCATGGCAGTGGTGCAACACATCATATATCTCTGAGTCAGGAATGCACCTTCTCACTAAGCCATCATTGCATAATTTTCACAAATAAGGATCATCCCACACATAGCTTTTTGCATCATGCATGAGCTTCTTTCTTTGTTGATATGAGAAGTTCTTAGGAGTTGCCCACATGAGAGGAAATTAGCTAAGTCTGCATACCGGTGGATAAATGCAAGTGTAAATAGTGTCTCATCTAGAAAAGTCTCTTTAATGGATGCTTCATCATTATTCTCCTTTTCTAAGCGAGAGAGGTGGTCAACTACCAAGTTCTTCGAGCCCTTCTTGTCTTTGATCACCATTTCAAACTCTTGAAGTAGAAGTACCCATCGAATCAACCTCGGCTTAGAATATTTCTTGGATAATAGATATTTAATAAGCACATGATCAGTGTACACTATCACTTTCGATCCTAGAAGATAAAAGTGAAACTTATCAAAAGCAAACACAATAGTTAACATCTCCTTCTCTGTTGTGGTATAGTTGAGTTGTGCTTCTGAGAGAGTCTTGCTAGCATAGTATATCACATGCAACCTTTTATCTTTACGTTGCCCTAGAATAACTCCTATGGCTTGGTCACTGGCATCACACATTAGTTCGAATGGAAGGCTCCAAAATGGTGGTACCACAATGGGTGCTGATGTGAGTTCCTTCTTTAACCTGTCAAAAGTAGATTTACAATCATTTGTGAACTTAAAAGGAACATATTTTTCTAGTAACTAAGAAAGAGGTTTAGAAATTTTACAAAAAACCTTGATGAAGTGTTTGTAAAAATCGGCATGTCCAAGGATGCTTCTAATACCCTTTACATTGGTTCGATAACTGAGATTTTCAGTTGTCTCTATCTTGGCTCGATCAACCCCTATTCCTCTTGCTGAAATCTTGTGTCCCAATACTATTCCTTCATCCACCATAAAGTTACATTTTTCCCAATTTAACACTAAATTAGTTTCCTCACATCTTGTCAATACCTTTTCTAAATTGTTGAGGCAGCCATCAAATGAATCTCTAAACACTAAGAAGTCATCCATGAAGACCTCCATGATATCCTCAACTAAATCAGAGAAGATGGCTGTCATGCAATGTTGAAATGTGGTAGGGGCATTGCATAACCCAAAAGGCATTCTCCTATAGGCATATGTGTTATAAGGACAGGTGAATATTATTTTCTTTTAGTCCTCTGAAGCTATAGCAATCTGGTTGTAGCCTGAGTAGCCATCAAGGAAATAATAGAAAGTACGTCCTACAATTCTCTCAAGTATCTAGTCAATGAATGACAAGGGAAAGTGGTCTTTTCTTAAAGCATTGTTAAGCTTCCTATAATCAATACACGCACTACAACCAGTAACAACTCTTTTTGGAATTAACTCTCCTTCATCATTCTCCATTATGGTCATCCCTCCTTTCTTTGGCACACACTGAATAAGGCTCACCCAACTAGAGTCTGAGATTGGGTATATAATGCTTGCATCAAGAAGCTTCATGATCTCCTTTTTCACTACTTCCTGCATGTTTGGATTCAATCTCCTTTGCCATTCAATTATAAGTTTGCATCCATCTTTCATCAGTATTTTATGCATGCAGTAAGATGGGCTTATTTCTCTGATGTCAGAGATCTACCACCCAATAGCTTTCACCCTTTTCCTCAGCATCTCTACAAGTAAGGTTTCTTGCTCAAAGGTGAGTTTGGAAGAGATAATGGCTAGTAGAGTTTGGTTGTCTACTAGGAATATCTGAGGTGAGGTGGTAAAGGTTTCAATTCAAGTGAAGGCAATGAAATAATAGAAGGCTGTGTGGGTTGGATATTTAAAGTCAGTGGTGTATGCTTATGAAGATGGTCTATTTGGGAGGGTTTAAGTTCAAAATTTTCTTTAGAACTCTCCTCCACTTATAGAAGATCTTTAGCTACTTATAACTGAGTATGAAAAACTTCATCCATATATTTATCTATTACATCCAAGCGCATGCAAAAGTCTCCATCAACAGGTCATCTACTTGCTTTATAAATGTCGAAGACATATTTTTCTTCTCCTACTCTCAATGTGAGAGTTCCTTCATGCACATCAATCAAGGCTTTGGTAGTGTATAAAAATAGCATGCCTAAGATTAGAGGCACCTCCTCATCTTCTTCAAAATCTAGAATAATAAATCAATTGAGAATATAAACTTACCCACTTTTACTAACACATCCTCAACAATCCCTAGTGGTTTTTTAGTAGTATGGTCTACTAGTTAAAGAATCATATTCATGCTCTTCACTTCCAAATTTAGTTTCCTGAAAATGGATAGAGGCATAAGGTTTATGGAGGCTCTTGAATCATACAATACTTTATGGAATTGTATACTCCCTATCTCATAGGGGATAGTTAGGCTTCCAGGATGCCTAAGCTTACTTGGAAGCTTATTTGAAATCAAGGCACTGTATTCCTTTATCAAAGTCACCGTCTCCAGTTCTTCGAGCTTCTTTTTATTGGAGATTAAGTCTTTAAGAAATTTTGCATACTTCGGCATTTAAGCAATGGCCTCCACAAAGGGTATGTTAACCTGGATCTTTTTTAGCATGTACAAGATTTTAAAAATTGAGGATTAAGCTCTGTTCTCTTCAACCTCTGAGGAAAGGGAATGGGTGGCTGATACACTCTTTCTTTACGCTCTTTGGTTCCCTTAGATTCTCCTCTTGCTTCACTGGAGCTTTCTTCGATAATGGCCTTGCCCTGTTTGCTTGAGTTGGGCTCTATAGGTAGTTCCACTTCTTTACCACTTCTCAGGGTTATAGATCCCTTAGATTTGTCTTAGTATTTCTTGGTAGGTTTTCTTGGTTGAGTGATGTCTAGGCATTTGCTATCTGGCCCATTTGCACTTCCAGATTATGAATGGAAGAAGAATGGTTTTTGAACATCAACTGAGTATCTTTCTGAATTTGGTCCACCCTTGCCTCTAGCGTACAGTTTGAATCTTCTTAAAGAGTCATCCTTTTGTCCATTATCTCCATGAACTTGTCTAGCTTGCCTTTAAGAGATGAGTTTTAGTTCTGTTGAGCTGGTTGATGCAAGTTCTGAAAAGTTGAATTTCCAAAACTAGGTGGTGGTTGTCTATTCTACCCTTGCTCCCCTTAATTTTTCCATGAGAGATCAGGGTGGTTCCTCCAAGATGGGTTGTAAGTATTTCCATATGGGTTGCTTTGGTTTTGTACATAATTGGCATGCTCTATATTTTGTGTCAAAATGCAATCACTAGTCCCATGCTCCCTCTGACACAACTCACAGTTTAAAGTGGAAGTTGTCGACATAGTATTAACATTCATCTTTTTCAGTTCATGGACTAAAGCGTCTAGCTTGGCAGTGACCATACTTAACCCATTAAGTCCCATAACACCCTATTTCTTTGTTATCATAGCTCGTTCATTATTCCATAGGTGTTGAGCTGTAGCAATTTCCTCAAACAAATTAAGAATATCCTCAGGAGTTTTATTCATAATAAAAACTCCATAGGCTGCATTTATATTGCACCTCACCATCAAATTAATGCCCTTATAAAAATATTACACTAAATCCTAGGTAGGAATTAAGTGTGAAGGACATTGTCTCTATAAGTCCTTGAACCACTCCCAAGCTTCAAAAAGTGATTCATCATCTCTCTAGTAAAAAGAATTGATCTCACTTCTAATTCTTAAAGCTTTAGAAGGAGGAAAATATTTGTTGAAAAAGACTGTGTACATCTCATTCCAAGTTCTGATGGAGTTTAGAGGTAACCCAACAAACCACCTAGTTGCCTTATCTATGAGAGAGAAAGGAAATAGAACAATGCGAATGGCTTCTGAAGATACTCCATTCATCTACAGAGTTCCACAATACTCCATAAATTGATGCATATGTGCAATGGGGTCCTCTGATGGTAGTCCATGAAATTGTGAACTTTAGATCATCTGAATCATGCTAGTTTTATCTTAAAGTTGTTTGTTGTAATTGTTAAAGGCACAATTGGATTCTAATCTTACTACATATTAGAGTTCAGACACTCTCTCATGGTTCTATTGGCCATAAGGTTCTGGTGTTAGTTGAGGAGGTGATTTATGTTATTTTAATTACTGATATTGTTGGCTCCTTCTCCTCCACCATTGGTGTCGTTAGGATTATTTCCTTGATTCATTGTTGCTTGCTACTCTCTCCTCCTTCTATGGAATGTTCTGTCAATTTCAAGATTGAATGCTTCAAGCTCTTCTTCAAGGCTTCAAATTCTGCGTGTACACCTAGTTCCTGCAAAAGAAAAGAAAAATAAAACAAAAATGTTTAAATCAAATAGTATTAAGCTACTTTTAATATTAAACTCTTCCCCAGCAATGATGCTAAAAACTTGATTGCAATTCTGCAAGTATACGAGTCAAGTTATAAAATAGGACTGTAAGTCCAGATATCGATCCCACAGGGAAGAGGATAAGTACTAGCTCGCTTGATTTACGTGCTTGTCTAAAAATATCAATTTTTATGTTGTAAATCAATTAAAATTAAAACTAAATTATTTTTTTTGAAGAATAAGCAATGTATAATATGTACTAGAGTTTCTCTTTTCACCTGGATCTGTATTGACTCAAAATCTAATTTATATAATCTCTCTCATAATCATGTTTAAGATGCTACCATTGTGATTCTTATAAATCTCTCCCAAGCATTTATAAGGTGATCTTATTATTTTAAATATTGATTCTAATAAAGGGACTCTTACCTCACAAAAATCTAATCAATAGATCCATAACAAACTTAAACTCTAAAGGTAAAATGCAATATTAACTCTTAACCCAGTACCTCTACTCAAATTAAGATTTAATAGTTTTTATTCTAGATTCTTAAGTGTAAATCTCCTCTCGGTCTCAATATTCTTAGTATAGGATAATTCAATATAAACATTACAACCGTAGGTTTAAATCTCCTCTTGGTTTCAATATACCCACTTAAATAATTAAATCATTCATGAAGCATAAAAATAAAAACCATAAATATGACATGAACTCAGAATATATTTAAAAAGAAATATGAATTCAATACATCTCCAGGTTACTCAGATAACTCTAGTACAAAATGAGATTAAGCTACCATGTTTATATAGAGAACAATAAAACAATAAACAGATATAGCTAACATAATTAAAATACAAGATAAGAAAAGAGCAAACTCCCTAATCCTTGTCAATGTAGTTCGCTGTTGCTAATCTCTTCACTGTCTACTTATACTCTAATATAGATTAATGAGCTTCACTCTCTGTCCTCTCTGTACTTTTGTCATACTTTTCTCTCTATTTTTCTCTGTCTCTTCTTTTTCTGCTCCCTTCCTTCATTTTTCTTTCCTCCCTACTTTGCGAGTTTATGATGCTCTTATATCCTAAAAATTAGGGTTGCACGTGGTGTATACATGCAAGTGGAATTTCCTTAAATGTACAAGCATGGTCGTGCAAAACCAAAATTGGGCTTGCACGGCTGTGCACATATGCATGGACTTCTTGGCACGATTGTGCTATGGCTTACACAGTTGTGCACTTTTCCTTTATGAATTTGCAAGGCCGTGTTGAGCCTTACACAACCGTGCTCTTTCCCTCTTGCAAAATGGCACGACCGTGCTCTAGCTTACACAGCCATGCTCCTTATCTCTCAATTATTTAGCACGGCTATGTTGAGCATTACATGGTTGTGCTCTTTTCTCCCCAAATGTTAGCAAGATCGTGTTTTGCATTGCATGGTCGTGCATGATCAATGCACACTCGTGTTCCTTTCTTTGGCTTTTCTTGATCTTTGACTTTTCTTCACGCATTTAATTTCTACAAAAAAATAAAAAATCAGTGAGAAGAACATAAAAATTAGACAGAAAGTATAAAACTCCTAATTTATTTAATTAATGCATAATTATGTATATATTTTATTTAAATGTACTAATATTTTCTAAATGCTATATCTATGAATTATTATGCAGAAAATGGAAAATTATGCACCTAAAGTGAGATATTATTAAATTAAAATGAGTCTAAGTTTTAATTTAAAAATGCAATTATCAATGGCTAGTAAGATATTTGTTGTGGTTATGATTGTTATAAGGTTCTATTTGATCCTTCACCTAAATAAATATTTTCTGCATTTCAATATATATAAAAGTGGATTTTAGCATTTGTGTGAAATGCGTGTATATATATGTATGTATATATGTATACTGATGTTTGACTGGATAGGTTTTAGATTGCATGTATATATATTATAATAATTCACTCAATGAGGTCTGACTCCCCTCAATATTTTTTTCAGGAGATTCCTCATCTTTAGACCTCTGTAATAGACCCTTATGCCAAACTTCTTCAACCTTAGCTAGATTATATAAATTATTTATCTGACTTTTATTGAACTCTAGAAAACTGCAATAGTAGTGCTTGTATCAGTAGAATATTGTATAAAAATATTTTATTTTATGATATGATATTAATTTTTAATTATGGCATATTTTTATTTATTTATTACATCTTTTTTATTTCTAAGGCTTGCTACGGGTTTCGGATTCGAAAGAATTCCTGTTCCCTAGCACCAGTCATAACTCCCGATTTAGGTTGTGACAAAGTTAGTATCAAAGCCCTAGGTTATTAGTGTTGTGGACCTATGTTTTTAGAGTTGTGTTTTCTTTGAAACTACTACAGTTAATTAGGTTTAATCATGTCTTCAATAAGTTTTCCTTGATTTAGTATTCTGCATAATCCTTAGATTATTTATTTTGTCTGAATCTCTTTGGTTTTATCTTTTTAAAATGAGGAGGCGAGTGGGTGTCGCTCAATCGATCGCTGAGGCTGAGGATGATGAGTCCTTTCAAGATGAGCTTTTGCCTCCTGAGCCGTTAGTTAGGCGTAAAGGTCGAGGTAAAGGTAGACCTCAAGGAGCGGTAGGTCGCCATAGACAGCGAGAGCTACAAGATGAGGAACCTATGGAGCTAGATTATAAGGAAGCTGTTATACCTCCAATTGTACTGCCGTTACGGCCTGCCTATCAACAGGGTATGTCTGACCCTAAGGCAGCACTGTTCTATGCTAGAGTAGACATGATAGCTTTTAATGGGATGTTGGATCCGTTAGACTTTTTACATGCGATTGAGATGAGGACTCGAACTGCTCACATCGAGTACCAATGAATCATGATCGTTGAGTTGTCTGTTGAGGGATCAGCCCTGGATTGGTTCATTCAGGTGATTCAACCGTATATGATGATGATGACCTAGGCTCAATTTAAAGAGAGATTTATGAGAAGATTCTACCTAGAGCCACTCCAGATGAGTTATAGACTTCAGCTGATGAGCATCACTAGAGGTGATAGATCTATCAAGGACTACACCAGAGAGTTTCTTCAACTTGGCAGATAAGCAGAAGATCTGATGCCAGATCAGTATTTTGTTGTCATAACATACGTCACTGGTCTGGGTTCTGCATTTGCTAGGATGCCTATTGTAGGCCTTACTCTGGAGTCGGTGATAGAGTTGGCCAAGGAGATAGAGTTGAGGCTAGTCAGGTAAGGAGCTATGCCTTATTACTATCAGTTGGGTATTCAATTAGGAGGACTTCAGACTACTCTATATTCGACTTTTCATATTGGTTTCAGTAGTCAGCAAAGAGGCTCAGTATAGTAGAGCCAGAGGCAGCAATAAAGAGTATATAGGAGTAGCAGACATGACTGTGCTAGACCTCGTAGACCTATCAGATTTAGGTTAAGTGCTTCTAGCAGCAGTAGTGGTCGTAGTTTAGGATACGGTAACACAAGATTAGCAGCCAGCACCTGTCTGACTTCTAGTAGAGTCCATCAGGGACCTTGTTATAAGGCACCGCTGACATGTTTTAGATTCTGATAGATGGGACATTTCACCAGATCATGTCCATATTCTGGTTTTCAGCCATAGTAGTTTCCACAGTAGTCGATTGGTAATGCAGCACCAGCTCCTTTTCAGTTGCCTCCAGCTCAGCATCTGAGTTTGACTCAGATTGTTGCTTAGCAGGGATGTGGCAGAGGTACCAGAGGAGGTGCTAGAGGTTTTGGCCAGGCTTCTACCAATTAGCAAGGAGGTCGAGGTCAGGCTAGGGTTTTCCACCTTACTTAGCAGGATGCTCAGACATCTAATGTCGTCGTTATAGGTATTATTCCTATTTATTACTTAGATGCTTGGGTTTTGTTTGATCCGAGTGCCACACATTCCTTTGTATCCCCTATTTTTAGTTCAAAATCGTGTTAGCAAGCTTTAAGGATGACTTTTCCTTTGTCTATCACCACTCCTCTAAGCGATTCATTGGACACCGACGTTGTTCTTTCTGGTTGTCTAATTTTTATTAGAAGTAGAGAATTGCCAGCAGAATTAGTGTTATGGGATATGATGGAGTTTGATATGATTTTGGGTATGGATTGGTTGTCTCAGCACTATGTCATTATGGATTATCAGAGTAAAGAGGTGATTTTCAGAATTCATGATGAAGAAAAGTTTAAGTTTATGGGTGATAAGAGTTTTGCACCTCAAAATCTCATCTCCGCTATCACGGCTAGGAAGATGCTAAGGAAGGGTTGTTAGAGATATTTGGCATTAGTCAGGGATACTTCAATGGAGAATTTATCACTAACAGATGTTCCTATTGCCTATGAGTTTCCTGATATTTTTTCTGAGGAGTTATCAAGTTTACCACCTCCCAGAGAGATTGAGTTATGTATAAATGTGGTTCCAGGCACTACTCCTATTTTGATGTCGCCCTACAGAGTTAAAAGAGTTGTAGGAGCAGTTGTAATTGCTAGATAAGGGTTTTATCATACTCAATGTTTCTCCTTGGGCTGCACCAATCCTATTTATAAGGAAGAAGGATGGTACCTTGAGACTATGCATTGATTATAGAGAGCTTAATAAAGTGACAGTGAAGAATAAATATCCTCTCCCGAGGATAGATGATCTGTTTAATCAGCTTCAGGGTGCACAATTCTTTTCTAAAATTGACTTGAGGTCAAGTTATCATCAATTGTGAATCAATGAAGCTGATGTTGCTAAAATGGCATTATGCACTCGATATGGCCACTATAAGTTTTTGGTGATGTCATTGAGTTGACTAATGCACTAGTTGCTTTTATAGATCTAATGAATAGGGTATTCAGACCATTTATGAATCAGTTTATAGTAGTCTTCATTGATGATATACTGGTGTATTTGAAGAGTATGGAGGAGCATGTATATCACTTGAGGACTATACTGCAGACACTGAGAGAACATCAACTTTATACTAAATTCTCAAAGTGTGATTTCTGGTTGGAGAGTGTTGCATTCCTTAGACACGTAGTGTCTAAAGATGGTATCCAAGTTGATCCATAGAAGATTAAGGTAGTATTTGAGTGGCCTAAATTGATGACAGTCATGGAGATTTATAGTTTTTTGGGTTTAGCTAGGTATTATAAGAGATCTGTACAGGGTTTTTCTAGAATTACAGCTCCTATGACTCGCTTGACTCAAAAGAATATGAAGTTTAAGTGGTTAGATGCTTGTGAGAACAATTTCCAATTACTGAAGGAGAAGTTGACCACAGCTTCAGTTTTGGCTTTGCCTAATAAAGTAGATAAATTCACTGTGTATTGTGATGCCTCTAGAATTGGCCTAGGTTATATATTGATGCAGAATGGTAGGGTGATAGCTTATGCTTCGAGGTAGTTAAAGAAGCATGAATAGAATTATCCTACCCACGACCTAAAGATGGCTGTAGTGATATTTGCTCTCAAGATTTGGAGACATTATCTGTACGGGGTGACTTGTGAGATTTTCATAGATTATAAGAGCCTTAAGTATATTTTTCAGCAAAGAAATCTGAATTTGAGGCAGAGGAGATGGTTAGAGCTCCTAAAGGACTATGATTGTGAGATTCTTTATCATCTAGGCAAGACTAATATGGTAGCAGATGCCTTGAGTAGGAAGTCCTCAAGTAGTCTTACTCACATCAGTATGGAGAAGAGACTATTGATCCAAGAGTTTCACCAGTTAGTGGATCAAGGTCTGATGATGAAGATGAGTATATCTAGTGGATTGTTAGCTCAGTTTAGAGTTTGATCAGTGTTGAGAGATAGGATTAAGGCAACTCAGGGCCGAGATCCTATTCTAGCAGAGCTTGCAGAGAGTATTCGTGCAGGGAAGTTCACTGACTTCACATTAGATGATGAAGGTATTTTGTGGATCAGTAGTAGGTTGTATGTTCCTGATGTGGATAATTTGAGAGAAAAGATCTTTGAAGAAGCACATTCTACAGCCTACAGAATACATCCAAGTGTTACTAAGATGTACCACAGTATCAAAGACTGTATTGGTGGGATGGACTGAAGAAGGATATAACTGATTTTATTACTAAGTGTTTGACATGTCAGTAAGTGAAAGTTGAACATCAGAAGCCTTCTTGGAAGCTTCAGCCACTTCCTATTCTTGAGTGGAAATGGGAGAGAATTGCTATGGATTTTATGGTTGGGTTACCTCGTTCTAAGGATGGATATGATTTCATCTAGGTGATTGTGGACTGGTTGACTAATTCTGCTCATTTCTTGCCTGTGAAAGCCACTTATCATGTAGCTAAATTGGCAAAGTTGTATATTAAGCATATTGTGTGCCTTCACGGAGTACCTGTGTCCATTGTATCTTATAGAGGTTCTGTGTTTACCTCTCAATTTTGGCAGAAGTTAGAGGAAGCAATGGGCACTAGGCTTGATTTCAGTACTATTTTTCACCCTTAAAGAGATGGTCAATCTGAGAGGACAATCCAAACATTGGAAGATATGTTAAGAATGTGTGTATTGGATCTGGGAGGTAGCTAGGATGATCATTTACTGCTTGTGGAGTTTGCATATAATAACAGCTACTATAGCAGTATTGGGATGGCACCATATGAGGCTTTGTACGGAAGGAAGTGTAAATCCCCTCTAAGTTAGGATGAGATTGGAGAGAGGGCATTGACTGGACCTGAGATGGTTCACGATGTTGTTAAAAAGGTTATTATAATTAAAAGGATGTTAGAGACTGCAGTTAGTAGATAGAAGAGCTATGCTAATTTGATACATTGAGATGTGGAATTTTCAGGTTGGAGACTATGTGTTCTTAAAGATGTCTCCGATGAAGGGTGTGATAAGATTTGGCAAGAAGAGAAAACTAGCACTGAGATACATTGGACCATTTGACATTCTAGAGAGAATGGGCATGGTTGCATATCGGTTGGCTTTGCTTCGAATTTGTCTCAAGTGCATCTAGTGTTCCATATCTCAATGCCAAGGAAGTATATTTTGAACCCTTCACACGTGTTACAGCCTGATAGTGTGGAAGTGAATGAAGACCTAACATTCGAGGAGGAACCTGTTGTGATTGTAGAATATCAAGTTCATCAGTTGCGTTTGAAGCAGATTCCGATGGTCAAGGTATTGTGGCAAAGCAACAATGTGGAGGAAGACACTTGGGAGACTGAAGTAGAGATGCAAGCTTCTTGTCCTTATCTCTTTCCTTGATGATTCGTGTTTCTGTTCTTTTCTTTGAATTCGAAGATAAATTCTTATAAGGAGGAGAGATTGTAATAACCCTATATCTTAAATAATATTAAACTATTTTGAGATATGCAATGTTAATATTTTAAATTTTATTTATATATTATTGAGAATTCGAACTCCTTAAATTCTTATATTCATCATTCTTCCTTTATAACATTCTTTTTAATTCTTGTTCAAATCTTTTTAATTATTGTTCGATAATCTTATTCACCCCCTCTAAGACTCTTTCACACTTTTATTATAATTTGCAAATCAAATTATCAAAGTTTTAAATACTTAAACCAATTGCAATTGAAAGAAAAAAATTAATCATGATTAAAAAAGACATAAATTTTCTGTTAAGAAAATTATGATAAAAGCATTTGAGAAGATTTTGTGATCGATTTGTAACAAAAGCGAAATCTGTTGCTAAAATACAACAAAAAATTGGTGTAAAAATTTTGTGACGGATTTGAGATTGCTTTGTGACAAAAAAAACATTTCATCACTAAATAAACCACTAAGTAAGTGACTCATTAAAAATAATTTGTGACGGAAATTGGATTCCGTCACAAAATAAACTACTATGTAAATGATTTCATTAAAAATAATTTATGACGGAATTCATAGTGATAGAAATTGAATTTCGTCACAAAATAGTGATGAAAATTTGATTCCGTCACAAAATAAATTATTATGTAAATGATTTCATAAAAAATAATTTGTGACAGAAATTGAATTCTATCACAAAATAGTAATGTAAATTTGATTCCATCACAAAATAAACTACTAGGTAAATGATTTCATTAAAAATAATTTGTGACGGAAGATAGATTTGTGACCATTTTGTGATAGTTATTTATTAAAAATGATTCCGTTTTATATTTTAAATTGTATGATACACTATTTCAAAATATTCATAAATATATTTTTTAAAATGTATTATAAATTATTTCAAAATATTATAAACTATTTTAAATTTTATTATTAATATATATTGTACAAACTTTTAAATTTTTCAAATTTGTAATATTTCAATATTTTAAATTGTATTATACACTGCTAAATAGTCATAAAATATAATAAATATTAAAATAAATAATATATGTTGTGCTATTTAGTTCCAAAGTTTGAAATTGTAAAAATCTGTAATATTTCACCCTTAAATTTATATTTAAGCCACCATTGGGGCATAGCTAATTGAAGCCAACTTGTTAAACTATATACTCGAGATTGACTCAATTATTATCGTGTTAAGCTCGAGCTATTTTAATAAGTTGTTGAATCAATGCCAGCCTCGTCAATGGATATAATTCGATAAACTTGTGAACGTAATAGCTACTAATAATGTTTGTTCATATTTACCATTTTATCCATCTATTTTAGTATAATTTAAAAAATAGTTTATCAGCCAAGTCAAATGAATTTAAATATTTTGAAATATACATATTGTAAACTTATATATAATATCTTAAAAGATTTTATATTTAAGCTATAGTTTTGTAATTTAACGTAAATTTTTAATATAATTTTAAGAAATAAAGGAGATAAAATAATTAAAATAATGTGTGCTTATGTGTATGATTTTATATATTAATACATAATATTTTTGTCATAAATACAAAATAGTATAATTGATGGTTTTAAAATTTTAGAGTATTGCAAAACTATTTTGAACAAAAATTATCACTTTTGGTTCAGTTCATTCTCACCGCCACCATCACCCCTCACCTTACCTCATTCCCACCGTTCATGATCTTCTTCTTTCTACTTCTGTCGCACAAGGGATCTTCTTCTTCTTCTACCTCATTCTCACCATGTAATCAGCTAAACTCCGATTGTTCACAAAGGATCTCTAAGCTTTGCTTTCTCTGCTTGACCGGTTCTCTGCTTCTCTGTTATGACCTTCATCAACCCTAACCTGTGGCACCTCACTAATCAGTTCATTTAATTTTGCTACTCAGTCTTCTTCTGTTGTCTTTTCTTCTCCATCTTTTTTCTCTTCCACTGCAGGGGCTTCTGATGCCTCTACTGTAGCCTCCTTGGTGTCATCCTTAGCATCGGTCCCTTCTGTCTTCACCTCTGCTGTCTCTTCTGCTGCTACTGGTTCGGCCTTCTCACCCTCACCCTCACCCTCAACCTTTACTTCATGGTAAAATTTTACCATTTCCCTTAATTCTTGTTTTGGTTAAATATTGTTGACACATACTGGTACCTAATTTTGTTTTGGATACGAGTTCCCAGTGGACAATTGGAGGTCGAAGCTTCTAAAGAGGGGCGGTCTCTTGTAAAGATCATTCTACTGACAAGCAAGTGACGAAGACACAACAAGTCTGTGTGGGCCTTGAGGTATCTCTCTCCGAATTTTCTGTACACTGCAAGTTCTGTTTCTGTTTGCTTGCTTGAGTATGTTTTGTTATGTTTCCATTTAATAATAATAATAATAAGCACTATTTGTTGCCCTTTTTTTATTATCTTTCACTTCTGTTAAATTTTATTAAATTCTTTTGTATTATTTTTGTTTTGTTAGTTAGACCTTAAATGTAAAGAAAAATTATAAAAGTAGCCTCTTATGAAATGTGAAACATTCTAATATTGCTTTTCATCATTTTTAAAAGTCTTTTTTTTTTGTTTTAAACTTTTATTATTAAGGTAAACTAGTTGTATTTGCAGGTTAATTTTTTAATAAAATTTTTTAAAGATTATTTTATAAATAAAAAATAATAAAAATCAACAATAGACATGTACTATAATTTTAAGCTAATATTTTTACATAAATCAAACTTTAAAAGGCCTAATGATGCACTATAATTTTGAAGTTTTCTGATTCATACATATTGAGGTGGGTTAGGACAGTTGACTGCTGGATTTAACTAGTCAGTCCCTCTTATGGATTCATCATATTCTTGATGATTCCCATACCACCACATGCACCAGCTATGCCATTTTGCTTATCTATCTTTTCTTTGTCAAATTGGTCCCTTCTATTTCATGATGTGACCAAATCAAACTAAGAGTTTTAAGTCCTTAGCTGTTCCTGTTGGCAAATGACTGACACAGCCATCTTAAGTTGTAGTGTTTGAGATGATAAGTTTGCTATCACGTTTTGCCATGCAATAGGTTTGATTTGATTTTGATTCTTAGTTTTTTGTCTTTCAGTAGAACACATCTATAGAAATGGCTAGTCAGCAGGAAGGAGAACAAGGAGAGCAAAGCACGGATTTGCATGGTTTTACCGAAATGGTAGTAGAGCAGTATAAGAAAATCAAAGAGAATGCAGAAACTTATCCATATGTGTGGGGATCATATATTGTAGTGTATGGTGGTTTTGCCTTGTGGACCACCTACAGGTGGAGAAAACTTAGAAGGACTGAAGACAGAGTACGGGCTCTTCAAGAGAGACTCCGCAAACTCGTTGACTCCCAAGAGTCTGCATCTTCAACAACTCAAAAGGTTCCTCCTTCCATTGATAAACCTCCCTCCCCAAAATAGCTTATCCAATTTAGCTTTTACATTTAAGAATTTGGCAAGTTTTGAATATAAAACCTCTCTTTCAAATTGTCTGTGTGATAGTTCCATTCCAAAAATAAGCAAAGTGTTCAAGCTACTCAGAAAATTTATAGCTTTTGGCCCATTGTTCTATATTTCGAGGAATATTTTGGCCTTTTAAATTCATACAGCATTGGAGCCAGAATTTTTATTAATGTGATTGATAAGTTACTTTCGTTTTTCTTACTGTGGTAGTTTTGGATGATTTTGATCACATTATGGTTTCTATTTTACTTTGTAGTTCATCTTTTCCTCAGAGTCTCTTATGATGGGGCGGCTTTACGACTATATGCATACACAAGCGAATTGTTAATCGTATTGGAAATATAGGATCGTACAGGATGCTGCATTGTATTGGCCGTGAAACTTTCAGCATTTGGCATTGCGTTGTGTGCCATAGAAATGGAAATGTTGTAACAATGATTTCATTAGTTCATTTAGAGTTCAGGATTTGTTTTAAAAATGCAGAACCGCCATCTCAATATCAGTTTTTGCTAGAGAAGAAAGTGAAATTCTTTTTGTTAATTTTACACGGAGAGGATTATGGTTTGATTGAGCCCAGATATGGACATATTCTTATGCTTCGTTAGTCTCAAAAAACTTCGTCCTTCTAAACTGACGAGAAAAGCTGGCAAGTAAAAGTCCTTTTTGAAAATGCTGTAAACCCAAAAGCACAAATGTGCAAGTATGAGACTGTATATGCCTCCATTATGTTCCTCTGTTACACTTAATCTGTTGTGAACTAGATTGGTGTACTGGACGAGTTCTGGATATGTGTCAATTTGTTTTGCGAACATCAATAGCTAGAATTGTCAGTACTTCAATTAAGACTTGTAATTGGTAGCTGTTAATGTAACCATGTTTTAAATGCTATTCTAAGCAGTTGAAATTATGTGCTATTCATGATTCTACTCTGGAAACATACCTTTTTTGTAGATGGTGATGGTACAAACACGTTCCATGCTTTTAACCCAACTTTGGCAATTGACGGTCTAAATTCAGAATGCTAAGTAAGCTTCTGCCTTTTAATTTCATGGCCTTTACAAGATGGGATAACTAAATCAAAGATAAATCAGAGGCCATTTCAAAAATTTGACAAGCTACATTCAAGATTAAAATCATTTACATGAGAAAGAGAATGATACCACAAGTCAAAAGTTAGCTTCAGAAACATCTTCTCTGCTTCTTCATTCTCAATATCCACGATTCGATACCTGGCAGGAAGAACGTCTATTCTAAAAAAGGGGCAGGAAGTGTATATATTTCAAAACCTGGCACGCATATTTCCTCGTAATCTTATTAAGGCACTTGAGAATTTTGCAATGGATCAACATAATGGTGTAATGTCACAGGACATTTCTTTAGCGATGTACCGAGGATGCAGCATAATCTTTAACCATCAAAATCTTACCATATAGCTTCCTAGGAACTTGCTGCAACGCCTTTCCTTCTTGCCATGCTTATCCCACTGACACCCCAGGGCCAACATGACGAACATATATAACCACCTGATCATTGAAAGGATGTGGGTGCTTCGCTGTAAAAGTGGTAAAATTTTCCAAACTTGGTCAGGCTGCTTGCAAAAACTATGCAGCCAAAACAGAAAAGAATAATTCACAAAAAGAAGACAATTATAAATTTTATCTGCAGTTTTATATCTCAACCATATAATCAAATCAATTAGTTCTCTCTTTTTCATTTTTTTATACTTCTTTTTTGGGCAGAATGGAAAGGAACACCATAGGGTTTAAATCATCCACTTTTAAGATAAGGTGAGTACTTGAATAAAGGCAAAAAATAACCTTTCAATAAAATTCTACTATTCTTCTCATTTCTACATAGGCTAAAGAAAAGCCACATTTCCTTCGGAACCAGGAATATGATCCAGGGTGATGCGGACTAGATGGCTTTGAAGTTTTTTGGCGATTTTGATTAAAGAAAGTGCATAATGGTGCTTCAATGGGCTCTAAATTTTAGTTCTGGACGAGCCACGAAACTCATAATATATAAAAACGAAACTAATTCAGAGACCTATATTTGCTACGGAATTCATCTGTAATGTCCCAAATTCGGTTATTTAAAGCTTTAAAATTAGCTTTGAAGTTTTATGTTGTGTTTTTTTAGTCTTTTTGCATTTTCTTTTAGGGTTTCTTTTCTCGAACAGTATTTATTTATTTTTTTCAATGTGTTTGAGACAACTTTTGAAGAATTTTAATAAAATTGTCTATTTTTCCCAATTTTCAAATATTCTTTAAGAATTAACGAATTTTGATGCTTATCAATTTGGGTATTCTTTGAATTAACAGATTAGTAGAAGAATATTTTCCGAATATTCTTAGAATCAACAGAATTTAATAGTTATCCTTTTACTTATAGGTTTCCACTACATCATAGGGGTTCAAGTACAACCAACACAAAAGGTATGCATTGCAAATTTGCAATTTTAGCAGCACAAGTGAGAATGAGTAACGCAAATTGCAGAGTTCAGCTAGATAGAGTCTTACACCAAAAGGTGGTCACTATAAATAGGACATTAATCATATGACAAGAAGAAAAGTGGCTAAAATAAAGAGGTAACATAAATCATAAAATCCTAGTTAAGATTAGCAATAACTTCTACAAGAGGCTACAATTTGATCACAAGATTTTAAGTGTTTGACAGTTGAAAAAACATGTGTTTATAAAATTAATTAGCTGGCTAAGGATTAGGATGTGTAATAAAAGAAAAAAACAGTAATGAATGAGTGGCAGTCCTGGGAATGTGGAAGGCATCCAATAAACATTAGCTGAGAGAGTAACGATTGTAACATGAACCTATAAATGCAGTGATATCAGGTATGGAAGGTTGGGCATATTCAAGCAACAGAAGTGGACAAGAATGTGTCATCTGGGATTTTCGCTTCTGGATAATGCTGATTTCGCATCTACATTCAACAAGATTTTGTGCATCTCATTATATCAACTCAAGTCCACTAAGCATATATCCTAGTCTTTTTTTTTTTTTTTTTTCTGAGAGTGTATATCCTAGTCTATTTGGTTGTGCTGAATATAAAAGGACTTTGGAACTGACCTTCTTGAAAAATTTCATCCAAGCGATAGGCCAAGATCCATGCAAAAACTCCAAAAGAGTGAAATACGAGTAAGAAGCATGCAATGAAATACGAATATTTAACATTGTTTAGTATTCACAATATAAATTGAAGTTCCAAATGAAAATAATCAAGACTATAAATCCATTTCCATAATAGTTGCAAGATTCAAGAATCAATAAACCAATAAGATTTGGTCGAAAAAATAAATAAACCATTAAACCAATAAGATGGTCTACAAAATTTTAGAAAAAATTACATAAATTTAAGGCTTTGGTTTTCATCAAAATGCCCATTTTTTTCATTAATTACATGAGTGCTTTCTTTTATTTTCAGGAATGTCTTTTTTTTTTTTTTTACCCCTTTTATATTTTTCATGTTGCTTCATTATTTTTTAAAATTTGTTCTCCTATTTTTTCTTTTTTTTTTCAATTTTTATTTTGCGCTTATTATTTATTATTTTTTTATTTTTTATTTTTCTCTATTATCCTTATTTTTTTAATTTTATTTTTTCTGTTTTTTTGTTCTATTTTCTTTTTTTCTTTTTTATTTATTTTTATTTTTTCCTTATTCTTTATTATCCTTATTTTTTATTTTGTCCTTATATTTATTTTTTAATTTTCTCTCTTTTTTATTTATTTTTATTTTTCCTTATTTTTTTCTTATTTTCTGTTATCTTTTTTTTTTTAATTTTTCTTTATTTTTTGTTCTTAGTTTTTAGTTTTTAGTTTTTGTTTTGGGTATATATATGTGTGTGCGAGCGTGCTTTATTTCAGAGATTATAATTAACATATTTAAATTATATAACTCATATTAATTTTAATAAATAATTAAAGTTTCAGATATTCTAGAAAAATATTTGGAAATATAAATTTGTATATTTATATATATATTAGGTTGATATTATTTTATTCATTTTGTACACAGAAAATAAACTAAATTGTAAAAATAATAAAATAGAAATAAATAAAAAATATTTCAAAATTCATGCATTTGAAAATGATGGGCACTTGGATTTAGATTAATTGATATGCATATATCAATTATTTTTATTTATTTTAATTAATTGAATATAATTATATTTGAAATTTATTACTCAAGGGCAACTATTTCTTTGATAATTTTTGTAACAATAAATACTTACTCAAATTATCATATTCAGATATTATTTTGAGTTTCAGATACTTATAATATTTGGGTAATGTACTGTTTTTTCATATATCATATACGAATAATATTCAAAAAATATACTATTTTTAAGTATCATTCTTTATTACTTCTTAAGCGTGTTGTGTAACAAAAATTTTAATCAATAATTTTTGTTACTTTTTAAAAAAATTGGAAAATATTGCCTAAACTTTAATTATTTACAAGAAAAATACTCCCATTTTGTATTAATTAGACATCTTAAACTTGTAAATCAAAAAAACCTTCTTTTGATGGCAAATATAAATAAAAAAATACTCACTTTTTTATTAAGGAAAATGGTACATGTCCAAAGTAGCGACATGTACCATTTTGCCCCTGTTTTTTTTTAAAATAAATTACATTAAAAATAAATTTTAATCAAAAAAATTATTTATAAACTAAGTTTAAATTATAAAACGACAGCTTCACCCAATTCATTTTAGGTTTTTATTCCATCATTTTAATTATTTTTAAATTAAATTAAATTTTCAAAAAAACAAGAAAAAAAGGATCATGGGAGGATTTTTGTGTTATTCACCTGTTCCCCACTTTCTGTAAGTGGCAGTGCTTTCTGGAATTTTTGGTCAAATGGTGGTGGCTCCCAAGTGATGGAAGGTATTTTTTGTTCGGAAAGGACAATTCAAACGCAATACAATGCTTTGGCGACCCTGTAAAGATGGGTTGGCATGGTATGTGAAGGTGACAAGTTGAAGATTACATCAGTTGATTGATTCTTAGTACAGCCACATTGAAATTGAAAGAGCATGCGAAGTGTATGAAAAATTTATAATATATATATTTGATGCCTTGGAAGTTATACCCCTGAATTTTTTTTCTGTTGGTTACAGCAAGCTCGAATCATTTGATCCATCTTTGCATTGTTAATTAACAATGTCCAGTGATATAGGTGCTGTTTTCTTTTTCTCTTCCTTTAGTTTCCTCCCACTTTCAGTCTAATTCATAGAACCCTTATGCGATGTTGGTGATGGGTAGAAGAAAGGGCTAGAGAAGAGCACTGTGTTGGCACTGTCTTCATCACTGCATGATTGAAGAAGTGCTGGGTGGTTGTTCAAAGAAGAAATTGTTGGGTTTGCAGATTGATGAAAATGAGGAATAATCGAACAGGTTTGTGCTTGTAGATATGCTAAATCATTATCTATAATCTAACTGGATCGCAAAGCACCATACGCACAAAAACACTAATAATACGATAGTGAAATCACTTCTTATAGCACGAAGCCGACCAAGGTACACACAAGGATCTTGTACGCAACATCTGAAAGCACACCAATTAATGAAAAATCAAAATATATGCCTTATAATGCAACTTTTAATCAAAAAAAAAAAAAATCCCAAAGCATATCTTGTGCCGGCAAATAGCTATGCCATAAGTGGGAAATTTTGTTTTTGTGGTTGTGTTTTCTCCTTGTAATATGAGTAACAACTAATTACCCTTTCATCACTTATACTATTTTAAGCATTGTTTTAATTGAAAATGGAGGTAAAGGTTGAATTCTTTAACTATTGCCAATTTATTTAATCTTCGAATTACTCTAAATATGTGAATACCTTTTGTCAATTTAAAATAAATTTAATTGCACTTTATTATAATATGCATATCAAATTATCAAATTTTAAAATACATTATCTGATTGCAATTGAAAGGAAAAATTAATTATGATTGAAAAAAAGTAAAACAAAAATCTATATGACTATTTATAAAATCGAACTCTAAACTATGCATTAATAGAATTCTACGAAATGACACTTTAATAGGCTCGAAGTGACTACTTATTTTCAAATGACTTATTTTTCAGGTCACCTAGCATCAAAATTCAAAAACAAAATATATTAATACAATTATTTCATCATTTTGTTTTCATTGTCTCAATAATGATATTTTGCTTTTAATATATTTTATTTTATGTCACTTTCAATTTTATTATTTACAAACTTTATTTCTTCCTCTTTCTTTATCATTTAATCTCAAATTCAGTGGATGATCAATTTAATACCTTAACGAATGTTCAAATTTAGTGGTATAAATTTTACATAATGACTTCTGTCTTATGCAATCAAATTTAGTGTCATTTTCAGCTTTATTATTGTCAATTTTATTTTTCCCTCTTTTTTATTATTTAATCTCAAATTTAGTGGATGATCCACTTAATAATCTAATGCATGTTCAAATTTAGTGGTATGATTTTACATAATTACTTTTGTTTTGATTATTTTATTTTTGTATGGTATATAATAGGGATTGAATCCTGAATTTCTATGCCACCCTTCTTTTTGCTGAAATCTTCAATTGATTTTTTCAATACTTGAAAAAGTAAAACTATACATATATAGATATATGTATTTTCTTTCAATTACACTTCATCTTTTAATCAAATTCCAAACTTGATTAATAGATTATCAAACTAAATAAAACATCATATTATGAGTCAAGATATTTGATAGAGAGTAGAGTTTAAATCTCAATTTTCTCTGCCATAAATTTTAGCCAAGAGGCTATTTTAAAATAAATAAATAAATAAAATTTGCATTTGCTGAAGATAATTACTATAGCATTCTTAAGGTTTGACCTATTATACTATTAAGTTTCTGCATTTTCAATGATTAATATAACATTCCTGAGTGTTTGCTCTGCTAATTATTACATTCTTACTGTTTAATTTTGTCACTACTCGAATCCAATGATACGTGACCGACACTAGGGAATGGGTAGACATAAGGCCCCCGAAACCCGTAGTAAGCCTTGAAGAAAAGAAAAATAAAATCTCTCAATTTAAAACTTTATTTTATAACAGAACACATTATCAAACTGATTTTTCTAAAAATAAATATAATCGAGTGCATAATAAAATATTCTTCATCGTCACATATCATAAATCAATCTTAAATCATTATACATAAACGTGGTTCATTGAAATAAAACACATAAGTATACTTAAGTCATACAAATTCATAATACAGTCACTACTACAGTTTTCTAAAATTACTACTACAGTACAACTTACAATGACCTACATAGTATAGCCGGTGATGAAGAAATCCGGCGTGGAGGCGATCTGAGGTCAAACTCCCAAGCTCCTGAAAAAAAATAAGTTGAGGGGAATCAGACCTCACTGAGTAAGTCAATAAAAAAAATTGTACGGTTTGGAAACCTTTTGAAAACCACATATTTATAGTGAAAATAATTTTATAATGTATATATATATATCTTTTGAAAAATTTCAGTAGAACCCTAATCCCAGATTTCTAACTGGCTAACTGGACCCACTTATTCCAACTGGACTGCCGGTCCCTGAGAGCAAAGGCATCAACCGAGGTACCAAGCTACAGTCATCCACTTAATCCAAATACATGGCACTGGCGGTCCCCGAGAGCTAAGGCATCAACCGAGGCACCCATCCCAGTCCAATATTAACTTTCCAATCATTGGCGGTCCCCGAAAGCAAGGCTTCCACCGAGGCACCCGTTCCAGTTTAATATTTACCAGTCATACATAAATCGGATCCATCTCTCAATCTCTACCATGTGCACACAGTCCTGGTGAAATCCACCAGGTAGCCCGTTCTACCAAAATTTCTCAAAATCGATTTTTAAATAAATAAAATGCGTTTAAACCATAAATAACAGCATTAAGTTAAATAAATCATATAATAAATATTAAAAATATGAGCGCACATAGTCTTTAAATAAAACACACACACAGATCATTTTATCAACTTACAAGATGAATGAGAAGGCTGATGACTGCGTGTCTGCCTTGATCCAACAGCTTCCGCTCCGATATGCTCTAGAAAAGAAATTAACACACTGATTTTAAAACACATCTATGTAATAAAAATTGAAAATTGCCAAAAATAACGAAATTCTAGACTGACTCGAGGAAGGCCAGATAAAATTTGATAGACAGAAAAAAGCCTAATTAACGGTAGAAGTTTATTACATATATCACGTTTTACGAGAAAATTTATCGAAATTTCGGCAGAATCTCCTCCGTAAAACGGACATTTCTCTACCATAGGTAGAGCCATTTCTGTATAGAAAACGCACTTCTAATATTCACAGACATTCACACTCGAATCGGGCTTCCAGACTACATTTAGCCCCGACCAAGATCACAACTCAATCAACACATCACAAAAATTTAAATCATTTCCTCCAAAAATGCATGTTCATACAAATATCCATAACTTAGAAAATAATTTATCTTTAAAGCTTAAAAACAATTTCACCAATATATATATATATATATATATATATATATATATATATATATATATATATATATATATATATATATATATATATATATATATATTGGAAACAATATTAAAAATTATTATTACCTAATTAAAATACTTATAAATTTATAAATAAGTTCTCTAGCCGCCTAAATTTTAATAAAACCAATTAAAATATAAACTTAATTATAATAAGCATAATTTACATATTTATCCATATAATACTAAAAGTATACATAATATTCAAAATGATACTTAGTATATTATTAAAATTAATTTGAAATTTTTTTCTAATTCCCTTAATTATAATTAAAACCAACCACAATTTATTGTTTAACTATGATTAACAAAAATTATGTTTCTACCTCTATAATAAATAAACTTATATAATACACTATTAATACTAAAAATTCCTTGAAAATTATACAAATATCTAAAAATTATTTTCTCTACATTAAACATCTTAATATAATTAAAAACATATAATTGACTACTAATTTCTCCCAAATTTATAAATTTAGTCTAACATCAACATTTGACATAAACTTAAAAATAATTACAAAAATAGTATAAAATTCACAAAATTATAAATTAAATCCTAAAATTAATAACATTTGATAATAACACCAATTATCAAATTTTTATAATTTTTACAAATAAATTTCAGATATAACAAAATATTACTAAAATATTCAAAATTTACCAAATTCACAATAGTCCCTATAATCTTCAATAAAATTAATACACCAAAAAATAATTAACAACAACTACCCTAATTACTAACTAAATCCAAATAATTATCAAATAAATATCAATTAAATCAAATATAATTATGAAAAAATCAATAATTCACCAAAATTTCCAAAAAAAAAACCAAAACCAACTTCATTAAACAATAAACAACTCTAACTAACTTAGGATCTACTAATAACCATAAAAAATCATGAGGAAAAAGAAGGAATCAAGTGAGTGCTACTCACTGTCCACCTGAGGAGAACGAAGGAGGAAGAAGAGAGCTTGCTACCACCATAAATGGAGGCCAATGGAAGCAGCTCGACGAAGCAAGAAAGCAGCAACTGGCGAAAGGGAAATGAAGCTGGGAAACCAAGAAATGCAGAGTTGTCGCGCGAGGAAGAAGAAATGATGCTTGACGAGGAAGAAAAAGAGCAACAGCAACAGCTGGGGAGCTTGGTCGACGGCGGCAATGGCTATTTCAGGCAGTGATGGAGGCGCCGCAGTGAAGGGAAAGGGCAAGGATGGTGACAAACGGAATGAGGGGCAGTGGATGCTTCTACATTCTTCTATATATATATATATATATATATATATATATATATATATATATATATATATGTTCGAATTTGTATATATATATAAACTCCCAAACTCACATGCATTCATATATATATATATATATATACATATATACATATATATAACACTCTTACTTTATATTATAGTCATATAGTATAATATGTATATGTATTTATACATATAAAATGTTCCAAGTTACGTACTATATACGTATATTCACACACATGCACATATATGTATATATATATATATATATATATATATACATATACATATATATACATATCTAAATATAATACTTATATCAAATAATAAAACCTTAAAATAATGTTAACATAAATCTATCAATTAAATAGTTAGATAAGTAACATTTGTATAAAATAAAAATAAAAATTTAATTATTAATAGCACAAATTCAAAAATTACTTTATTTAAATAAAATATAGGGTATTACAGTCTCCCCTCCTTATAAGAATTCATCCTCGAATTCAAGAAAAGAAAGGAAAAAAAATTACAAGGCTTAAGAGGAAATGAGATACGAGAAAGAAACTCGCATCTCCACTTCAATTTCCCAAGTGCAATCCTTAGTAGAATGGTTATTCCACAGCACCTTCACCATCGGTATCTCTTTAGTTCGTAACTGTCGAATTTGGCGATCCACAATTGCCACTGGATACTCCTTATAGGTCAGATCGTCGCTAAGCTCTACGGCTTGAGGTTACAAAACATAAGATGGATCAGGAACGTATTTCCTCAGCATAGACACATGGAATACAGGATGGATTCTCGATAATTCTGGTGGCAACACCAACTTATACGCTACTTCACCCACTCTAGACCGAATCTCAAATGGTCTAATGTATCTAGGAGCTAGTTTACCCTTTTTACCAAATCTCATAACTCCTTTCATTAGAGACACCTTTAAGAACACCATGTCTCCAACCACAAAGGATACATCCTTCCTCTTAGGGTCAGCGTAGCTCTTTTATCTGTTGAAGGCTGTCTTCAATCGCTGTTGTATAATGGGGACTTTTTCTGAAGTCACCTGCATTAACTCTAGACCTATTAACTGTCTTTCACCAATGTCCTAACATAATGGTGATCTGCACTTCCTACCATACAGTGCCTCATATGGAGCCATCTCAGTGCTAGCATGATAGCTATTATTGTAAGCAAACTCAATCAATGGCAAGTGTGAATCCCACTGTCCTCCAAAATCCATCACACACATCCTCAATATATCTTCTAACATCTGGATGGTCCTCTCAGACTGACCATCTGTCTGAGGATGGAAAGCGGTACTGAAATCCAATCTGGTGCCTAAGGCCTTGTGTAATTCTTTCCAAAAGACTGAGGTGAAAGTGGCTCCTCTGTCCAACACTATACTCATCGGTACTCCATATAGACAAACAATCCTATTGACATAAAGTCTCGCCAGTCTATCAATAGAGTACGTCTTCTTTATTAGTAGAAAGTGTGCTGACTTAGTTAGCCTGTCAAAAATTACCCAAATAGCATCATAACCTCCTATAGTTTGAGGTAGTCCAGTCACAAAGTCCGTAGCTATCATGTCCTATTTCCATTCAGGGATTGGCATAGGTTGCAACAATGCCAAGGGTCTCTGATGTTCAAGCTTCACTTGCTGACAAGTCAGACATCTAGACACAAACTCTACAATATCCCTCTTCATTCCATTCCACCAATATATATCTTCCAAGTCATGATACATCTTGGTAGAACCCGGATGAATACTATAAGTAGAAAAATATGCCTCTTCCATAATTTTCTTCCTCAAGTCATCAACATCTAGCACACAAATCCTAGTGCCCAACTGTAATACACCTTCTCTGTCAACTACAAAGTCTCTTGACTGCCCTTATTGCACTTCATACATAATCCTCTGCAACTGTGGGTCTCTATTTTGTGCTACCTTAACTCGATCCAAGTATATAGATCATACCTTGAATTGAGCTAAAAGGCACTTTCGAGTAACTTTCAACTATAACCCTTGATCAATTAACATGTGCAATTCCTTAATAATTGGACTCCTTTCTGTGCTAATGTGGGTAAGACTGCCTGCTAATGCCCTACTCAAGGCATCCACAACAACATTCGCCTCGCCTGGATGGTATAGAATAGAACAATCATAGTCCTTAAGAAGCTCCATCCATCTTCTCTGCCTCAAGTTCAAGTCCCTCTGCTGGAAGATATATTTCAAGCTCTTATTATCAGTGTATATCTCATGTCACCCCATACAAGTAATGCCTCCATATTTTTAAAGCAAACACAATGGCTGCCATCTCCAAGTCATAAGTAAGATAGTTTTGCTCATGCTTCTTCAACTGCCTGGAAGCATAAGCAATTACTTGGCCATGTTGCATCAACACACAACCCAATCCTACTTTGGAAGCATCACAATACACCGTATACCCTTCATTTCTAGAAGGCAATGCCAGAATTGGAGCTGACGTCAACAAATCCTTCAGTAATTGAAAGTGCTCTTCACATTTGTCTGTCCACACAAACTTAGCACTCTTCTGGGTCAATCTTGTTAAAGGTGCAGCAATTTTAGAGAAGTCTTTCATAAATCTCCTATAGTAGCCTGCTAGACCCAAGAAACTCCGTACTTCTCTAACTGTAGTGGGCCTCGGCCACTCAGTAATGGCTTCTATCTTCTTAGGGTCCACTTCTATGCCATCCTTAGAAATCACGTGGCCTAAAAATACTACTTGATTCAACCAGAACTTGCACTTTGAAAACTTGGCATACAACTTGTGCTCCCTTAAAGTCTGAAGCACCCTTCTTAGATGCATAACATGCTCAGCTTCACTCCTGGAATAAACCAAGATATTGTCAATGAAGACTATTATAAACCGGTCCAAATATGGCCTGAACACCCGATTCATAAAGTCCATAAAGGCTACTGGAGCATTAGTTAACCCAAAAGACATTACCAAGAACTCATAATGGTCATATCTCATCTGAAATGTTATCTTGGGCTCATTACCACTTTTGATCCTCAACTGGTGATACCCAGATCTCAAGTCTATCTTAGAGAAGCATGTAGCACCTTGAAGCTGATCGAATAGGTCATCGATCCTTGGAAGTGGATACTTGTTCTTGATGGTAACCTTGTTCAACTGCATGTAATCAATACAGAGTCGAAGGCTACCATCCTTCTTCTTTACAAATAACACTGGAGCACCCTAAGGCGATGTACTGGGTCTAATGAAACCCTTATCAAGCAACTCCAGTAACTGCTCCTTCAACTCCTGTAATTCAACTGGTGCCATTCTGTAGGATAGCATAGAAATAGGATCTGTACCAGGTATGATATCAATACAGAACTCTATCTCTCTGTCTGGTGGTAATCCCAGTAATTCTTCAGGAAAGACATCCAGAAATTCACACACCACTGGCACCTGTTCAATTGCCCCATTCTCTATCTCAATATCTCTTACTACTGCCAAGTAACCTTGACAACCCCTTCTAAGCATCTTCTGGGCTGTAATGTCAGAAATAAGATTACGAGGCATGGAGCTCTTCTCACCTTTAAAACAGAACTCTTCTTCATTCGGAATTATGAACACCATTTCTTTCTCTCGATAATTCACCAAAGTATAATACCTCGATAACCAATCCATAACCAAAATGATGTCGAATTCTAATACATCAAGCAACACTAAGTCCGTCAATAATTCTCTACCATCAACTAACACCGGACATGAAGGAAAGAAAATATTTATCTCCAACTTGTCACTAAGAGGAGTTGATACAGATAGAGGAAAGGACAACCTGGAAGGCTGCCACTCGATTCTCAAAGCAAACACAGGAGAAATGAATGAATGTGAAGCGCTGGGGTCAAACAATACTCTAGCATTACATGCACAGACTAAGAGAATACCTGCTACCACTGCATTAGAAGTTTGAGCATCCTACGGTGTCAAAGTGAACACTCAAGCTTGGCCACGACCTGCCTGCTGAGACGTCGAAGACTGCACAAACCCACGACCACTAGGCCTACCCACTGAACCTCAACCCTGCTGGCCCATAAGCTGTGGCAGTCTCTGCTATGGCTGTACTAGTGCTCTATACTGCTGGGGCATCGAATAGTAGGGCTAAGCCACTGATGAAGATGAACCCTGAGCATACTGTGGCTGATATCCAAAGTGAGGACAAGCTCTGGCAAGATGGCCAACCTATCCATATCTGAACCAAGCGCCCAAAAATAAATGACATGGGCCCTGATGGAATCATCCACAACTTGCACATGCACTGGCCCCAGACCCTGAACTACTCTGTCCGGAGCTCTGCCCACTACTGTTGTTACTAACTGCAGTACTAAATCTGTGACCTCTACCACTTCTCCTATTCATGGCATAACCATGTCAACCAACTCGGTGAGTCCTTGACCTCTTACCACCCTGCTATGAACTACCCGCAGCCTGCTGACATGAACTACTAATGTGAAATGCTGGTTGTTGATACCCGGGAGCTACACTATATCCACTACCACCAACTATATAGGGATCTAACATGGTGCCCTAGTGGATATGTCGCCTCTCAATCAAACGGGCCTCCTCAATCATACTCTCTAGGGTGCGGTCCTTGGTATGCATACCAATAAAAATGGGTCCCAAACCAGTGACATACAGCTCTATTGCTCTGTAAGGGTCTCTCCTGATGTCCTCTGCATGTTGGGATAGCCTATTAAACTCCCTAGTGTAGTCCTTCACTGACCTATCCCCTCTGGTGATGTGGAGCAACTACCACCTATAGGCATCTCTGGTGGCTGGAGGATAGAAGAATCTCAAAAAGCGGTCCTTAAACTCTGGCCAAGTCAACTCATGCATGGATGGCTGAATCGACTGCATGAACCAGTCTTGAGCTGTCACTTGAACTGACAACTCCACAATCATTATCCGCTGATAGTCCATGTGTCCCATCCTGGTACGTGCCTCAATTGCATTAATTTAATCTAAGGCATCACCCATACCATTAAAAGAAATTCTACCAATCCGGGAGTAGAGAAGTGCTGCATCAGTATCTGACATCCCCTGATTCCTTTACTGTAACATTTGTTGCACAAGGGGCATCGCCTGATTCAACGCTGCAAGACCCTAATTAATCCCTGCTAGTCCAGCTGCAAAGGCTGTGGGGTCTACAGCTGGAGCTTCAGGCCCAACTAGCTTCTGATCAGGAATCTCAGCTGCAGCTGCCCTAGCTCGACCTCTACCTCTACCCCTACCCCTACGACGTGGAGTAGGAGGAGGAGCCTCATCATGCACAGACTGCTCATCAAGTCTGAGAGTCAGATCGGCATCGAGGTCGATTCACACACGCCTCATTCTGAAAAGACAAAGAAAATTGAATTCAAAACAAAGTAAGAGTATTTATCGCAATGCGGAATTAGAAACAAGAACATCTCAAAGAAAATTATCAACCCTATTACTACAGTAGTTACACAGAAAGACAGACATAGATAATTAATCGAACTTAAGCTCTGATACCAACTTTGTCACTACCTGAACCCGAGGGCACGTGACTGGCACTAGAGAATGGGTAGGCATAAGACCCCCAAAACCTGTAGTAAGCCTTAAAGAAAAGAAAAATAAAACCTGCCAACTTAAAACTTTATTTTATAACATAACACATTATCAAACTGATTTTTCTAAAAATAAACATAATCGAGTGCATAATAAAATATTATCCATCGTCACATATCATAAATCAATCTTAAATCATTATACATAAGCGTGGTTCATTGAAATAAAATACATAAGTATACTTAAGTCATACAAATTCATAGTACAGTCACTACTACCGTTTTCTAAAGTTACTACTATAGTACAACTTACAATAACCTACATAGTATAGCCGGTGATGAAGAAATCTGGCGTGGAGGCGGTCTGAGGTTGAACTCCCAAGCTCCTAAAAAAAAAATAAGTTTGATAATGGCGATTTCGGGCAATGATGGAGGCGGCGCAGTGAGGGGAAAGGGCAAGGATGGTGACGAATGGAATGAGGGGCAGCGGATGTGTGTAGTTTGGGTGGTGAGTGCTTCTACATTCTTATATATATATATATATATATATATATATATATATATATATATATATATATATATATATATATGTTCGAATTTGTATATATATATAAACTCCCAAACTCACATGTATTCATATATATACATATATACATATATATAACACTCTTACTTTATATTATAGTCATATAGTATAATATGTATATGTATTTATACATATAAAATGTTCCAAGTTATGTACTATATACGTATATTCACACACATGCACATATATATATATATATATCCAAATATAATACTTATATTAAATAATAAAACCTTAAAATAATGTTAATATAAATATATCAATTAAATCGCTAGATAAGTAACATTTGTATAAAATAAAAATTCAAATTTAATTATTAATAGCACAAATTCAGAAATTACTTTATTTAAATAAAATATAGGATATTATAAATTTATCATTAAATGGACCAATTTAAAAAATTAAAAATTTTATTTGATCCCTAAACTTACAATATAATTTTAAATTCATCCATTTTTTTTTATTAAATTAATATAGATTTTTTAACTTATTGTATTTTTATTATAATAATACAGTTTTATTTTTAACATCAAAATAAATTTAAACCACATTGATTTAAAATTAACAATACTCCAATAGGAATATGTAATCAATACTGTATTAATTAAGATTTATTATATTGGTTTGAACTCAATTAAACTAATTGTTATTGTGCTAATATGATTTATATAATCGGTATATAATGAATATAATTTATCATACTAACATATACTTAATTTCATAATTGACATCATATCGATGAAATTTATATAATTGGTATCCATTAATTAAAATTTACCACACTAACTCAATTTTTATGATTGACAATGCACCCTAAATGAGACTTGCCACGCTAAAATAAATTTTTAAATGAGATTTGATAATTGTAATTCTTGGAGAACTTATAACATGTGTATATACATACACTAGAATAATTTAATGAGATTTGATAATTAAATCTATTTCAATATGATATCCTAATTAATATAGTATTGATTACACCGATATGCAACACAATCATACCAAAGCAGTGGCAATTCTAAATAAATATGTTTTAAATTTATTTTATATTAAAATAAAAATTATTTAAATATTATAATTATTATTACAATAGAAACATAATAAATTAAAAATCTATATTAATTTAATAAAAGATTGAATTAACTTAAAATTATATTATAAGTTTAGAGACCAAATAGAACTTTTACTTTTTCAAATTGGTCAATAATAGTAAATTAAATGATAAAAATATAATAATTTAATGGAGCAAAATCGTAAAAATATTTAAATTAATTATTGAAAACACAAAAAATTTAGTAGTGTAATTAGTCCAACCTCATGGATGCCATGGTAATTAACCCCTATTTTATTTGTATGTAGATTCCATTTTGACTCGCATTATTATTTTCTATACATTTTACTATGATTATTTTTTGTGGTAGATTGCCTATTTAAATTACCTTTTTACTTTTTTTTCTTTCATTCCTTATCATTTAGGTGGGTGATTTTTTTTATCCTTAACGGTGATTTTCCTCTTAACAAAAGATTTTTTTCCTAAAGTTAACTAAAATATATAATAACTAAAAGTGAAATTATTTTTTAAATAATATCTTTTTATTTAAACTACCGACATTTAAAGTTTAATGAGATTGATTAATTCAGTTGACAAAAGTGAAAAAGATTCTTTTAACAATTAATTTAATGGTGTATCCTAATATTCAAAATTTAAAAATTACTTAATTAAAAACAATTGTATCGTATGGTTGGTTACAATAACGTTATTTATCATATCATTACACTAAAAAAACAAGCTTACTCTCTGCCTAATAGTCTAATAATTCAATTCTAATCTAAAGTTGACAAGACATTGCAATAGCCATTGAGAATCAATAATTAACAAAAAATCTACTTCCAAAGATTTTTTGCTCTTTAGAGATGTACATGGCACTGTTACCATTTTTTTTTTTTTTTTTTTTTGAGATGCTTCAACTCCATTAGAACTCAAACACTATCATATTTAAAAGCAAACACAATTCTCATGTTCCTATTTCTTTTTTAGATATCTACTTCGTCCCCACCAAATCTATTATCCAGTCCTGCCTATGGAAAACCCACCCCCCCACCCCCCCCCCCCCAAAAAAAAAGTAATCTAATAGGTGATTGTGTTAGTGAAGTGCTAGCATTGCCAAAATCATGACAAATCAAACTGATAGATTTTCTAAATAATTCTGAAACCTATTTCTAGTTATACAAAATTGAAACCACAATTATTGGATTTTTTGCTTGATACTTTTTTTCATTCTATGCAGGGTTTGGAATGCTTAAGATTCCATATTACTATCTACGTTGTCTAGTGGGGAGCATCAATAATCGTCTTTTGACATCCTTATTTTATTCAAATCACGGATTTCTCGGTTTATAAAAGTTTAATTAATTTAATTCGATTAAAATAATTTATTTATTTTTAACATAATTATATATATTTAAATTTGAAGTAAAAATATAGCTTTAGTAAAAAAGTTTCCATTAGCTGATTCTACCCATTATCAGTTGATTCTTAACTTCAAGTAATGTAAATGGCGTGCACTTTTTTTAGCAACTCAACTTAATGGTAAATTAATGAACAGATGAATAACCTACTCTATCAATATATAATATCAGAATTTGGTCCCAATTTTTGGGGTGAGAATTTTGTTCCAACTGCACCTAATCCAAACTTTTGGATATTTTAGAGTTGGAGCATAATGAATTTTTTCTGTACATATGTCACAACCCGAACTCGAGGGCATGTGACCGGCACTAAGGAATGGATAGGCATAAGACCCCCGAAACCTGTAGTAAGCCTAAAAGAAAAAATAAACAACACCTTACAATTTAAAACCTTATTTTAAAATATAACACATTATCAAACTGATTTTTCTCAAAAATAAACAAATTCAAGTGCTAAATAAAATGTGCTTCAACGTCACATATTATAAATCAAACTTAAACCTTTATACATAAATGTGGTTCATACATCATACACAAATATACTTAAACCATACAATTCTTAGTACATATACTACTGCAGCATCCTAGAATAATACAACAGTACAGCTTACAATGACCTATATAAAATAGCTGGTGAAGAAAAAACCCGACATGGAGGCAGTCTAAGGTCGAACTCCCAAGCTCCTGAAAAAAAATAAATTGAGGGGAATCAGACCTCACTAAGTAAGTCAATAAAAAAGCTATACGGTTTGAAAACCTTTTTGAAAACTATATATATATTTATAGTGAAAATAATTTATAGTGTATAGGTATAGCTTTTGAAAAATCTCGGTAGAACCCTAAATCCAAGAATCTAAATGGCCAACCGGGCCCACTTATTCCAATCAGACTGTCAATCCTCAAGAGTAAAGGCATCAACCGAGGTACCAAATCGTAGTCATCCACTTAATCCAAATATATGGCACTGGCGGTCCTCGAGAGCAAAGGCATCGACCAAGGCACCCATCCCAGTCCATTATCAACCTTACAATCACTGGCGGTCCCCGAGAGCAAAGGCTTCCACCGAGGTACCCGTCCCAGTTTAGCATTCACCAATCATATATATTACGGATCCATCTCTCAATCTCTACCATGTGCACATAGTCCTGGTGAAGCCCACCAGGTAGCCCGTTCTACCAAAATTTCTCAAAATCGATTTTAAATAAATAAAATACGTTTAAATCTTAAATAACAGCATTAAATTAAATAAATCATATAATCAATATAATAAAGTGCGAGTGCATGCATTCTTTAAATAAACACACGCATAGATCATTCTATTGACTTACAAGATGAATGTAAAGGCTGACGACCACGCGTCTGCCTCGGTCTCACAACTTCTACTCCGATATGCTCTAGAAAGAAATAATAAATCGATTTTAAAACATGACTATGGAATTGAAATCATAAATCAACAAAATGGTAAAATGATAGGCTGACTCGAGGAAGACCAGACAATACTCGATAGACAGGATAGAACCTAACTAACAGTAGAAATTCATAACGAATATCACGTTTTACGAGAAAATTTATCAAAATTTCGACAGAGTCTCCTCTGTAAAACGGACATCTCTCTACCAAAGGTAGAGCCAAATCTGCATAGAAAATGCACTTCTAATAACAACAGACATACACACTCGAGTCGGGCTCCCAAAACTACACTTAACCCCGACCGAGATCACAACTCAACAAAACAGCAAAAAATAATATCATTCATTTCCCAAAATACGTATTACACATACGTATATACTAAAAAATATATAAACTCTCAATTATTCGAGATTAAACAACTAAATTTGCATTTCATTATCAAAATATAATTAAAGTCTAAATTAAAATCATTATACCCAAATACGCTAAATGAAACCTTATATTCAACTTTTATTGTCAAAATAATGTATTATAAATACATATATATAATATTTGGAATTAATATTTAAAATTAACACTACTTAAGTAAAAATATCAATTAATATAATATAAAAAAAATTCTCTAACCCTCTTAAATATTAATAAACTAACTAAAATGTATATTTAACTATAATAAGCATAAAATTACATTTTCACCCCTAAATACATAAATTACATAATGCATTATTAGTACTAAAAAAAATTCCTTAAAATTATTTAATCATCCCAAAAATTATTTTTTTCTCAAAATTAATCTTCCTAATATAATTAAAACATAAAATCAACCAATAATTTCTTCTAAAAATATAACTTAACTTAATAATCACATTTGACATCAACTCAAAAATATTTATAAAAATAGTATAAAAATCACAAAAATTATAATTTGAGTTCTAAAATTAATAACATTTAGTAATAACCTCAATTATCAAAATTTTATAATTATTCACAATAATTTTTGAAATTAATAAAAATATTAATTAAGTACCTAAAATTTATATAAACTTCTAATTAACACCAAAATTCCTAAAACCTTAAAATCAACCCAAAACCTTACAAAATATAAACTTAATTACTATAAATTCACTAATTATCCCAAGGAAAAATCCAATAAATTCAATGTCACGACCCGAACCCGAGGGCACGTGACCGGCACTAGGGAATGGGTAGGCATAAGGCCACCGAAACCCGTAGTAAGCCTAAAGGAAAAGAAAATAAAACCATTCACATTTTAACTTTAATTAAAAACAGAACATATTATCAAACTGATTTTTTACTCAAATTACACATATTTAATTGTTTAACAAAAATATGATTCAACATCTCATATTATAAATTGAATTTATGTCATATACATAAATGTATTTCGTACAGATAAACTACATAATTTAGTTAAACCATACAAATTCTCAATACATATACTACTGCAACAACCTAGATTAGTACACAGTACAACTTATAATGACCTACGTAAAATAGCCGGTGAAGAAGCAATCCGGCGTAGAGGTAGTCTGAGGTCGAACTCCCAAGCTCCTGAAAAAAATAAATTGAGGGGAATCAGACCTCACTGAGTAAGTCAATAAAAGAGCTGTACGGTTTGAAAACCTTTTTGAAAACTATATATATATTTATAGGGAAAATATTTATAATATATATAAGTATAGCTTTTGGAAAATCTCGGTAGAACCCTAAACCCAAGTCTAAACGGCCAACTGGGCCCACTTATTCCAACTAGACTACCGGTCCCCGAGAGCAACGGCATCAACCGAGGCACCAAGCCGTAGTCATTCACCTAATCCAATTACATGGCTCTGGCGGTCCCCGAGAGCTAAGGCATCGACCGAGGCACCCATCCCAGTCCATTATTGATTTTCCAATCACTGGCAGTCCCCGAGAGTTAAGGCTTCTACCGAGGCACCCGTCCCAGTTTAACATTCATCAATCATAAAATTTTCGGATCCATCTCTCAATCTCTACCATGTGCACATAGTCCTGGTGAAGCCCACCAGGTAGCCCGTTCTACCAAAATTTCTTAAAATCGATTTTAAATAAATAAAACGCATATAAATCTTAAATAGCAACATTAAATTAAATAAACCATATAATCAATACTAAAATATGAGCGCATGCATTTGTTAATTAAAACACACGCACAAATCATTCTATCGACTTACAGGATGAATGTGAAGGCTGACGACCACGCGTCTGCCTCGGTCTCACAACTTCTGCTCCGAGATGATCTAAAGGAAAATAATAATCGACCTTTAAAATATGACTATGGAAACCGAAACCAAAAATCAACAAAGCAATGAAATTCCAAACTGACTCGACAGACAGGATTTAACCTAACTAACGGTAGAAATTTTTTGGATATCACGTTTTACGAGAAAATCTACCGAAATTTCGACAGAGTCTCCTCTGTAAAACGGACATCTCTCTACCAAAGGTAGAGCCAGACCTGCATAGAAAATGCACTTCCAAAATACACAACCATTCACACTCGAGTCGGGCTCCCAAGACTACAATTTGCCCCGACCGAGATCACAACTCAAAAGTATCAAAATTTAATAATTTGTGTTTCTTAAATACATATATCGCATACATACATACTAGAATAGATAAAAATTATACAAAATCTCCATTATTCAAAATTGAGCAATTAAATTTGTATTCCAACCATATTAAAATTATAATTATAGCCCAAATTAAAACTAGTGCAATGTATTATATGTATATATATATATTGGGAATCTGATATTCAAAATTTACATTACCTAGGAAATTATGTCAATTAATTTATAAAAATTATCTAAACACTTTATATATTAATAAAACTAATTAAAATATATATTTTTATCATATTTAGTGTAAAATTACATTTTTACCCCCCTAAAATACATAATTTACATAATGAGCTTTTAATACTGAAAATAATTCCTTAAAATTATTTAATCATGTCAAAAATTCGTTTTCTCAAGATACATTTTCTTAATATAATTAAAAAATTTAATTAACCAACAAATTTTTCTCCCAAAATATTATTTACCCCAAAAATCAAATTTGGCATAAACTCAAATATAGTTATAAAAATAGTATAAAATCTCAAAAATTATGATTTGAGTTCTAAAATTCATATTTTTCAATAATAACCTCATTTATCAAATTCCATACCCTTTTTAACCCAAAATTTTCAAAATTAGCCTAATTATTAAATTTTGACATAAAGTATAAAAATTCCTAAAAAAAAATTGTATAATTTTCTTAAAATTATCTACTTTACCCTAAACTTAATTTCAACACTTAATATCACCAAAATGTCAATTATCATTATTATTTGCTATTTTTATGATTAATTCCCGTAAATTCCTAAAATAGTATTAAAATTTCAAAATTCACTAAAATCAAAATAATTACCTAAAAAAAAATTCAATAAATTTTATTTTGCTCAAAAATAATTAATAATAATCTCCCTAATTACTATTTATAACTAAATAACTATCTAAATAAGCAAATAAACATTAAATAAATTTCTGGAAATTCAATTTAATTACCAAAAATTCAAGAAAATTACAACCAACTCAAATGCATGTTAACTAGCATAAATCTCCCTAGAATGGCCAAGATCAAGCTGAAAATGAAGGAAGAAAGGGAAGAGATCGGGTGAGCATTACTCACCTTCAAGCAGCGGGACAGAGCAGGGGGGAGGAGAAAACCTGCTGCCACCGGAAAAATGGAGAAGGTGGAGCTGCTAAGGCGGAGCAGAAAGCAGCGACAGGCAGGGAACGCAGCTGGGCAGGTGGACTGGGGCAGGGGTGTCGCGCGAGGGAGATGAGATGATGTCTGCTCAGCGAGAAGGGGAGGAACGCTGCCACTTGAGGAAGAAGAAAGCAGCAGCTGCAACTTGGCAGCTTCAACTCGCGGTGGCCATGGAGTCCTGACGGTAGGAGGGGGCTGCACGAGGAGAGGAGAGGCGGAGATGGTGACGGAAAGAAGAAGGGTGGGTGTTTTTGGGTTTTAGGTGTTTTGATGAGTATATATATATATATATATATATCTATAGGTATGTGCGGGTGTATATATATACATATATATAAATATACTTTATACTATAACTTATAAAGATATATATGTATAACATATAGATGTACACATACATATATACATATATATGTATAGACATATACATGCATATATGTATTCTACAACCTACCAATGTGTATACATATATGTATATTTATCTATAGGCACACATGCATAGCCTTAAAATTTAATATCATTTTAATTAGCAATAATAATTAGTAATAATAAAAATAAAACAATTATAATACTATACAATGTAATCCTAGATGATAAGTAAATAATACTCACATGCATTAATAGCTCTAAATATTATTAACATACATATATTATAATGCATGAGTAATCATTAATAATACTATTTGATAAGTATCCCTTTTTATTTACATAAAATATATAGGGTATTACAGTCTCTCCTCCTTATATGAATTCGTCCTCGAATTCTAGAAAAGAAAGAAAAGAGGAATTACAAAGCTAAGAAGGAAAATGATACGGGAACGAAACTCGCATCTCAGCTTCAGTTTCCCAGGTGCAATCTTCTGCAGAATGGTTACTCCATAACACCTTCACCATCGGTATCTCCTTAGTTCGTAGCTGTCGGATTTGGTGATCCACAATCGCCACCGGGTATTCCTCGTAAGTCAAATCGTCGCTAAGCTCTACGGCTTGAGGTTGCAACACGTGAGACGGATCAGGGACGTATTTCCTCAACATGGAAACATGAAATACATGATGGATTCTCGATAGCTCTGGTGGTAACACTAGCCTATACGCCACTTCACCCACTCTAGACCGAATCTCAAACGGTCCAATATATCTAGGAGCTAACTTACCCTTCTTGCCAAATCTTATAACTCCTTTCATTAGAGACACCTTCAGGAACACCATGTCTCCCACCATAAAGGATACATCCTTCCTCCTAGGGTCAGCGTAGCTCTTCTGTCTACTAAAGGCTGTCTTCAATCGCTGCTGTATAATGGGGACTTTCTCTGAAGTGATCTGCACCAACTCTGGTCCTGTTAACTGCCTCTCTCCAATCTCCCAACACAAAGGTGATCTACACTTCCTACCATATAGTGCCTCGTACGGAGCCATCTCTATGCTAGCATGATAGCTGTTATTATAAGCAAACTCAATCAGTGGCAAGTGTGAATCCCATTGTCCTCCAAAATCTATTACACACATCCTCAACATATCTTCTAACGTCTGGATGGTCCTCTCGGACTGACCATCTGTCTGAGGGTGGAAGGCCATACTAAAATCCAATCTGGTACCCAAGGCCTTGTGTAATTCTTGCCAAAAGACTGAGGTAAAGGTGGCTCCTCTATCCGACACTATGCTCACAGGTACTCCATGTAGACAAATGATTCTATTGACATAAAGTCTTGCCAGTCTATCAATAGAGTACGTCTTCTTTATAGGTAGAAAGTGTGATGACTTAGTCAACCTGTCAATAATCACCCAAATAGCGTCATAACCTCCAGTAGTTCGAGGTAGTCCAGTCACGAAATCCATGGCTATCATATCCCATTTCCATTCAGGAATTGGCATGGGTTGCAATAGTCCCGAGGGTCTCTGATGTTCAAGCTTTACTTGCTGGCAAGTCAAGCACCTGGATACAAACTCTGCAATGTCCTTCTTCATTCCATGCCACTAGTATGTATCCTTCAAGTTATGATACATCTTGGTAGAACCCGGATGAACACTATATGCAGAAAAATGTGCTTCTTCCATAATCTCCTTCCTCAAGTCATCAACATTTGGTACACAAATCCTAGTGCCCAACCGTAATATACCTTCCCTGTCAATTACAAAGTCCCGTGACTGCCCTTGTTGCACTTCATACATGATCCTCTGCAACTGGGGGTCTCTGCTCTGAGCTGCCTTAACCCGATCCAAGTATACTGATCGTACACTGAATTGAGCTAAAAGGCACTTTCGGGTAACTTCCATCTGCAACCCCTAGTCAATCAATCCATGTAACTCTTTAATAATGGGCTTCCTCTCTGTGCTAATATGGGCAAGGCTACCTGCTGATTTTCTACTCAAGGCATCCGCAACAACATTCGCCTTGCCTGGATGGTATAAAATAGAGCAATCATAATCCTTAAGGAGTTCCATCCATCTCCTCTGCCTCAGATTCAAGTCCCTCTGCTGGAAAATATATTTCAAGCTCTTATGATCTGTGTATATCTCACATGTCACTCCGTACAAGTAATGCCTCCATATTTTTAAAGCAAACACCACGGCTGCCATCTCTAAGTCGTGAGTAGGATAGTTCTGCTCGTGCTTCTTCAACTACCTCGAAGCGTAAGCAATCACTTGGCCATTTTGCATCAACACACAGCCCAATCCTACTCTGGAAGCATCATAATACACTGTATAACCTTCAGTTCCAGAGGGCAAAGTTAGAATTGGAGCCGATGTCAACAAGCCCTTCAGTAGCTGAAAATGCTCTTCGCATCTGTCCGTCCATACAAACTTAACATTTTTCTAGGTCAACCTTGTCAAAGGTGCAGCAATTCTAGAGAAGTCCTTCACAAATCTTCTGTAATAGCCTGCTAGACCCAGGAAACTCCGTACTTCCCTAACTGTAGTCGGCCTTGGCCATTCTGTAATAGCCTCAATCTTCTTAGGGTCCACCTGTATGCCATCTCGAGAAACCACGTGGCCTAGAAATGCCACTTGATACAACCAGAACTCGTACTTTGAGAATTTGGCATACAATCTATGCTCTATTAAGGTCTGAAGTACCCTTCTCAGATGCATCACATGCTCAGCCTCACTCCTAGAGTAAATCAAAATGTCATCAATGAAAACTATCATAAACCGATCCAAGTATGGCCTGAATACCCGATTCATCAAGTCCATAAAGGTTGCTGGAGCATTAGTCAATCCAAAGGACATTACTAAAAACTCATAATGGCCATATCTTGTTCGAAAGGCTGTCTTGGGCTCATCACCTCTTCTGATTCTCAACTGATGATACCCAGATCTTAAATCTATTTTAGAGAAGCATGTGGCACCTTGAAGTTGATCAAACAGATCATCGATCCTCGGAAGTGGGTACTTGTTCTTGATGGTGACTTTGTTCAACTGCCTGTAGTCGATACAAAGTCGAAGGCTACCATTTTTCTTCTTCACGAACAACACTGGAGCACCCCAAGGCGATGTACTGGGTCTGATGAAACCCTTATCAAGCAACTCCTGCAACTGCTCTTTCAGCTCCTGCAGTTCAGCTGGTGCCATTCTGTACGATGGCATAGAAATAGGATCCGTACCATGTATGACATCGATACAGAACTCTATCTCTCTGTCTGGTGGTAATCCTGGTAATTCTTTAGGAAAGACATCCAGAAATTCACACACCACTGGCACCTGATCAATTGCCACATTCTCCTTCTCAACATCTCTTACCATTGCCAAGTATCCCTGACAACCCCTTCTAAGCATCTTCCGGGCTGTAATGACAGAAATGAGATTATGAGGCATGGAGCTCCTTTCACCTTTGAAACAGAATTCTTCTTCACCTGGAATCCTGAACACCACTTCTTTCTCTCTATAATTCACAAAGGCATAATACCTCGACAACCAATCCATGCCCAGAATGACATCGAATTCCAGTACGTCGAGCAATACTAAGTCCGCCAATAGTTCTCTACCATCAACTGTCACCGGACACGAAGGAAAGAAAACATCTGTCTCTAACTCGTCACTAAGAGGAGTCGAAACAGATAGAGGAAAGGACAACCTAGAAGGCTGCCACTCGATTCTCGAAGCGAACACAGGAGAAATGAAGGAATGTGAAGCACCGGGATCAAACAATACTTTAGCATCGCATGCACAGACTGAGAGAATACCTGCTACCACTGCATTCGAAGTCTGAGCATCCTGTGGTGTCAAAGTGAACACTCGAGCCTGACCACGACCTGCCTGCTGAGAAGTCGGAGGCTGTTGCAAAACCACGTCTGCTAGGTCTACCAACTGAACCTCGACCCTGCTGACTCATAGTCTGAGGTGGTCTCTGCTGTAGCTGTGTGGGTGCTCGATACTACTGAGGCATCGGATAGTAGGGCTGAGCTACTGAGGAAGACGAACCCTGAACATACTGTGGCTGGTATCCGGAGTGGGGACAAGCTCTGGCAAGGTGTCCAACCTGCCCACACCTAAAGCAAGCGCCCGTCAACATATGACACGGGCCCTGATGAAATCGTCCACAACTCGCGCAAGCACTGGCTCCAGACCCAGAACTACTCTGCCCGGAACTCTGCCCACTACTGCTACTACTAACTCCTGCACCGAATCTATGACTCCTGCCGGTTCTCCTGTTTGAAGCATACCCATGTCGGCCAACTCGGTGAGTCCTGGACCTCCTACCACTCTGCTGAGAACTACCCGCAGCCTGTTGACTCGAACTGCCGATGTGAAATGCTGGTTGCTGGTACCGGGAGCTACACCATGACCACTGCCCCCGATCATATAAGGATCCATCATGGTGCCCTGGCGGATATGTCGCCTCTCTATCAAACGGGCCTCTTCAATCACACTCTCCAAGGTGCGGTCCTCGGTACGCATACCAATAAAAGCAGGTCCTAATCTAGTAACATACAGCTCTACTATTCTGTAAGGGTCCCTCCTGATATCTTCTGCATGTCGGGACAGTCTATTAAACTCTCTGGTATAATCCTCCACTGACCTATCGCCTCTAGTGATGTGGAGTAGCTGCCACCTGTAAGCATCTCTGGTGGCTGGAGGACAGAAAAACCTCAAAAAGCGATCCTTAAATTCTAGCCAAGTCAGCTCGTGCATCGATGGCTGAATTGATTGCATAAACCAATCCTGAGCAGCCGCCTGAACCGATAACTCCACAATCATAATCCTCTGATAATCCGTATGTCTAGTCCTGGTGCGTGCCTCAATCGCATTAATGAAGTCTAAGGCATCGCCCGAACCGTCAAAAGAAACTCTACCAATCCGAGAATAAAGAAGGGCTGCTTCAGTATCTGACATACCCTGGTTCCTCTACTGAAGCATCTGCTGTACAAGGGGCATCGCCTGATTCAATGCTGTTAGACCTTGATTAATCCCCGCCAGTCCAGCTGCAAAGGCTGTGGGGTCAACAGCTGGGGCTTCAGGCTCGACTGGCTGCTAATCAGGAATCTCAGCTGCGGCTACCCTGGCTCGACCTCTACCTCTACCTCTGCCCCTACGGCGTGGAGCAGGAAGGGGAGCTTCATCGTGCACAGACTGCTCATCTAGCCTAAGGGTCGGGTCAGCATCTGGGTCGGTACGCACACGCCTCATTCTGAAAGGAAGACAAGGAAAAATTGAGTTCAAAACGGGGTAAGAATATTTAAAACAACGCGGAATTAGAAACCATACATCTCAAGACAATTATCAACCCTAAAACTGCAGTAGTTACATAGAAAGACAGACATAGACAATTAATCAAACTTATGCTCTGATACCAACTTTGTCACGACCCGAACCCGAGGGCACGTGACCGGCACTAGGGAATGGGTAGGCATAAGGCCACCGAAACCCGTAGTAAGCCTAAAGGAAAAGAAAATAAAACCATTCACATTTTAACTTTAATTAAAAACAAAACATATTATCAAACTGATTTTTTACTCAAATTACACAAATTTAATTGTTTAACAAAAATATGATTCAACATCTCATATTATAAATTGAATTTATGTCATATACATAAATGTATTTCGTACAGATAAACTACATAATTTAGTTAAACCATACAAATTCTCAATACATATACTACTGCAACAACCTAGATTAGTACACAGTACAACTTATAATGACCTACGTAAAATAGTCGGTGAAGAAGAAATCCGACGTCGAGGTAGTCTGAGGTCGAACTCCCAAGCTCCTGAAAAAAATAAATTGAGGGGAATCAGACCTCACTGAGTAAGTCAATAAAAGAGCTGTACGGTTTGAAAACCTTTTTGAAAACTATATATATATTTATAGGGAAAATATTTATAATATATATAAGTATAGCTTTTGGAAAATCTCGGTAGAACCCTAAACCCAAGTCTAAACGGCCAACTGGGCCCACTTATTCCAACTAGACTACCGGTCCCCGGAGAGCAACGGCATCAACCGAGGCACCAAGCCGTAGTCATTCACCTAATCCAATTATATGGCTCTGGCGGTCCCCGAGAGCTAAGGCATCGACCGAGGCACCCATCCCAGTCCATTATTGATTTTCCAATCACTGGCAGTCCCCGAGAGCTAAGGCTTCTACCGAGGCACCCGTCCCAGTTTAACATTCATCAATCATAAAATTTTTGGATCCATCTCTCAATCTCTACCATGTGCACATAGTCCTGGTGAAGCCCACCAGGTAGCCCGTTCTACCAAAATTTCTTAAAATCGATTTTAAATAAATAAAACGCATATAAATCTTAAATAGCAACATTAAATTAAATAAACCATATAATCAATACTAAAATATGAGCGCATGCATTTGTTAATTAAAACACACGCACAAATCATTCTATCGACTTACAGGATGAATGTGAAGGCTGACGACCACGCGTCTGCCTCGGTCTCACAGCTTCTGCTCCGAGATGATCTAAAGGAAAATAATAATCGACCTTTAAAATATGACTATGGAAACCGAAGCCAAAAATCAACAAAGCAATAAAATTCCAAACTGACTCGACAGACAGGATTTAACCTAACTAACGGTAGAAATTTTTTGGATATCACGTTTTACGAGAAAATCTACCGAAATTTCGGCAGAGTCTCCTCTGTAAAACGGACATCTCTCTACCAAAGGTAGAGCCAGACCTACATAGAAAATGCACTTCCAAAATACACAACCATTCACACTCGAGTCGGGCTCCCAAGACTACAATTTGCCCCGACCGAGATCACAACTCAAAAGTATCAAAATTTAATAATTTGTGTTTCTTAAATACATATATCGCATACATACATACTAGAATAGATAAAAATTATACAAAATCTCCATTATTCAAAATTGAGCAATTAAATTTGTATTCCAACCATATTAAAATTATAATTATAGCCCAAATTAAAACTAGTGCAATGTATTATATGTATATATATATATTGGGAATCTGATATTCAAAATTTACATTACCTAGGAAATTATGTCAATTAATTTATAAAAATTATCTAAACCCTTTAATTATTAATAAAACTAATTAAAATATATATTTTTATCATATTTAGTGTAAAATTACATTTTTTACCCCCCTAAAATACATAATTTACATAATGAGCTTTTAATACTGAAAATAATTCCTTAAAATTATTTAATCATGTCAAAAATTCGTTTTCTCAAGATACATTTTCTTAATATAATTAAAACATTTAATTAACCAACAAATTTTTCTCCCAAAATATTATTTACCCCAAAAATCAAATTTGGCATAAACTCAAATATAGTTATAAAAATAGTATAAAATCTCAAAAATTATGATTTGAGTTCTAAAATTCATATTTTTCAATAATAACCTCATTTATTAAATTCCATACCCTTTTTAACCCAAAATTTTCA
>CANTUR010000487.1:0-2500 GCA_947683625.1 Mallotus nudiflorus
ACCATTAGCACCTCAAAGCCACAGTAATCAACCCTCAAGAGCCCGCATCGCAAAGCACATCAACGGCTGTGCGCCTCGGATCAAGGGGACACCCCCCATGCATCCACATACAAAAGCTACCGTTCGGACCTGGACATCACACGAAGGTAGATTACTCAGCCTGGTGACATTCGCGCCCACCCCGAAACCGGCAGCCCCTGTGCACACTTCAGCACGAGGTTTGTCCCCAAAAACGTCAGCCACACATCCTTGGATGCTCACCGCCCTCGGAGGGGACGTTCCCCCGTCCATCGGCACGCATCGAGGCTGCCCACGCTTGGCGAAGAGCATTGAAAAAGCACAGCACGTGAATGCCGAGCTCAAGCCTTACCCAAGCAGCCCGTCAGCACGCTCCAGCACGGGGTTGGGCCCCAACGCCGTTGGATCACAACCATGAAATGCCTCGCTCCACCGATCCTCCACCCCGATCGTTAGAGTTGCCTCGGCTTCGACCGCGGTGAGCGGATGAGGCCCCTCAACATCCCCCAACAATCGGGGCAACATGCCACCACCTCAGGAAAAAATCCGCAGCGAGTGGGCCCGGGACATGGCGTGGTGGCCCGCCATGGCCCGGGTCCTTCCGACATCCGACCGGGGCACCGGAGGGGGTAGGGGGATGTTTTCCGCGCCACACCGAAGCCCACAAGTGCCTAGGCATGCCCCGTCGCCTAGGCGCCCCAGCCCCCCCAGGGGGGTCGAGGTATGCTGCACCCCCCTAAAGAGCATAAGGAGCACAGTGGGCTGTGGTAGGAGGAGACATCAATATGTTCCACCCATCACACCCCCCCTAAAAAATTCAATTTAAGGAATTTTGAAATGATTTTTTGCAGATATGTTAAGAATAATACAATATACTCTAGCAAAAAATTTCAGAATTTTTTGAGCACGTTAAATATTTTTTTTTATTTTTTTAATGCGGAAAATAGAGAAATTCATAAAAAATAGAGGAGACCTCAAAAAATCACCATTTTTTGTGGAGAGCCCCAAAAAAATATGGTAAATTTAATGGTGTGACCAGATTTTAATTCTCATGATGTTTTCTTGATGATTGTGCTACATGCTAAATCTTCCCGAAAAATCGGCCAAAATGCCAATGTGGCAAAAATATGAAGTCCCACCATAACAAAGATCTCCTGAAGATATGTTAAGAATAATCAAATATGCTGTAGGAAAAAATTTCAGAATTTTTTGAGCACGATAACTATTTTTTTTTATTTTTTTAATGCGGAAAATAGATAAATTCATTAAAAATAGTGCACACCTCAAAAAATCACCGTTTCTTGTGGATAGCCATAAAAAAATATGATAAATTTAATGGTGTGACCATATTTTAATTTTCACGATGTTTGCTTGATGATTGGGCTATATGCTCAATCTTCCCGAAAAATCGGCCAAAATGGCTATGTGGCAAAAGCATGCAGTCCCACCGGAATAAAGGCATCTTGCCCATGAAACTTTAGAAGTACCATTTTCAAATAAATAGTGAATGGTTTCACCATACGCGAGGAAGGGTCACAACATATATGATATAATGATGCCCGATATACTTGTCGGGGTTGTGGCACCGAGGATGATCAACCCCATCCAACTTACCGCAAAAAAAATCAAGCCCGAACCATATTCAACGCTCTAAAAGCACGTAATGTCTCGTGCCAAAAGCATGTGCCCCTTGACCGTGCCGCATAGGCATCTATGCGCCCGGGGAGCATGCCATTAACCTCCAAAAGCCATGCCATTAACCTCCAACGATACTCGGCCATGGGCGAGCCGAGGCCTCGGCCATGCACGCCGAGGCATGCCAGGACTCTCGGCCGAGGGCGTGCCGAGGCTCGGCCATGCGCGCCGAGGCATGCCAGGACTCTCGGCCGAGGGCCTGCCGAGGCTCGGCCATGCGCGCCGAGGCATGCCAGGAATCTCGTCCGAGGGCCTGCCGAGGCTCGGCCATGAGCGCCGAGGCATGCGAGGACTCTCGGCCGAGAGGGGGCCGAGGCCTCGGCCATGCGCTCCGAGGCATGCCAGCACTCTTGGCCGAGAGGGTGCCGAGGCCTCGGCCATGCGCGCCGAGGCATGCGCGGGACTCTCGGCCGAGGGCGTGCCGAGGCTCGGCCATGCGCGCCGAGGCATGCCTGGACTCTCGGCCGAGGGCCGGCCATGCGCGCCGAGGCATGCCAGGAATCTCGGCCGAGGGCCTGCGAAGCCTCGGCCATGCGCGCCGAGGCATGCCAGGAATCTCGTCCGAGGGCCTGCCGAGGCTCGGCCATGAGCGCCGAGGCATGCGAGGACTCTCGGCCGAGAGGGGGCCGAGGCCTCGGCCATGCGCTCCGAGGCATGCCAGCACTCTTGGCCGAGAGGGTGCCGAGGCCTCGGCCATGCGGGCCGAGGCATGCCCGGACTCTCGGCCGAGGGCGTGCCGAGGCTCGGCCATGCGCGCCGAGGCATGCCAGGACTCTCGGCCGAGGGC
>CANTUR010000487.1:12500-20000 GCA_947683625.1 Mallotus nudiflorus
TGGTGTGACCAGATTTTAATTCTCATGATGTTTTCTTGATGATTGTGCTACATGCTAAATCTTCCCGAAAAATCGGCCAAAATGCCAATGTGGCAAAAATATGAAGTCCCACCATAACAAAGATCTCCTGAAGATATGTTAAGAATAATCAAATATGCTGTAGGAAAAAATTTCAGAATTTTTTGAGCACGATAACTATTTTTTTTTATTTTTTTAATGCGGAAAATAGATAAATTCATTAAAAATAGTGCACACCTCAAAAAATCACCGTTTCTTGTGGATAGCCATAAAAAAATATGATAAATTTAATGGTGTGACCATATTTTAATTTTCACGATGTTTGCTTGATGATTGGGCTATATGCTCAATCTTCCCGAAAAATCGGCCAAAATGGCTATGTGGCAAAAGCATGCAGTCCCACCGGAATAAAGGCATCTTGCCCATGAAACTTTAGAAGTACCATTTTCAAATAAATAGTGAATGGTTTCACCATACGCGAGGAAGGGTCACAACATATATGATATAATGATGCCCGATATACTTGTCGGGGTTGTGGCACCGAGGATGATCAACCCCATCCAACTTACCGCAACAAAAATCAAGCCCGAACCATATTCAACGCTCTAAAAGCACGTAATGTCTCGTGCCAAAAGCATGTGCCCCTTGACCGTGCCGCATAGGCATCTATGCGCCCGGGGAGCATGCCATTAACCTCCAAAAGCCATGCCATTAACCTCCAACGATACTCGGCCATGGGCGAGCCGAGGCGTCCCAGCCTCGGCCGAGGGCGTGCCGAGGCCTCGGCCATGCACGCCGAGGCATGCCAGGACTCTCGGCCGAGGGCGTGCCGAGGCTCGGCCATGCGCGCCGAGGCATGCCAGGACTCTCGGCCGAGGGCCTGCCGAGGCTCGGCCATGCGCGCCGAGGCATGCCAGGAATCTCGTCCGAGGGCCTGCCGAGGCTCGGCCATGAGCGCCGAGGCATGCGAGGACTCTCGGCCGAGAGGGGGCCGAGGCCTCGGCCATGCGCTCCGAGGCATGCCAGCACTCTTGGCCGAGAGGGTGCCGAGGCCTCGGCCATGCGCGCCGAGGCATGCGCGGGACTCTCGGCCGAGGGCGTGCCGAGGCTCGGCCATGCGCGCCGAGGCATGCCTGGACTCTCGGCCGAGGGCCGGCCATGCGCGCCGAGGCATGCCAGGAATCTCGGCCGAGGGCCTGCGAAGCCTCGGCCATGCGCGCCGAGGCATGCCAGGAATCTCGTCCGAGGGCCTGCCGAGGCTCGGCCATGAGCGCCGAGGCATGCGAGGACTCTCGGCCGAGAGGGGGCCGAGGCCTCGGCCATGCGCTCCGAGGCATGCCAGCACTCTTGGCCGAGAGGGTGCCGAGGCCTCGGCCATGCGGGCCGAGGCCTGCCCGGACTCTCGGCCGAGGGCGTGCCGAGGCTCGGCCATGCGCGCCGAGGCATGCCAGGACTCTCGGCCGAGGGCCTGCCGAGGCTCGGCCATGCGCGCCGAGGCATGCCAGGAATCTCGGCCGAGGGCCTGCGAAGCCTCGGCCATGCGCGCCGAGGCATGCCAGGAATCTCGGCCGAGGGCCTGCCGAGGCTCGGCCATGCGCGCCGAGGCATGCCAGGACTGTCGGCCGAGGGCCTGCCGAGGCTCGGCCATGAGCGCCGAGGCATGCCAGGAATCTCGGCCGAGGGCCTGCCGAGGCTCGGCCATGAGCGCCGAGGCATGCCAGGAATCTCGGCCGAGGGCCTGCCGAGCCTCGGCCATGCGCTCCGAGGCATGCCAGGAATCTCGGCCGAGGGCCTGCCGAGGCTCGGCCATGCGCGCCGAGGCATGCCAGGACTCTCGGCCGAGAGGGTGCCGACGCCTCGCCCATGCGCTCCGAGGCATGCCAGGACTCTTGGCCGAGAGGGTGCCGAGGCCTCGGCCATGCGCGCCGAGGCATGCTAGGAATCTCGTCCGAGGGCCTGCCGAGGCTCGGCCATGAGCGCCGAGGCATGCTAGGAATCTCGTCCGAGGGCCTGCCGAGGCTCGGCCATGAGCGCCGAGGCATGCGAGGACTCTCGGCCGAGAGGGGGCCGAGGCCTCGGCCATGCGCTCCGAGGCATGCCAGCACTCTTGGCCGAGAGGGTGCCGAGGCCTCGGCCATGCGCGCCGAGGCATGCGCGGGACTCTCGGCCGAGGGCGTGCCGAGGCTCGGCCATGCGCGCCGAGGCATGCCTGGACTCTCGGCCGAGGGCCGGCCATGCGCGCCGAGGCATGCCAGGAATCTCGGCCGATGGCCTGCGAAGCCTCGGCCATGCGCGCCGAGGCATGCCAGGAATCTCGTCCGAGGGCCTGCCGAGGCTCGGCCATGAGCGCCGAGGCATGCGAGGACTCTCGGCCGAGAGGGGGCGGAGGCCTCGGCCATGCGCTCCGAGGCATGCCAGCACTCTTGGCCGAGAGGGTGCCGAGGCCTCGGCCATGCGGGCCGAGGCATGCCCGGACTCTCGGCCGAGGGCGTCCCGAGGCTCGGCCATGCGCGCCGAGGCATGCCAGGACTCTCGGCCGAGGGCCTGCCGAGGCTCGGCCATGCGCGCCGAGGCATGCCAGGAATCTCGGCCGAGGGCCTGCGAAGCCTCGGCCATGCGCGCCGAGGCATGCCAGGAATCTCGGCCGAGGGCCTGCCGAGGCTCGGCCATGCGCGCCGAGGCATGCCAGGACTCTCGGCCGAGAGGGTGCCGACGCCTCGCCCATGCGCTCCGAGGCATGCCAGGACTCTTGGCCGAGAGGGTGCCGAGGCCTCGGCCATGCGCGCCGAGGCATGCCAGGACTCTCGGCCGAGGGCCCGCCAAGCCTCGGCCATGCCAGGACTCTCGGCCGAGAGCCTGCGAAGCCTCGGCCATGCGAGCCGAGGCGTGCCAGGAATCTCGGCCGTGGGCCTGCCAAGGCTCGGCCATGCGCGCCGAGGCATGCCAGGAATCTCGGCCGAGGGCCTGCCGAGCCTCGGCCATGCGCTCCGAGGCATGCCAGGAATCTCGGCAGAGGGCCTGCCGAGGCTCGGCCATGCGCGCCGAGGCACGCCAGGACTCTCGGCCGAGAGGGTGCCGACGCCTCGCCCATGCGCTCCGAGGCATGCCAGGACTCTTGGCCGAGAGGGTGCCGAGGCCTCGGCCATGCGCGCCGAGGCATGCCAGGACTCTCGGCCGAGGGCCCGCCAAGCCTCGGCCATGCCAGGACTCTCGGCCGAGAGCCTGCGAAGCCTCGGCCATGCGAGCCGAGGCGTGCCAGGAATCTCGGCCGTGGGCCTGCCAAGGCTCGGCCATGCGCGCCGAGGCATGCCAGGAATCTCGGCCGAGGGCCTGCCAAGGCTCGGCCATGCGCGCCCAGGCATGCCAGGACTCTCGGCCGAGGGCCTGCCAAGGCTCGGCCATGCGCGCCCAGGCATGCCAGGACTCTCGGCCGAGGGCCTGCCAAGGCTCGGCCATGCGCGCCCAGGCATGCCAGGACTCTCGGCCGAGGGCCTGCCAAGGCTCGGCCATGCGCGCCCAGGCATGCCAGGACTCTCGGCCGAGGGCCTGCGAAGCCTCGGCCATGCGCGCCGAGGCATGCCAGGAATCTCGGCCGAGGGCCTGCCGAGGCTCGGCCATGCGCGCCGAGGCATGCCAGGACTCTCGGCCGAGAGGGTGCCGACGCCTCGCCCATGCGCTCCGAGGCATGCCAGGACTCTTGGCCGAGAGGGTGCCGAGGCCTCGGCCATGCGCGCCGAGGCATGCCAGGACTCTCGGCCGAGGGCCCGCCAAGCCTCGGCCATGCCAGGACTCTCGGCCGAGAGCCTGCGAAGCCTCGGCCATGCGAGCCGAGGCGTGCCAGGAATCTCGGCCGTGGGCCTGCCAAGGCTCGGCCATGCGCGCCGAGGCATGCCAGGAATCTCGGCCGAGGGCCTGCCGAGCCTCGGCCATGCGCTCCGAGGCATGCCAGGAATCTCGGCAGAGGGCCTGCCGAGGCTCGGCCATGCGCGCCGAGGCATGCCAGGACTCTCGGCCGAGAGGGTGCCGACGCCTCGCCCATGCGCTCCGAGGCATGCCAGGACTCTTGGCCGAGAGGGTGCCGAGGCCTCGGCCATGCGCGCCGAGGCATGCCAGGACTCTCGGCCGAGGGCCCGCCAAGCCTCGGCCATGCCAGGACTCTCGGCCGAGAGCCTGCGAAGCCTCGGCCATGCGAGCCGAGGCGTGCCAGGAATCTCGGCCGTGGGCCTGCCAAGGCTCGGCCATGCGCGCCGAGGCATGCCAGGAATCTCGGCCGAGGGCCTGCCGAGCCTCGGCCATGCGCTCCGAGGCATGCCAGGAATCTCGGCAGAGGGCCTGCCGAGGCTCGGCCATGCGCGCCGAGGCATGCCAGGACTCTCGGCCGAGAGGGTGCCGACGCCTCGCCCATGCGCTCCGAGGCATGCCAGGACTCTTTGTCACGGGAAATATGCCTAAGGAGTTTTGACACCGAGGTGGGTGGTTTGGAAGGCATGCATTCTCCCAAGCTTAACTATAGTATATAGGTATACTATAGAATATTCTAGAATAGGCTAGAATAAGCTAGAGTTGTGTGGAGTACTCTAGCATATTATGGAAGTGTGTAGAGAGTCCATGAGGGTTGTATGGGAAGCTTATGGAAATATCTAGACATGGGGTGTCTAGAACTCTCCATGGGAGGAGAGGAAGGGAAGCTTCCATAAGTGTGACATGGGAAGGTTCTAGAATATTCCCATGAGGAGGTGGAATAGTAAGGAGGTGGGAATAGTAACCCATCCTCATCTATAAATACCTCCACCCTCATTTGTAAATGGAGAGAAAAAGAGAGTGTTAGGAGCCATCTAGCCAAGAGAGAGCTAAGCCTTGTAAAGCCATAGGAAGCATACTTTCTTGTAAGCCATTCTTGTTTATTTATATAGTGTAAAGCAAGGTTTGTTTACACATAACACTTGTGCTACCCTTTCTCTTCTTAAGCATACATTTTGCTAGTGGGTGTGCTAGCTTTCCAAAGCCAAGGCACGATCCTAAAAGTGTGGGTAAGGAGGCTTACTAGCGTACTTGCGTGGGTTGGACGAGGTATTGCTAGGCCGCACGTGGGCGAGTGTTGGGGGTTAACAAAACTCACGTGACAGTTGGTATCAGAGCGGGTTGAGCTCTTGGTTGAGTTCGAGGATTTGGGTTGCCTTCTTTGGAGTGTGTGTTAGAGTGTTAGCACAAGAGAATGGCGGGTTTAGGTGAGCAAGCAACAAGCCAAGCACAAGGTGGTGCGAAGAAGGGTGGACGAGAGAAATCTCGTGACTTGCTAACGGCCATGGAGGAAAGGTTGGTCAAGGTAGAGACCACCATGTCCGAGTGGAGGGACAAGCTCGAAGACATGGACCAACGCATCGTGGAGCTCGAGTCCAAGGGTGGTGACGAGGAGGAGCTTCGAGGGGAGATGCAAGGTGCCTTGAATGAGGTCGTGGAAAAGTTGTCAAGGGAAGACAAAACCCTTAAGGCAATGTTGCAAGCTTACAAGGAGAAGGTCGAGAAGCTCGAGATGGAGCTTAGCTTGGTAAAGGCCGCGTTGGCGAGCGGTGGGGGAGTCCAAGCTACGACCACTCATAAAGTGGATGCTCCCAAGCCAAAAGCCTTTGGTGGGGCGAGGAATGCGAGGGAGATAGATAACTTCCTATGGAGCTTGGAGAGGTACTTTGAGGCCGTAGGCATCGTAGACGAGAATGCCAAGGTGAGGTCTGTATCTCTCTATTTAAATGATGTGGCTACCGTGTGGTGGAGAAGGAGGTGCGAGGACGTCAAAAGGGGGACGTGCACCATCACTACATGGGAAGACTTCAAGAGGGAGTTAAAGGCCCAATTCTACCCCAAGGATGCGGAGAATGAAGCGAGGGCCAAGCTTCGTCGTCTTCAACATAAGGAGGGGTACATACGAGAGTATGTCAAGGAGTTCTCCGAGTTGATGTTGGAGATACCTGATTTGGGAGAGAAGGAGGCATTGTTCAACTTCCTCGATGGATTGTCCCATTGGGCCAAGCAAGAGTTGGAGCGACGAGATGTCAAAGACCTTGCTACCGCGATGGCCATTGCCGAGAGCTTAATAGAGTTCAAGAAAAGGGACCCAAAAGACAAAGGCAAAAAGGTCGAGTACGATAGCAATGGTGGGGGAGACAATGGGGAGTCTTCCGACAATGACGAAGAGCGCTCCCGCCCAAGATATAAGGGACGAAGCAAGTGGAGGAGGGATGACAAAGAGGGGTCATCCAAACCATGGCGCAAGGAGGACAAGGGTGAGTCTTCTAAGCCTAAACTTGCTTGTTTCATTTGCAATGGGCCACATCGAGCATATGAGTGCCCCAAGCGAGGGAAGCTTGCGGCTTTGGTAAGAATGGAGGAGGGGGAGAAGCAACGCGAGGGGGATCTTGCTAGCATCAATCTCCTTCCTTCCATCCAACCCAAGAGTGGAGAGCAACATCGTGGCCGAATGTTGATCAAGACTAAGGTACGGGGACAAACCTTAGAAGCCATGATCGACTCTGGTGCCGATACAATCTATATGGCAAAGGAACTTGCCGACGAGATAGGCATGCCATATAGGAAGTCAAGTGGCTTTGCCAAAGGGGTGGACGACAAGATGTTCAAAATCGAGGGGAAGGCTCGTGGAGTGGACATCGAGATTGGTCCGTGGCATGGCAAGCTTGACATTTTGGTAGCTCCACTAGGAGGAAGGAAGTTCTACTTAGGGATGGACTTCCTAAACATGGTGAAAGCTATCTTGGTTCCCTATGCTAACACCATGTACTTTATGGAGGATGGCCAAATGCTACCCGTACCCATCGAGAGGGAGAAGTGTCGAGACATGGGGATCTTCGACATACAAATCTCCAAGGGTGAATCTCAAGAGGGGCAAGGTGAAAAGGGTGCAAAGAGGCCTACACATCGAGGGAACAAGTGCAAGGGTAGGCAAAGGAGGCCTACTTCACCACCAAAGGGTAAGGTGGATGACAAGTCCAAGACCATCCATAAGGGTGAAATGGGTGGCACAAAGGCGTCAAGGGGTGCGCCAAGGAAGGAAGATGTTCGCAAGGGTACGCGAAGGACTTCCCAAAGGATGAAGGAGTGCGTCGACGAGCACGATCCAAAGGGAGGATCGAAGGGGGCAACCATGAGAGCACGAAAGGGTCGTGACCAAGAGAAGGGAGTCTTGGAGAATCATGGGAGGCGCAAGTCGACTACTCAAGCAACGCGAGTCAAGCGCGAGGGTCTTGACATGGAGGCGACAAAGGAGCTGCTTCGAGGGTTGAAGAAGCTTGTGAAGCTCTTGGATTCGCCAAAGCCTCGTGAGCGACGAGGGCGTCGATAGGTTTGGTGGGGGAGAATGTCACGGGAAATATGCCTAAGGAGTTTTGACACCGAGGTGGGTGGTTTGGAAGGCATGCATTCTCCCAAGCTTAACTATAGTATATAGGTATACTATAGAATATTCTAGAA
>CANTUR010000487.1:40000-42500 GCA_947683625.1 Mallotus nudiflorus
GGCACGCCCGAGCACAGGGCAAGCCCCCAGCCTCAACACAAGCGTACGCCGTAATGCGTCCTCGGCAAGGTTCTTGCCCTTTGCCACAGTTGTGCCGCAAGATTCTGCCAAACCGCTCGAGCACTACAACTTTAATGATGTGCCCTCGCAATACAGCATGCACTCTCGACACGCCCAGGCGCATGGCAAGCCCCCAGCCTCAGCACAAGCGCACGTCGAAATGCATCGTCGACGGAGTTCAAGCCTCATGCCACAGTTGCGCCGCAAGCTTCCACCCCACCGCTCAAGCACTACAACTTAATGATGTGCCCTCGCAATGCAGCATCCGCCATTGGCACGCCCAAGCACAATGCGAGCACCCCCAGCCTCAACATAAGCATGCGCCGAAATGCGTCACCGAACAATGCTCAGCCCCTTGCACCGGTTGTGCCGCGAGATCCTGCCCCCCCACTCGAGCACTCCAACTGAATGATGTGCCCTCGCAGCAAGACATCCACCCTTGGCACGCCCAGGCTCAAGGCTCGGCACGTTCGTTGCAAGGCCCTCGAGAGCATCACACCGAGCCCCGAGATGCCGCAAGCCCCCAACCATCCATGCCGGCACAGCACGAGGGTACCATGCCCACACCTCAAGAAAGCGACCATTAGCACCTCAAAGCCACAGTAATCAACCCTCAAGAGCCCGCATCGCAAAGCACATCAACGGCTGTGCGCCTCCGATCAAGGGGACACCCCCCATGCATCCACATACAAAAGCTACCGTTCGGACCTGGACATCACACGAAGGTAGATTACTCAGCCTGGTGACATTCGCGCCCACCCCGAAACCGGCAGCCCCTGTGCACACTTCAGCACGAGGTTTGTCCCCAAAAACGTCAGCCACACATCCTTGGATGCTCACCGCCCTCGGAGGGGACGTTCCCCCGTCCATCGGCACGCATCGAGGCTGCCCACGCTTGGCGAAGAGCATTGAAAAAACACAGCACGTGAATGCCGAGCTCAAGCCTTACCCAAGCAGCCCATCAGCACGCCCCAGCACGGGGTTGGGCCCCAACGCCGTTGGATCACAACCATGAAATGCCTCGCTCCACCGATCCTCCACCCCGATCGTTAGAGTTGCCTCGGGTTCGACCGCGGTGAGCGGATGAGGCCCCTCAACATCCCCCAACAATCGGGGAAACATGCCACCACCTCAGGAAAAAATCCGCAGCGAGTGGGCCCGCGACATGGCGTGGTGGCCCGCCATGGCCCGGGTCCTTCCGACATCCGACCGGGGCACCGGAGGGGGTAGGGGGATGTTTTCCGCGCCACACCGAAGCCCACAAGTGCTTAGGCATGCCCCCTTGCCTAGGCGCCCCAGCCCCCCCAGGGGGGTTGAGGTATGCTGCACCCCCCTAAAGAGCATAAGGAGCACAGTGGGCTGTGGTAGGAGGAGACATCAATATGTTCCACCCATCACACCCCCCCTAAAAAATTCAATTTAAGGAATTTTGAAATGATTTTTTGCAGATATGTTAAGAATAATACAATATACTCTAGCAAAAAATTTCAGAATTTTTTGAGCACGTTAAATATTTTTTTTTATTTTTTTAATGCGGAAAATAGAGAAATTCATAAAAAATAGAGGAGACCTCAAAAAATCACCATTTTTTGTGGAGAGCCCCAAAAAAATATGGTAAATGTAATGGTGTGACCAGATTTTAATTCTCATGATGTTTTCTTGATGATTGTGCTACATGCTAAATCTTCCCGAAAAATCGGCCAAAATGCCAATGTGGCAAAAATATGAAGTCCCACCATAACAAAGATCTCCTGAAGATATGTTAAGAATAATCAAATATGCTGTAGGAAAAAATTTCAGAATTTTTTGAGCACGATAACTATTTTTTTTTATTTTTTTAATGCGGAAAATAGATAAATTCATAAAAAATAGTGGACACCTCAAAAAATCACCGTTTCTTGTGGATAGCCATAAAAAAATATGATAAATTTAATGGTGTGACCATATTTTAATTTTCACGATGTTTGCTTGATGATTGGGCTATATGCTCAATCTTCCCGAAAAATCGGCCAAAATGGCTATGTGGCAAAAGCATGCAGTCCCACCGGAATAAAGGCATCTTGCCAATGAAACTTTAGAAGTACCATTTTCAAATAAATAGTGAATGGTTTCATCATACGCGAGGAAGGGTCACAACATATACGATATAATGATGCCCGATATACTTGTCGGGGTTGTGGCACCGAGGATGATCAACCCCATCCAACTTACCGCAACAAAAATCAAGCCCGAACCATATTCAACGCTCTAAAAGCACGTAATGTCTCGTGCCAAAAGCATGTGCCCCTTGACCGTGCCGCATAGGCATCTATCCGCCCGGGGAGCATGCCATTAACCTCCAAAAGCCATGCCATTAACCTCCAACGATACTCGGCCATGGGCGAGCCGAGGCGTCCCAGCCTCGGCCGAGGGCGTGCCGAGGCCTCGGCCATGCACGCCG
>CANTUR010000487.1:50000-57500 GCA_947683625.1 Mallotus nudiflorus
GTGGGCCCGCGACATGGCGTGGTGGCCCGCCATGGCCCGGGTCCTTCCGACATCCGACCGGGGCACCGGAGGGGGTAGGGGGATGTTTTCCGCGCCACACCGAAGCCCACAAGTGCCTAGGCATGCCCCCTTGCCTAGGCGCCCCAGCCCCCCCAGGGGGGTTGAGGTATGCTGCACCCCCCTAAAGAGCATAAGGAGCACAGTGGGCTGTGGTAGGAGGAGACATCAATATGTTCCACCCATCACACCCCCCCTAAAAAATTCAATTTAAGGAATTTTGAAATGATTTTTTGCAGATATGTTAAGAATAATACAATATACTCTAGCAAAAAATTTCAGAATTTTTTGAGCACGTTAAATATTTTTTTTTATTTTTTTAATGCGGAAAATAGAGAAATTCATAAAAAATAGAGGAGACCTCAAAAAATCACCATTTTTTGTGGAGAGCCCCAAAAAAATATGGTAAATTTAATGGTGTGACCAGATTTTAATTCTCATGATGTTTTCTTGATGATTGTGCTACATGCTAAATCTTCCCGAAAAATCGGCCAAAATGCCAATGTGGCAAAAATATGAAGTCCCACCATAACAAAGATCTCCTGAAGATATGTTAAGAATAATCAAATATGCTGTAGGAAAAAATTTCAGAATTTTTTGAGCACGATAACTATTTTTTTTTATTTTTTTAATGCGGAAAATAGATAAATTCATAAAAAATAGTGGACACCTCAAAAAATCACCGTTTCTTGTGGATAGCCATAAAAAAATATGATAAATTTAATGGTGTGACCATATTTTAATTTTCACGATGTTTGCTTGATGATTGGGCTATATGCTCAATCTTCCCGAAAAATCGGCCAAAATGGCTATGTGGCAAAAGCATGCAGTCCCACCGGAATAAAGGCATCTTGCCAATGAAACTTTAGAAGTACCATTTTCAAATAAATAGTGAATGGTTTCATCATACGCGAGGAAGGGTCACAACATATACGATATAATGATGCCCGATATACTTGTCGGGGTTGTGGCACCGAGGATGATCAACCCCATCCAACTTACCGCAACAAAAATCAAGCCCGAACCATATTCAACGCTCTAAAAGCACGTAATGTCTCGTGCCAAAAGCATGTGCCCCTTGACCGTGCCGCATAGGCATCTATCCGCCCGGGGAGCATGCCATTAACCTCCAAAAGCCATGCCATTAACCTCCAACGATACTCGGCCATGGGCGAGCCGAGGCGTCCCAGCCTCGGCCGAGGGCGTGCCGAGGCCTCGGCCATGCACGCCGAGGCATGCGAGGACTCTCGGCCGAGGGCGTGCCGAGGCTCGGCCATGCGCGCCGAGGCATGCCAGGACTCTCGGCCGAGGGCCTGCCGAGCCTCGGCCATGCGCGCCGAGGCATGCCAGGAATCTCGTCCGAGGGCCTGCCGAGGCTCGGCCATGAGCGCCGAGGCATGCGAGGACTCTCGGCCGAGAGGGGGCCGAGGCCTCGGCCATGCGCTCCGAGGCATGCCAGCACTCTGGGCCGAGAGGGTGCCGAGGCCTCGGCCATGCGTGCCGAGGCATGCCGGGACACTCGGCCGAGGGCGTGCCGAGGCTCGGCCATGCGCGCCGAGGCATGCCTGGACTCTCGGCCGAGGGCCTGCCGAGGATCGGCCATGCGCGCCGAGGCATGCCAGGAATCTCGGCCGAGGGCCTGCGAAGCCTCGGCCATGCGCGCCGAGGCATGCCAGGAATCTCGTCCGAGGGCCTGCCGAGGCTCGGCCATGAGCGCCGAGGCATGCGAGGACTCTCGGCCGAGAGGGGGCCGAGGCCTCGGCCATGCGCTCCGAGGCATGCCAGCACTCTTGGCCGAGAGGGTGCCGAGGCCTCGGCCATGCGCGCCGAGGCATGCCCGGACTCTCGGCCGAGGGCGTGCCGAGGCTCGGCCATGCGCGCCGAGGCATGCGAGGACTCTCGGCCGAGAGGGGGCCGAGGCCTCTGTCACGTGAGTTTTGTTATACTCGCGAACTTAGCCCACGTGCGGCCTAGCAAGCTTGATTCACCCAATGTCAAGAATGCTAGTAAGCCTTTCAACGTATGCCAAACTCGGTAAGATGGCAAGAATTACGGCAACGAAAGTATGCTTAAGTAAAAAGGCACAAAGAGAGCACAAGAGCTTTGGAAAGTATACTTGTATTATGTTCACCAAAAAGTGTCCAAAATGATGGGGTGAGGAGGTATTTATAGGCATGGGTGGCTACTATTCCCACCTCCTCAAGGGAATGTTCTAGAACTCACTTACATACATACATGTGTGGAAACTTCTAGACTTATCTACATGCTACTAGATATGTCTAGTATGTACAAGATATCTCTACAATGTTCAAGAGTGTTCTAGAGAATTCTACATAACTCTAGCACTCTCGGTCAAAATTTTTGGACTAGAGCTCCGCGGCGTGACATTCTCCCCCACCTAATCCGGCAACGCCCCCGTTGCCATCTCCTCGTATGACTTGATTTGTTCTTCAAATTGCCACAAGTCTCGAATCGGTTCCCAACTAGCTTCACTTTCTGGAAGTCCCTTCCATTTGACAAGGAATTCGGTTGTTGGGGGTAGGTTTGATTGTGGCACCTTCCGATGGGAGATAATGTATTCCACCTCTTTATCATATTGAGCTCTCACATTCAATGGAGCTCTTTTGGATCTTCCTCTACTCGGGTCATCGAGATCCTCCCGATAGGGCTTTAGCATGCTCACATGAAAGACAGGGTGGATCTTGATGCCTTGTGGAAGTTCTACCTTGTAAGCTGCCTTTCCCACACGTTTGATGATGGGAAAGGGTCCCTCGTATCTCCTTTTAAGGCCCAAATGAAGTCCGTCGGCTTTTCCATGCAAGTATAGTTTAACGAGCACTTTATCGCCTTCGTTGAACTCCATGTGCCTTCTTTTCTTGTCCGCCCACTTTTTCATTCTCTTGGATGCCTTCTCTAAGTAGGATCGAGCAACATCATTTTGCTCCCTCCATTCTTTTGCAAGTTTGAAAGCAGGTGGACTCCTACTCGACCAATCCATGGCAAGAGTGCTTGGAGTGTAAGGTTGTTGCCCCGTGACGATCTCAAAAGGACTCTTGCCTGTGGACTCGCTCCTTTGTAAGTTATATGAGAATTGGGCAACATCAAGCAACTTAGCCCAATTTCGTTGATTGGCACTTACGTAGTGCCTTAAGTACAGCTCCAAGAGAGCATTAATTCTCTCGGTTTGCCCATCGGTTTGGGGGTGCATGCTCGTAGAGAATTTGAGGTCGGTGCCTAATAGCTTGAACAACTCCGTCCAAAATCGACCCGTGAAGCGAGCATCTCTATCACTTACTATTGATCTCGGCACACCCCAATACTTCACCACGTGCTTCATGAAAAGATGGGCGGCTCCTTCGGCCGTGATGGACTTTGGTGCGGGAATGAAGATGCCATACTTTGAGAAGCGATCCACCACAACAAAGATCCATGCACACCCTTCGGATATAGGAAGCCCCACTATAAAATCCATGGAAACACTCTCCCATGGTCTCGAGGGAATGGAAAGTGGCTCTAGCAAACCACTTGGGGCTTGTTGCTCCATCTTGTCTTGTTGGCACACAAGACAAGTTCTTACGTAGGCCTCCACATCTTCCCTCATGCGAGGCCAATAATAGGCATTCTCCACAAGTGCTATTGTGCGTTGTATGCCTGGATGTCCCGCCCACTTGCTATCATGGCACTCCTTGATAATTTCCTTCCTAAGGTTGTCATGGAGCGGCACGTATAGTCTTCTTCTCTTGGTGTAAAGCAAATCCCCTTCAAGCCAAAATCTTCGAGTTTTACCTTCTCGAACAAGAGCCATGAAGTTCTTGGCCAAGGAATCATGCTTTAGCCCTTCCTTGATGCGTTCCCACAAGTTGCAATTGGGGCGACTTATATCGGCAAGCTCCCCCTTTCTACTAAGTGCATCGGCAACAAGGTTCGCTTTGCCCGGCTTATACTCCATGACATAGTCAAACTCCGCAAGGAAGTCTTGCCACCTAGCTTGCTTTGGCGTGAGCTTCTTTTGCGTTTGAAAGTAGCTAGTGGCAACATTGTCGGTCTTGACAACAAATTTGCTCCCAAGCAAGTAGTGCCTCCACGTTCGCAAGCAATGTACCACGGCGGTCATCTCTTTTTCTTGCACCGTGTACCTCCGTTCGGTGTCATTGAGCTTCCTACTTTCAAAGGCTATTGGATGCCCCTCTTGCATAAGTACTCCACCAATAGCAAAGTCGGAAGCATCGGTGTGGATCTCGTATGTCTTGGTATGGTCGGGAAGTGCTAACACCGGTTCCTCCATAATAGCCTTCTTCAATGCATCAAAGGCTTGTTGGCACTTCGTAGACCAATCCCACACATGCCCCTTCTTCAACAAATCCGTCAAAGGAGCGGCTATAGATGAGTAGCCCTTTATAAACCTTCGGTAATAGTTCACCAATCCAAGGAAAGATCTCAACTCGGTCACCTTGGTTGGCGGCTCCCATTCTTGGATGGCCTTCACCTTTGAACCATCCATCTTTAATTTGCCATTACCAACAATATGCCCAAGGAATGTCACCTCTCTTTGGGCAAAGGAGCATTTTTCCTTCTTGACGTATAGTTCATTATCACGTAAGGCCTTGAATACTTGCCTTAAGTGCTCCACGTGCTCCTCCAAAGTATTACTATAAACAACAATGTCATCAAGATAAACAACAACAAAACAATCAAGGTAAGGAGCAAGTACCTTGTTCATAAGAGTGCAAAATGTGGCCGGCGCATTTGTGAGGCCAAAGGGCATGACAAGGAACTCGTAGGATCCATATCTCGTCACACACGCCGTCTTTGGCTCATGTCCCTCGGAGATGCGCACTTGATAGTACCCGGACCTTAGATCCAACTTGGTAAACCACTTAGCACCACCAAGTTGATCAAAGATATCGGCAATGTGAGGAATGGGGTACTTATTCTTGACGGTGATCTTGTTTAGTGCGCGATAGTCAATGCACAACCGAAGGGAACCGTCATGTTTCTTTTGGAACAAGACCGGCGCACCATATGGAGCTTTAGATGGCCTAATGTAGCCCGCGTCAAGAAGCTCCTTGAGTTGCCTCCTTAGTTCCTCCAACTCCGGAGGTGCCATACGGTAGGGTGCAAAGGCAGGTGGCTTCGCTCCTTGCTCTATTTCGATCTCGTGGTCCACTTCTCGTCGAGGAGGAAGTTTCTTTGGCAATTGCGGTGGCATAATGTCTTTGAATTCGTCAAGCACATGTTGGATGGGGCTTGGAAGCTTGGCACCATCATCGTTGGGACCTTCTTCCACCTTAAGAGTTGCGAGGAAGGTTGGCTCCTTCCTTTTTACGCCTTTGGAAATTTGTATGGCCGATACCATCATGTCTTGGCTTAGCTCCCTTTTTATCGGTACCATGCATGGTTGGCCACTTTCCATAATGCACATGGTGTTGGTGTATGGGACTAAGAAAGCCTTCACCATGTCGAGGAAGTCTATACCAAGATAGAAACGTTGATCATCAATAGGAGCAATGGTGATATCGACCTTACCTTGCCATTGGCCAATGCGAATGTCGGTCCCTCTCGCCATGCCAACGATGGGTAGCCTTTTGGCATTCACACCCTTAATGTAGCCCCTCTCCTTCTCATAAGGTAGCCCTATAGAGTCGGCCACCTCCTTCGACATGTACACCGTGTCGGCACCGGTGTCCACCATGGCTTGCACACTTGTGCCACCGATTTGAGTCTCCACGTACATTCGACCACGAGGCTTTTGTTCCACTTTGGCTTGAATGGCATTGAGGAGTCGAAGGGATGCAATTCTTCGCTCTTCTTCTCGCCTCTCCTCTTCGGTGCTCACTAATGCTCCAAGCTTCCCACGCTTTGGACATTCGTAGGCACGATGAGGTCCATCGCAAATAAAGCAAGCGAGAGTTTTTGGAGGAGAACCACCCTTCTCATCCTTCTTCCACTTGCCCTTCTCCTTATATGAAGCCTTGCCTTCCTTGGGGAATTTCTCCTTATCTCCCCCACCTTTGCCACTCTTCTCGGGCTTCTTCCATTTTGGCTTGTAAGAGTCCTTCTTCTTCAACTCAATCAAGGACTCGGCGGTTGCCATTGCGGTGGTGAGGTCTTGGACACCTCGCCTTTCTAGCTCCAATTGAGCCCATCGAGACAAACCATCGATGAAAGCATGGAATGCCTCTTTTTCTCCCAAGTCGGGGATCTCCAACATCAATTCGGAAAACTCCTTCACATATTCCCGAATATAGCCATCTCTATGTTGGAGTCGTCGAAGCTTAGACCTCGCCTCCTTTTCGGCATTGTCGGGATAGAATTGCTTCTTAAGCTCCCGCACAAACTCGTCCCACGTATTGATGGTGCAAAGGCCCCTTCTCACATCCTCGCACCTACGTCTCCACCATACGGTAGCGACATCATTTAAGTAGAGAGATACGGATTTTACCTTGGTGGCTTCGTCCACAATGCCCACGGCGTCGAAGTATCTCTCCACGTTCCATAAGAAGTTGTCGATCTCCCTCGCATTCCTAGCCCCGCTATAGGCCTTCGGTTTAGGAGCATCGACCTTGTGCACCGTTGTAACTTGCGCTCCCCCACCACTTGCCAACGCAGCCTTGCACAAGTTAAGCTCCACCTCGAGCTTCTCGATCTTGTCCATGCATTGGACAAGCAACTTCTTTAGAGCCTCATTATCCCTCGACACATTGTCGGCAAGTGCGTTTAAGGCACCTTGCATCTCCCCACGAAGCTCTCCCTCGTCCTCCTTGGACTCTAGCTTCTCGATGCGATGGTCCATGTCTTCGACCCTATCAATCGTATCCCGCCAGTCGGACATGGTAGCCTCCACCTTGGCTAGCCTCTCCTCCAACGCGCCAACAACATCACGGGACTTATCCTTTCGGCCCCTTCCAGCATCCTTTCCGCCTTCCTTTCCTCCTTCCCTTGGAACGGTAGGAGGGGCGGAAGTGGATTGCTCACTCGCCTTAGTGGTTGTTGCTTGGTCACCAACCTTAGCCATAACCTCGTGCAAGATTTTCCCGAAGAGCTCGACCCGCTCTGATACCAACTGTCACGTGAGTTTTGTTATACTCGCGAACTTAGCCCACGTGCGGCCTAGCAAGCTTGATTCACCCAATGTCAAGAATGCTAGTAAGCCTTTCAACGTATGCCAAACTCGGTAAGATGGCAAGAATTACGGCAACGAAAGTATGCTTAAGTAAAAAGGCACAAAGAGAGCACAAGAGCTTTGGAAAGTATACTTGTATTATGTTCACCAAAAAGTGTCCAAAATGATGGGGTGAGGAGGTATTTATAGGCATGGGTGGCTACTATTCCCACCTCCTCAAGGGAATGTTCTAGAACTCACTTACATACATACATGTGTGGAAACTTCTAGACTTATCTACATGCTACTAGATATGTCTAGTATGTACAAGATATCTCTAC
>CANTUR010000487.1:67500-75000 GCA_947683625.1 Mallotus nudiflorus
GGGCCCGCGACATGGCGTGGTGGCCCGCCATGGCCCGGGTCCTTCCGACATCCGACCGGGGCACCGGAGGGGGTAGGGGGGATGTTTTCCGCGCCACACCGAAGCCCACAAGTGCTTAGGCATGCCCCCTTGCCTAGGCGCCCCAGCCCCCCCAGGGGGGTTGAGGTATGCTGCACCCCCCTAAAGAGCATAAGGAGCACAGTGGGCTGTGGTAGGAGGAGACATCAATATGTTCCACCCATCACACCCCCCCTAAAAAATTCAATTTAAGGAATTTTGAAATGATTTTTTGCAGATATGTTAAGAATAATACAATATACTCTAGCAAAAAATTTCAGAATTTTTTGAGCACGTTAAATATTTTTTTATTTTTTTAATGCGGAAAATAGAGAAATTCATAAAAAATAGAGGAGACCTCAAAAAATCACCATTTTTTGTGGAGAGCCCCAAAAAAATATGGTAAATGTAATGGTGTGACCAGATTTTAATTCTCATGATGTTTTCTTGATGATTGTGCTACATGCTAAATCTTCCCGAAAATCGGCCAAAATGCCAATGTGGCAAAAATATGAAGTCCCACCATAACAAAGATCTCCTGAAGATATGTTAAGAATAATCAAATATGCTGTAGGAAAAAATTTCAGAATTTTTTGAGCACGATAACTATTTTTTTTTATTTTTTTAATGCGGAAAATAGATAAATTCATAAAAAATAGTGGACACCTCAAAAAATCACCGTTTCTTGTGGATAGCCATAAAAAAATATGATAAATTTAATGGTGTGACCATATTTTAATTTTCACGATGTTTGCATGATGATTGGGCTATATGCTCAATCTTCCCGAAAAATCGGCCAAAATGGCTATGTGGCAAAAGCATGCAGTCCCACCGGAATAAAGGCATCTTGCCAATGAAACTTTAGAAGTACCATTTTCAAATAAATAGTGAATGGTTTCATCATACGCGAGGAAGGGTCACAACATATACGATATAATGATGCCCGATATACTTGTCGGGGTTGTGGCACCGAGGATGATCAACCCCATCCAACTTACCGCAACAAAAATCAAGCCCGAACCATATTCAACGCTCTAAAAGCACGTAATGTCTCGTGCCAAAAGCATGTGCCCCTTGACCGTGCCGCATAGGCATCTATCCGCCCGGGGAGCATGCCATTAACCTCCAAAAGCCATGCCATTAACCTCCAACGATACTCGGCCATGGGCGAGCCGAGGCGTCCCAGCCTCGGCCGAGGGCGTGCCGAGGCCTCGGCCATGCACGCCGAGGCATGCGAGGACTCTCGGCCGAGGGCGTGCCGAGGCTCGGCCATGCGCGCCGAGGCATGCCAGGACTCTCGGCCGAGGGCCTGCCGAGCCTCGGCCATGCGCGCCGAGGCATGCCAGGAATCTCGTCCGAGGGCCTGCCGAGGCTCGGCCATGAGCGCCGAGGCATGCGAGGACTCTCGGCCGAGAGGGGGCCGAGGCCTCGGCCATGCGCTCCGAGGCATGCCAGCACTCTTGGCCGAGAGGGTGCCGAGGCCTCGGCCATGCGTGCCGAGGCATGCCGGGACACTCGGCCGAGGGCGTGCCGAGGCTCGGCCATGCGCGCCGGAGGCATGCCTGGACTCTCGGCCGAGGGCCTGCCGAGGATCGGCCATGCGCGCCGAGGCATGCCAGGAATCTCGTCCGAGGGCCTGCCGAGGCTCGGCCATGAGCGCCGAGGCATGCGAGGACTCTCGGCCGAGAGGGGGCCGAGGCCTCGGCCATGCGCTCCGAGGCATGCCAGCACTCTTGGCCGAGAGGGTGCCGAGGCCTCGGCCATGCGCGCCGAGGCATGCCCGGACTCTCGGCCGAGGGCGTGCCGAGGCTCGGCCATGCGCGCCGAGGCATGCGAGGACTCTCGGCCGAGAGGGGGCCGAGGCCTCGGCCATGCGCTCCGAGGCATGCCAGCACTCTTGGCCGAGAGGGTGCCGAGGCCTCGGCCATGCGCGCCGAGGCATGCCCGGACTCTCGGCCGAGGGCGTGCCGAGGCTCGGCCATGCGCGCCGAGGCATGCCAGGACTCTCGGCCGAGGGCCTGCCGAGGCTCGGCCATGCGCGCCGAGGCATGCCAGGACTCTCGGCCGAGTGTCACACCGCGGAGCTCTAGTCCAAAAATTTTGACCGAGAGTGCTAGAGTTATGTAGAATTCTCTAGAACACTCTTGAACATTGTAGAGATATCTTGTACCTACTAGACATATCTAGTAGCATGTAGATAAGTCTAGAAGTTTCCACACATGTATGTATGTAAGTGAGTTCTAGAACATTCCCTTGAGGAGGTGGAATAGTAGCCACCCATGCCTATAAATACCCTCCTCACCCCATCATTTTGTACACTTTTGGTGAACATAATACAAGTATAATTTCCAAAGCTCTTGTGCTCTCTTTGTGCCTTTTTATTTAAGCATACTTTCGTTGCCGTAATTCTTGCCATCTTGCCGAGTTTGGCATACGTTGAAAGGCTTACTAGCATTCTTGACATTGGGTGAATCAAGCTTGCTAGGCCGCACGTGGGCTAAGTTCGCGAGTATAACAAAACTCACGTGACAGTTGGTATCAGAGCGGGTTGTGCTCTTTGGGAAAATCTTGCACGAGGTTATGGCTAAGGTTGGTGACCAAGCAACAACCACTAAGGCGAGTGAGCAATCCACTTCCGCCCCTCCTACCGTTCCAAGGGAAGGAGGAAAGGAAGGCGGAAAGGATGCTGGAAGGGGCCGAAAGGATAAGTCCCGTGATGTTGTTGGCGCGTTGAGGAAAGGCTAGCCAAGGTGGAGGCTACCATGTCCGACTGGCGGGATACGATTGATAGGGTCGAAGACATGGACCATCGCATCGAGAAGCTAGAGTCCAAGGAGGACGAGGGAGAGCTTCGTGGGGAGATGCAAGGTGCCTTAAACGCACTTGCCGACAATGTGTCGAGGGACAATGAGGCTCTAAAGAAGTTGCTTGTCCAATGCATGGACAAGATCGAGAAGCTCGAGGTGGAGCTTAACTTGTGCAAGGCTGCGTTGGCAAGTGGTGGGGGAGCGCAAGTTACAACGGTGCACAAGGTCGATGCTCCTAAACCGAAGGCCTATAGCGGGGCTAGGAATGCGAGGGAGATCGACAACTTCTTATGGAACGTGGAGAGATACTTCGACGCCGTGGGCATTGTGGACGAAGCCACCAAGGTAAAATCCGTATCTCTCTACTTAAATGATGTCGCTACCGTATGGTGGAGACGTAGGTGCGAGGATGTGAGAAGGGGCCTTTGCACCATCAATACGTGGGACGAGTTTGTGCGGGAGCTTAAGAAGCAATTCTATCCCGACAATGCCGAAAAGGAGGCGAGGTCTAAGCTTCGACGACTCCAACATAGAGATGGCTATATTCGGGAATATGTGAAGGAGTTTTCCGAATTGATGTTGGAGATCCCCGACTTGGGAGAAAAAGAGGCATTCCATGCTTTCATCGATGGTTTGTCTCGATGGGCTCAATTGGAGCTAGAAAGGCGAGGTGTCCAAGACCTCACCACCGCAATGGCAACCGCCGAGTCCTTGATTGAGTTGAAGAAGAAGGACTCTTACAAGCCAAAATGGAAGAAGCCCGAGAAGAGTGGCAAAGGTGGGGGAGATAAGGAGAAATTCCCCAAGGAAGGCAAGGCTTCATATAAGGAGAAGGGCAAGTGGAAGAAGGATGAGAAGGGTGGTTCTCCTCCAAAAACTCTCGCTTGCTTTATTTGCGATGGACCTCATCGTGCCTACGAATGTCCAAAGCGTGGGAAGCTTGGAGCATTAGTGAGCACCGAAGAGGAGAGGCGAGAAGAAGAACGAAGAATTGCATCCCTTCGACTCCTCAATGCCATTCAAGCCAAAGTGGAACAAAAGCCTCGTGGTCGAATGTACGTGGAGACTCAAATCGGTGGCACAAGTGTGCAAGCCATGGTGGACACCGGTGCCGACACGGTGTACATGTCGAAGGAGGTGGCCGACTCTATAGGGCTACCTTACGAAAAGGAGAGGGGCTACATCAAGGGTGTGAATGCCAAAAGGCTACCCATCGTTGGCATGGCGAGAGGGACCGACATTCGCATTGGCCAATGGCAAGGTAAGGTCGATATCACCATTGCTCCTATTGATGATCAACGTTTCTATCTTGGTATAGACTTCCTCGACATGGTGAAGGCTTTCTTAGTCCCATACACCAACACCATGTGCATTATGGAAAGTGGCCAACCATGCATGGTACCGATAAAGAGGGAGCTAAGCCAAGACATGATGGTATCGGCCATACAAATCTCTAAGGGTGTGAAAAGGAAGGAGCCAACCTTCCTTGCAACCCTTAAGGTGGAAGAAGGTCTCAACGATGATGATGCTAAGCTTCCAAGCCCCATCCATGATGTGCTTGAAGAGTTCAAAGATCTTATGCCACCACAATTACCAAAGAAGCTTCCTCCTCGACGGGAAGTCGACCACGAGATTGAAATAGAGCAAGGAGCGAAGCCACCTGCCTTTGCACCCTACCGTATGGCACCTCCGGAGTTGGAGGAACTAAGGAGGCAACTCAAGGAGCTTCTTGACGCGGGCTACATTAGGCCATCTAAAGCTCCATATGGTGCGCCGGTATTGTTCCAAAAGAAACACGATGGTTCCCTTCGGTTGTGCATTGACTATCGCGCACTAAACAAGATCACCGTCAAGAATAAGTACCCCATTCCGCACATTGCCGATATCTTTGATCAACTTGGTGGTGCTAAGTGGTTTACCAAGTTGGATTTGAGGTCCGGGTACTATCAAGTGCGCATTTTCGAGGGACATGAGCCAAAGACGGCATGTGTGACGAGATATGGATCCTACGAGTTCCTTGTCATGCCCTTTGGCCTCACAAATGCTCCGGCCACATTTTGCACTCTTATGAACAAGGTACTTGCTCCTTACCTTGATCGTTTTGTTGTTGTTTATCTTGATGACATTGTTGTTTATAGTAATACTTTGGAGGAGCACGTGGAGCATCTAAGGCAAGTGTTCAAAGCCTTACGAGATAATGAGCTCTATGTCAAGAAAGAAAAATGCTCCTTTGCCCAACGAGAGGTGGCATTCCTTGGGCACATTATTGGCGACGGGAAGCTAAGGATGGACGGTTCAAAGGTGAAGGCCATCCAAGAATGGGAGCCACCAACCAAGGTGACCGAGCTGAGATCTTTCCTTGGATTGGTGAACTATTACCGAAGGTTTATAAAGGGCTACTCATCTATAGCCGCTCCTTTGACGGATTTGTTGAAGAAGGGGCATGTGTGGGATTGGTCTACGAAGTGCCAACAAGCCTTTGATGCATTGAAGAAGGCTATTATGGAGGAACCGGTGTTAGCACTTCCCGACCATACCAAGACATACGAGATCCACACCGATGCTTCCGACTTTGCTATTGGTGGAGTACTTATGCAAGAGGGGCATCCAATAGCCTTTGAAAGTAGGAAGCTCAATGACACCGAACGGAGGTACACGGTGCAAGAAAAAGAGATGACCGCCGTGGTACATTGCTTGCGAACGTGGAGGCACTACTTGCTTGGGAGCAAATTTGTTGTCAAGACCGACAATGTTGCCACTAGCTACTTTCAAACGCAAAAGAAGCTCACGCCAAAGCAAGCTAGGTGGCAAGACTTCCTTGCGGAGTTTGACTATGTCATGGAGTATAAGCCGGGCAAAGCGAACCTTGTTGCCGATGCACTTAGTAGAAAGGGGGAGCTTGCTGATATAAGTCACCCCAAGTGCAACTTGTGGGAACGCATCAAGGAAGGGCTAAAGCATGATTCCTTGGCCAAGAACTTCATGGCTCTTGTTCGAGAAGGTAAAACTCGAAGATTTTGGCTTGAAGGGGATTTGCTTTACACCAAGAGAAGAAGACTATACGTGCCGCTCCATGACAACCTTAGGAAGGAAATTATCAAGGAGTGCCATGACAGCAAGTGGGCGGGACATCCCGGCATACAACGCACAATAGCACTTGTGGAGAATGCCTATTATTGGCCTCGCATGAGGGAAGATGTGGAGGCCTACGTAAGAACTTGTCTTGTGTGCCAACAAGACAAGATGGAGCAACAAGCCCCAAGTGGTTTGCTAGAGCCACTTTCCATTCCCTCGAGACCATGGGAGAGTGTTTCCATGGATTTTATAGTGGGGCTTCCCATATCCGAAGGGTGTGCATGGATCTTTGTTGTGGTGGATCGCTTCTCAAAGTATGGCATCTTCATTCCCGCACCAAAGTCCATCACGGCCGAAGGAGCCGCCCATCTTTTCATGAAGCACGTGGTGAAGTATTGGGGTGTGCCGAGATCAATAGTAAGCGATAGAGATGCTCGATTCACGGGTCGCTTTTGGACGGAGTTGTTCAAGCTATTAGGCACCGACCTCAAATTCTCTACGAGCATGCACCCCCAAACCGATGGGCAAACCGAGAGAATTAATGCTCTCTTGGAGCTGTACTTAAGGCACTACGTAAGTGCCAACCAACGAAATTGGGCTAAGTTGTTGGATGTTGCCCAATTCTCGTACAATTTACAAAGGAGCGAATCCACGGGCAAGAGTCCATTTGAAATTGTCATGGGCCAACAACCTTACACTCCAAGCACTCTTGCCATGGATTGGTCGAGTAGGAGTCCACCTGCTTTCAAACTTGCAAAAGAATGGAGGGAGCAAAATGATGTTGCTCGATCCTACTTGGAGAAGGCATCCAAGAGAATGAAAAAGTGGGCGGACAAGAAAAGAAGGCACATGGAGTTCAACGAAGGCGATAAAGTGCTCGTTAAACTATACTTGCATGGAAAAGCCGACGGACTTCATTGGGGCCTTAAAAGGAGATACGAGGGACCCTTTCCCATCATCAAACGTGTGGGGAAGCTAGCTTACAAGGTGGAACTTCCACAAGGCATCAAGATCCACCCTGTCTTTCATGTGAGCATGCTAAAGCCCTATCGGGAGGATCTCGATGACCCGAGTAGAGGAAGTTCCAAAAGAGCTCCATTGAATGTGAGAGCTCAATACGATAAAGAGGTGGAATACATTATCTCCCATCGGAAGGTGCCACAATCAAACCTACCCCCAACAACCGAATTCCTTGTCAAATGGAAGGGACTTCCAGAAAGTGAAGCTAGTTGGGAACCGATTCGAGACTTGTGGCAATTTGAAGAACAAATCAAGTCATACGAGGAGATGGCAACGGGGGCGTTGCCGGATTAGGTGGGGGAGAATGTCACACCGCGGAGCTCTAGTCCAAAAATTTTGACCGAGAGTGCTAGAGTTATGTAGAATTCTCTAGAACACTCTTGAACATTGTAGAGATATCTTGTACCTACTAGACATATCTAGTAGCATGTAGATAAGTCTAGAAGTTTCCACACATGTATGTATGTAAGTGAGTTCTAGAACATTCCCTTGAGGAGGTGGGAATAGTAGCCACCCATGCCTATAAATACCTCCTCACCCC
>CANTUR010000487.1:80000-82500 GCA_947683625.1 Mallotus nudiflorus
CGGACACTAGCATGCATCGTCGGCAAGGTTCGAGCCATGTGCTACAGTTGTGCCGCAAGCTTCCACCCCACCACTCAAGCACTACAACTTAATGATGTGCCCTCGCAATGAAGCATCAGCCCTCGGAACGCCAAAAGCCCAAGGCAAGCCCCCAGCCTCAGCATGTGCGCAGCCAGAATGCATCGTCGGCAAGGTTCAAGCCCTGTGCCACAGTTGCACCGCAAGCTTCCACCCCACAGCTCGAGCGCTTCAACTTAATGATGTGCCCTCGTAGTGAAGCATCCACCTTTGGCACGCCCGAGCACAGGGCAAGCCCCCAGCCTCAACATAAGCATACGCCACGATGCGTCGTCGGCAAGGTTCTTGCCCTTTGCCACAGTTGTGCCGCAAGATTCTGCCAAACCGCTCGAGCACTACAAACTTAATGATGTGCCCTCGCAATACAGCATGCACTCTTGACACGCCCAGGCGCATGGCAAGCCCCCAGCCTCAGCATAAGCGCACGCCCAAATGCATCGTCGACAGAGTTCAAGCCTCATGCCATAGTTGCGCCGCAAGCTTCCACCCCACCGCTCAAGCACTTCAACTTAATGATGTGCCCTCGTAGTGAAGCATCCACCTTTGGCACGCCCGAGCACAGGGCAAGCCCCCAGCCTCAACACAAGCGTACGCCGTAATGCGTCCTCGGCAAGGTTCTTGCCCTTTGCCACAGTTGTGCCGCAAGATTCTGCCAAACCGCTCGAGCACTACAACTTTAATGATGTGCCCTCGCAATACAGCATGCACTCTCGACACGCCCAGGCGCATGGCAAGCCCCCAGCCTCAGCACAAGCGCACGTCGAAATGCATCGTCGACGGAGTTCAAGCCTCATGCCACAGTTGCGCCGCAAGCTTCCACCCCACCGCTCAAGCACTACAACTTAATGATGTGCCCTCGCAATGCAGCATCCGCCATTGGCACGCCCAAGCACAATGCGAGCACCCCCAGCCTCAACATAAGCATGCGCCGAAATGCGTCACCGAACAATGCTCAGCCCCTTGCACCGGTTGTGCCGCGAGATCCTGCCCCCCCACTCGAGCACTCCAACTGAATGATGTGCCCTCGCAGCAAGACATCCACCCTTGGCACGCCCAGGCTCAAGGCTCGGCACGTTCGTTGCAAGGCCCTCGAGAGCATCACACCGAGCCCCGAGATGCCGCAAGCCCCCAACCATCCATGCCGGCACAGCACGAGGGTACCATGCCCACACCTCAAGAAAGCGACCATTAGCACCTCAAAGCCACAGTAATCAACCCTCAAGAGCCCGCATCGCAAAGCACATCAACGGCTGTGCGCCTCCGATCAAGGGGACACCCCCCATGCATCCACATACAAAAGCTACCGTTCGGACCTGGACATCACACGAAGGTAGATTACTCAGCCTGGTGACATTCGCGCCCACCCCGAAACCGGCAGCCCCTGTGCACACTTCAGCACGAGGTTTGTCCCCAAAAACGTCAGCCACACATCCTTGGATGCTCACCGCCCTCGGAGGGGACGTTCCCCCGTCCATCGGCACGCATCGAGGCTGCCCACGCTTGGCGAAGAGCATTGAAAAAACACAGCACGTGAATGCCGAGCTCAAGCCTTACCCAAGCAGCCCATCAGCACGCCCCAGCACGGGGTTGGGCCCCAACGCCGTTGGATCACAACCATGAAATGCCTCGCTCCACCGATCCTCCACCCCGATCGTTAGAGTTGCCTCGGGTTCGACCGCGGAGAGCGGATGAGGCCCCTCAACATCCCCCAACAATCGGGGCAACATGCCACCACCTCAGGAAAAAATCCGCAGCGAGTGGGCCCGCGACATGGCGTGGTGGCCCGCCATGGCCCGGGTCCTTCCGACATCCGACCGGGGCACCGGAGGGGGTAGGGGGATGTTTTCCGCGCCACACCGAAGCCCACAAGTGCCTAGGCATGCCCCCTTGCCTAGGCGCCCCAGCCCCCCCAGGGGGGTTGAGGTGTGCTGCACCCCCCTAAAGAGCATAAGGAGCACAGTGGGCTGTGGTAGGAGGAGACATCAATATGTTCCACCCATCACACCCCCCCTAAAAAATTCAATTTAAGGAATTTTGAAATGATTTTTTGCAGATATGTTAAGAATAATACAATATACTCTAGCAAAAAATTTCAGAATTTTTTGAGCACGTTAAATATTTTTTTTTATTTTTTTAATGCGGAAAATAGAGAAATTCATAAAAAATAGAGGAGACCTCAAAAAATCACCATTTTTTGTGGAGAGCCCCAAAAAAATATGGTAAATTTAATGGTGTGACCAGATTTTAATTCTCATGATGTTTTCTTGATGATTGTGCTACATGCTAAATCTTCCCGAAAAATCGGCCAAAATGCCAATGTGGCAAAAATATGAAGTCCCACCATAACAAAGATCTCCTGAAGATATGTTAAGAATAATCAAATATGCTGTAGGAAAAAATTTCAGAATTTTTTGAGCACGAT
>CANTUR010000487.1:92500-95000 GCA_947683625.1 Mallotus nudiflorus
CACAAGCGTACGCCGTAATGCGTCCTCGGCAAGGTTCTTGCCCTTTGCCACAGTTGTGCCGCAAGATTCTGCCAAACCGCTCGAGCACTACAACTTTAATGATGTGCCCTCGCAATACAGCATGCACTCTCGACACGCCCAGGCGCATGGCAAGCCCCCAGCCTCAGCACAAGCGCACGTCGAAATGCATCGTCGACGGAGTTCAAGCCTCATGCCACAGTTGCGCCGCAAGCTTCCACCCCACCGCTCAAGCACTACAACTTAATGATGTGCCCTCGCAATGCAGCATCCGCCATTGGCACGCCCAAGCACAATGCGAGCACCCCCAGCCTCAACATAAGCATGCGCCGAAATGCGTCACCGAACAATGCTCAACCCCTTGCACCGGTTGTGCCGCGAGATCCTGCCCCCCCACTCGAGCACTCCAACTGAATGATGTGCCCTCGCAGCAAGACATCCACCCTTGGCACGCCCAGGCTCAAGGCTCGGCACGTTCGTTGCAAGGCCCTCGAGAGCATCACACCGAGCCCCGAGATGCCGCAAGCCCCCAACCATCCATGCCGGCACAGCACGAGGGTACCATGCCCACACCTCAAGAAAGCGACCATTAGCACCTCAAAGCCACAGTAATCAACCCTCAAGAGCCCGCATCGCAAAGCACATCAACGGCTGTGCGCCTCCGATCAAGGGGACACCCCCCATGCATCCACATACAAAAGCTACCGTTCGGACCTGGACATCACACGAAGGTAGATTACTCAGCCTGGTGACATTCGCGCCCACCCCGAAACCGGCAGCCCCTGTGCACACTTCAGCACGAGGTTTGTCCCCAAAAACGTCAGCCACACATCCTTGGATGCTCACCGCCCTCGGAGGGGACGTTCCCCCGTCCATCGGCACGCATCGCGGCTGCCCACGCTTGGCGAAGAGCATTGAAAAAACACAGCACGTGAATGCCGAGCTCAAGCCTTACCCAAGCAGCCCATCAGCACGCCCCAGCACGGGGTTGGGCCCCAACGCCGTTGGATCACAACCATGAAATGCCTCGCTCCACCGATCCTCCACCCCGATCGTTAGAGTTGCCTCGGGTTCGACCGCGGAGAGCGGATGAGGCCCCTCAACATCCCCCAACAATCGGGGCAACATGCCACCACCTCAGGAAAAAATCCGCAGCGAGTGGGCCCACGACATGGCGTGGTGGCCCGCCATGGCCCGGGTCCTTCCGACATCCGACCGGGGCACCGGAGGGGGTAGGGGGATGTTTTCCGCGCCACACCGAAGCCCACAAGTGCCTAGGCATGCCCCCTTGCCTAGGCGCCCCAGCCCCCCCAGGGGGGTTGAGGTATGCTGCACCCCCCTAAAGAGCATAAGGAGCACAGTGGGCTGTGGTAGGAGGAGACATCAATATGTTCCACCCATCACACCCCCCCTAAAAAATTCAATTTAAGGAATTTTGAAATGATTTTTTGCAGATATGTTAAGAATAATACAATATACTCTAGCAAAAAATTTCAGAATTTTTTGAGCACGTTAAATATTTTTTTTTATTTTTTTAATGCGGAAAATAGAGAAATTCATAAAAAATAGAGGAGACCTCAAAAAATCACCATTTTTTGTGGAGAGCCCCAAAAAAATATGGTAAATTTAATGGTGTGACCAGATTTTAATTCTCATGATGTTTTCTTGATGATTGTGCTACATGCTAAATCTTCCCGAAAAATCGGCCAAAATGCCAATGTGGCAAAAATATGAAGTCCCACCATAACAAAGATCTCCTGAAGATATGTTAAGAATAATCAAATATGCTGTAGGAAAAAATTTCAGAATTTTTTGAGCACGATAACTATTTTTTTTTATTTTTTTAATGCGGAAAATAGATAAATTCATAAAAAATAGTGGACACCTCAAAAAATCACCGTTTCTTGTGGATAGCCATAAAAAAATATGATAAATTTAATGGTGTGACCATATTTTAATTTTCACGATGTTTGCTTGATGATTGGGCTATATGCTCAATCTTCCCGAAAAATCGGCCAAAATGGCTATGTGGCAAAAGCATGCAGTCCCACCGGAATAAAGGCATCTTGCCAATGAAACTTTAGAAGTACCATTTTCAAATAAATAGTGAATGGTTTCATCATACGCGAGGAAGGGTCACAACATATACGATATAATGATGCCCGATATACTTGTCGGGGTTGTGGCACCGAGGATGATCAACCCCATCCAACTTACCGCAACAAAAATCAAGCCCGAACCATATTCAACGCTCTAAAAGCACGTAATGTCTCGTGCCAAAAGCATGTGCCCCTTGACCGTGCCGCATAGGCATCTATCCGCCCGGGGAGCATGCCATTAACCTCCAAAAGCCATGCCATTAACCTCCAACGATACTCGGCCATGGGCGAGCCGAGGCGTCCCAGCCTCGGCCGAGGGCGTGCCGAGGCCTCGGCCATGCACGCCGAGGCATGCGAGGACTCTCGGCCGAGGGCGTGCCGAG
>CANTUR010000487.1:105000-110000 GCA_947683625.1 Mallotus nudiflorus
CATTAGCACCTCAAAGCCACAGTAATCAACCCTCAAGAGCCCGCATCGCAAAGCACATCAACGGCTGTGCGCCTCCGATCAAGGGGACACCCCCCATGCATCCACATACAAAAGCTACCGTTCGGACCTGGACATCACACGAAGGTAGATTACTCAGCCTGGTGACATTCGCGCCCACCCCGAAACCGGCAGCCCCTGTGCACACTTCAGCACGAGGTTTGTCCCCAAAAACGTCAGCCACACATCCTTGGATGCTCACCGCCCTCGGAGGGGACGTTCCCCCGTCCATCGGCACGCATCGCGGCTGCCCACGCTTGGCGAAGAGCATTGAAAAAACACAGCACGTGAATGCCGAGCTCAAGCCTTACCCAAGCAGCCCATCAGCACGCCCCAGCACGGGGTTGGGCCCCAACGCCGTTGGATCACAACCATGAAATGCCTCGCTCCACCGATCCTCCACCCCGATCGTTAGAGTTGCCTCGGGTTCGACCGCGGAGAGCGGATGAGGCCCCTCAACATCCCCCAACAATCGGGGCAACATGCCACCACCTCAGGAAAAAATCCGCAGCGAGTGGGCCCACGACATGGCGTGGTGGCCCGCCATGGCCCGGGTCCTTCCGACATCCGACCGGGGCACCGGAGGGGGTAGGGGGATGTTTTCCGCGCCACACCGAAGCCCACAAGTGCCTAGGCATGCCCCCTTGCCTAGGCGCCCCAGCCCCCCCAGGGGGGTTGAGGTATGCTGCACCCCCCTAAAGAGCATAAGGAGCACAGTGGGCTGTGGTAGGAGGAGACATCAATATGTTCCACCCATCACACCCCCCCTAAAAAATTCAATTTAAGGAATTTTGAAATGATTTTTTGCAGATATGTTAAGAATAATACAATATACTCTAGCAAAAAATTTCAGAATTTTTTGAGCACGTTAAATATTTTTTTTTATTTTTTTAATGCGGAAAATAGAGAAATTCATAAAAAATAGAGGAGACCTCAAAAAATCACCATTTTTTGTGGAGAGCCCCAAAAAAATATGGTAAATTTAATGGTGTGACCAGATTTTAATTCTCATGATGTTTTCTTGATGATTGTGCTACATGCTAAATCTTCCCGAAAAATCGGCCAAAATGCCAATGTGGCAAAAATATGAAGTCCCACCATAACAAAGATCTCCTGAAGATATGTTAAGAATAATCAAATATGCTGTAGGAAAAAATTTCAGAATTTTTTGAGCACGATAACTATTTTTTTTTATTTTTTTAATGCGGAAAATAGATAAATTCATAAAAAATAGTGGACACCTCAAAAAATCACCGTTTCTTGTGGATAGCCATAAAAAAATATGATAAATTTAATGGTGTGACCATATTTTAATTTTCACGATGTTTGCTTGATGATTGGGCTATATGCTCAATCTTCCCGAAAAATCGGCCAAAATGGCTATGTGGCAAAAGCATGCAGTCCCACCGGAATAAAGGCATCTTGCCAATGAAACTTTAGAAGTACCATTTTCAAATAAATAGTGAATGGTTTCATCATACGCGAGGAAGGGTCACAACATATACGATATAATGATGCCCGATATACTTGTCGGGGTTGTGGCACCGAGGATGATCAACCCCATCCAACTTACCGCAACAAAAATCAAGCCCGAACCATATTCAACGCTCTAAAAGCACGTAATGTCTCGTGCCAAAAGCATGTGCCCCTTGACCGTGCCGCATAGGCATCTATCCGCCCGGGGAGCATGCCATTAACCTCCAAAAGCCATGCCATTAACCTCCAACGATACTCGGCCATGGGCGAGCCGAGGCGTCCCAGCCTCGGCCGAGGGCGTGCCGAGGCCTCGGCCATGCACGCCGAGGCATGCGAGGACTCTCGGCCGAGGGCGTGCCGAGGCTCGGCCATGCGCGCCGAGGCATGCCAGGACTCTCGGCCGAGGGCCTGCCGAGCCTCGGCCATGCGCGCCGAGGCATGCCAGGAATCTCGTCCGAGGGCCTGCCGAGGCTCGGCCATGAGCGCCGAGGCATGCGAGGACTCTCGGCCGAGAGGGGGCCGAGGCCTCGGCCATGCGCTCCGAGGCATGCCAGCACTCTTGGCCGAGAGGGTGCCGAGGCCTCGGCCATGCGTGCCGAGGCATGCCGGGACACTCGGCCGAGGGCGTGCCGAGGCTCGGCCATGCGCGCCGAGGCATGCCTGGACTCTCGGCCGAGGGCCTGCCGAGGATCGGCCATGCGCGCCGAGGCATGCCAGGAATCTCGGCCGAGGGCCTGCGAAGCCTCGGCCATGCGCGCCGAGGCATGCCAGGAATCTCGTCCGAGGGCCTGCCGAGGCTCGGCCATGAGCGCCGAGGCATGCGAGGACTCTCGGCCGAGAGGGGGCCGAGGCCTCGGCCATGCGCTCCGAGGCATGCCAGCACTCTTGGCCGAGAGGGTGCCGAGGCCTCGGCCATGCGCGCCGAGGCATGCCCGGACTCTCGGCCGAGGGCGTGCCGAGGCTCGGCCATGCGCGCCGAGGCATGCCAGGACTCTCGGCCGAGAGGGGGGCCGAGGCCTCGGCCATGCGCTCCGAGGCATGCCAGCACTCTGGGCCGAGAGGGTGCCGAGGCCTCGGCCATGCGCGCCGAGGCATGCCCGGACTCTCGGCCGAGGGCGTGCCGAGGCTCGGCCATGCGCGCCGAGGCATGCCAGGACTCTCGGCCGAGGGCCTGCCGAGGCTCGGCCATGCGCGCCGAGGCATGCCAGGACTCTCGGCCGAGGGCCTGCCGAGCCTCGGCCATGAGCGCCGAGGCATGCCAGGAATCTCGGCCGAGGGCCTGCCGAGGCTCGGCCATGAGCGCCGAGGCATGCCAGGACTCTCGGCCGAGGGCCTGCCGAGCCTCGGCCATGCGCTCCGAGGCATGCCAGGAATCTCGGCCGAGGGCCTGCCGAGGCTCGGCCATGCGCGCCGAGGCATGCCAGGACTCTCGGCCGAGAGGGTGCCGAGGCCTCGCCCATGCGCTCCGAGGCATGCCAGGACTCTTGGCCGAGAGGGTGCCGAGGCCTCGGCCATGCGCGCCCAGGCATGCCAGGAGTCTCGGCCGAGGGCCTGCGAAGCCTCGGCCATGCGCGCCGAGGCATGCCAGGAATCTCGTCCGAGGGCCTGCCGATGCTCGGCCATGAGCGCCGAGGCATGCGAGGACTCTCGGCCGAGAGGGGGCCGAGGCCTCGGCCATGCGCTCCGAGGCATGCCAGCACTCTTGGCCGAGAGGGTGCCGAGGCCTCGGCCATGCGTGCCGAGGCATGCCGGGACTCTCGGCCGAGGGCGTGCCGAGGCTCGGCCATGCGCGCCGAGGCATGTGTCACGTGAGTTTTGTTAACCCCCAACACTCGCCCACGTGCGGCCTAGCAATACCTCGTCCAACCCACGCAAGTACGCTAGTAAGCCTCCTTACCCACACTTTTAGGATCGTGCCTTGGCTTTGGAAAGCTAGCACACCCACTAGCAAAATGTATGCTTAAGAAGAGAAAGGGTAGCACAAGTGTTATGTGTAAACAAACCTTGCTTTACACTATATAAATAAACAAGAATGGCTTACAAGAAAGTATGCTTCCTATGGCTTTACAAGGCTTAGCTCTCTCTTGGCTAGATGGCTCCTAACACTCTCTTTTTTTTTTCTCTATTTACAAATGAGGGTGGAGGTATTTATAGGTGAGGATGGGTTACTATTCCCACCTCCTTACTATTCCACCTCCTCATGGGAATATTCTAGAACCTTCCCATGTCACACTTATGGAAGCTTCCCTTCCTCTCCTCCCATGGAGAGTTCTAGACACCCCATGTCTAGATATTTCCATAAGCTTCCCATACAACCCTCATGGACTCTCTACACACTTCCATAATATGCTAGAGTACTCCACACAACTCTAGCTTATTCTAGCCTATTCTAGAATATTCTATAGTACTCCTACATACTATAGTTAAGCTAGGGAGAATGTATGCCTTTTAAACCACCCACCTCGGTGTCAAAACTCCTTAGGCATATTTCCCGTGACATTCTCCCCCACCAAACCTAGCGACGCCCTCGTCGTTCATGAGATTTTGGCGATTCCAAGAGCTTCACAAGCTTCTTCAACCCTCGAAGCAGCTCCTTTATCGCCTCCATGTCAAGACCCTCGCGCTTGACTCGCGTTGCTTGAGTAGTCGACTTGCGCCTCCCATGATTCTCCAAGACTCCCTTCTCTTGGTCACGACCCTTTCGTGCTCTCATGGTTGCCCCCTTCGATCCTCCCCTTGGATCGTGCTCGTCGACGCACTCCTTGCTCCTTTGGGAAGTCCTTCGCGTACCCTTGCGAACATCTTCCTTCCTTGGCGCACCCCTTGACGCCTTTGTGCCACCCATTTCACCCTTATGGATGGTCTTGGACTTGTCATCCACCTTACCCTTTGGTGGTGAAGTAGGCTTCCTTTGCCTACCTTTGTACTTATTCCCTCGATGTGTAGGCCTCTTTGCACCCTTCTCACCTTGCCCCTCTCGAGATTCACCCTTGGAGATTTGTATGTCGAAGATCCCCTTGTCTTGACACTTCTCCCTCTCGATAGGTATGGGTAGCATTTGGCCATCCTCCATAAAGTACATGGTGTTAGCATAGGGAACCAAGATAGCTTTCACCATGTTTAGGAAGTCCATCCCCAAGTAGAACTTCCTTCCTCTAAGTGGAGCTACTAAAATGTCAAGTTTGCCATGCCACGGACCAATCTCGACGTCCACTCCACGAGCCTTCCCCTCGATTTTGAACATCTTGTCGTCCACCCCTTTGGCAAAGCCACTTGACTTCCTATATGGCATGCCTATCTCGTCGGCAAGTTCCTTTGCCATATAGATTGTATCGGCACCAGAGTCGATCATGGCTTCTAAGGTTTGTCCCCGTACCTTAGTCTTGATCAACATTCGGCCACGATGTTGCTCTCCACTCTTGGGTTGAATGGAAGGAAGGAGATTGATGCTAGCAAGCTCCCCCTCG
>CANTUR010000487.1:120000-127500 GCA_947683625.1 Mallotus nudiflorus
GCATGCACTCTCGACACGCCCAGGCGCATGGCAAGCCCCCCAGCCTCAGCACAAGCGCACGTCGAAATGCATCGTCGACGGAGTTCAAGCCTCATGCCACAGTTGCGCCGCAAGCTTCCACCCCACCGCTCAAGCACTACAACTTAATGATGTGCCCTCGCAATGCAGCAATCCGCCATTGGCACGCCCAAGCACAATGCGAGCACCCCCAGCCTCAACATAAGCATGCGCCGAAATGCGTCACCGAACAATGCTCAGCCCCTTGCACCGGTTGTGCCGCGAGATCCTGCCCCCCCACTCGAGCACTCCAACTGAATGATGTGCCCTCGCAGCAAGACATCCACCCTTGGCACGCCCAGGCTCAAGGCTCGGCACGTTCGTTGCAAGGCCCTCGAGAGCATCACACCGAGCCCCGAGATGCCGCAAGCCCCCAACCATCCATGCCGGCACAGCACGAGGGTACCATGCCCACACCTCAAGAAAGCGACCATTAGCACCTCAAAGCCACAGTAATCAACCCTCAAGAGCCCGCAATCGCAAAGCACATCAACGGCTGTGCGCCTCCGATCAAGGGACACCCCCCATGCATCCACATACAAAAGCTACCGTTCGGAACCTGGACATCACACACGAAGGTAGATTACTCAGCCTGGTGACATTCGCGCCCACCCCGAAAACCGCAGCCCCCTGTGCACACTTCAGCACGAGGTTTGTCCCCAAAAAACGTCAGCCACACATCCCTTGGATGCTCACCGCCCTCGGAGGGGACGTTCCCCCCCGTCCATCGGCACGCATCGAGGCTGCCCACAGCTTGGCGAAGAGCATTGAAAAAACACAGGCACGTGAATGCCGAGCTCAAGCCTTACCCAAGCAGCCCATCAGCACGCCCCAGCACGGGGTTGGGCCCCAACGCCGTTGGATCACAACCATGAAATGCCTCGCTCCACCGATCCTCCACCCCGATCGTTAGAGTTGCCTCGGGTTCGACGCGGAGAGCGGGATGAGGCCCCTCAACATCCCCCAACAATCGGGGCAACATGCCACCACCTCAGGAAAAATCCACAGCGAGTGGGCCCGCGACATGGCGTGGTGGCCCGCCATGGCCCGGTCCTTCCGACATCCGACCAGGGGCACCGAGGGGGTAGGGGGATGTTTTCCGCGCCACACCGAAGCCCACAAGTGCCTAGGCATGCCCCCTTGCCTAGGCGCCCCAGCCCCCCCAGGGGGTTGAGGTATGCTGCACCCCCCTAAAGAGCATAAGGAGCACAGTGGGCTGTGGTAGGAGGAGACATCAATATGTTCCACCCATCACACCCCCCCCTAAAAAATTCAATTTAAGGAATTTTGAAATGATTTTTTGCAGATATGTTAAGAATAATACAATATACTCTAGCAAAAAATTTCAGAATTTTTTGAGCACGTAAATATTTTTTTTATTTTTTTAATGCGTGAAAATAGAGAAATTCATAAAAAAATAGAGGAGACCTCAAAAATCACCATTTTTTGTGGAGAGCCCCAAAAAAATATGGTAAATTTAATGGTGTGACCAGATTTTAATTCTCATGATGTTTTCTTGATGATTGTGCTACATGCTAAATCTTCCCGAAAATCGGCCAAAATGCCAATGTGGCAAAATATATGAAGTCCCACCATAACAAAGGATCTCCTGAAGATATGTTAAGAATAATCAAATATGCTGTAGGAAAAAAATTTCAGAATTTTTTGAGCACGATAACTATTTTTTTTTTATTTTTTTTAATGCGGGAAAATAGATAAATTCATAAAAAATAGTGGACACCCTCAAAAAATCACCGTTTCTTGTGGATAGCCATAAAAAAATATGATAAATTTAAATGGTGTGACCATATTTAATTTTCACGATGTTTGCTTGATGATTGGGCTATATGCTCAATCTTCCCGAAAAATCGGCCAAAATGGCTATGTGGCAAAAAGCATGCAGTCCCACCGGAAATAAAGGGCATCTTGCCAATGAAACTTAGAAGTACCATTTTCAAATAAATAGTGAATGGTTTCTATCATACGCGAGGGAAGGGTCACAACATATACGATATAATGATGCCCGATATACTTGTCGGGGTTGTGGCACCGAGGATGATCAACCCCATCCAACTTACCGCAACAAAAATCAAGCCCGAACCATATTCAACGCTCTAAAAGCACGTAATGTCTCGTGCCAAAAGCATGTGCCCCTTGACCGTACCGCCGCATAGGGCATCTATCCGCCCGGGGAGCATGCCATTAACCTCCAAAAGCCATGCCATTAACCTCCAACGATACTCGGCCATGGCGAGCCGAGGCGTCCCAGCCTCGGCCATGCACGCCGAGGCATGCGAGGACTTCTCGGCCGAGGGCGTGCCGAGGCTCGGCCATGCGCGCCCGAGGCATGCCAGGACTCTCGGCCGAGTGTCACACCGGCGGAGCTCTAGTCCAAAAAATTTGACCGAGAGTGCTAGAGTTATGTAGAATTCTCTAGAACACTCTTGAACATTGTAGAGATATCTTGTACATACTAGACATATCTAGTAGCATGTAGATAAGTCTAGAAGTTTCCACACATGTATGTATGTAAGTGAGTTCTAGAACATTCCCTTAAGGAGGTGGGAATAGTAGCCACCCATGCCTATAAATACCTCCTCACCCCCTCATTTTGTACACTTTTGGTGAACATAATACAAGTATACTTTCCAAAGCTCTTGTGCTCTCTTTGTGCCTTTTTACTCAAGCATACTTTCGTTGCCGTAATTCTTGCCATCTTGCCGAGTTTTGGCATACGTTGGAAGGCTTACTAGCATTCTTGACATTGGGTGAATCAAGCTTGCTAGGCCGCACGTGGGCTAAGTTCGCGAGTATAACAAAAACTCACGTGACAGTTGGTATCAGAGCGGGTCGAGCTCTTTGGGAAAATCTTGCACGAGGTTATGGCTAAGGTTGGTGACCAAGCAAACAACCACTAAGGCGAGTGAGCAATCCACTTCCGCCCCTCCTACCGTTCCAAGGGAAGGAGGAAAGGAAGGCGGAAAGGATGCTGGAAGGGGCCGAAAGGATAAGTCCCGTGATGTTGTTGGCGCGTTGGAGGAAAGGCTAGCCAAGGTGGAGGCTACCATGTCCGACTGGCGGGATACGATTGATAGGGTCGAAGACCATGGACCATCGCATCGAGAAGCTAGAGTCCAAGGAGGACGAGGGAGAGCTTCGTGGGGAGATGCAAGGTGCCTTAAACGCACTTGCCGACAATGTGTCGAGGGGACAATGAGGCTCTAAAGAAGTTGCTTGTCCAATGCATGGACAAGATCGAGAAGCTCGAGGTGGAGCTTAACTTGTGCAAGGCTGCGTTGGCAAGTGGTGGGGGAGCGCAAGTTACAACGGTGCACAAGGTCGATGCTCCTAAACCGAAGGCCTATAGCGGGGCTAGGAATGCGAGGGAGATCGACAACTTCTTATGGAACGTGGAGAGATACTTCGACGCCGTGGGCATTGTGGACGAAGCCACCAAGGTAAAATCTGTATCTCTCTACTTAAATGATGTCGCTACCCGTATGGTGGAGACGTAGGTGCGAGGATGTGAGAAGGGGCCTTTGCACCATTAAATACATGGGAAGAATTTGTGCGGGAGCTTAAGAAGCAATTCTATCCCGACAATGCCGAAAAGGAGGCGAGGTCTAAGCTTCGACGACTCCAACATAGAGATGGCTATATTCGGGAATATGTGAAGGAGTTTTCCGAATTGATGTTGGAGATCCCCGACTTGGGAGAAAAAGAGGCATTCCATGCTTTCAATCGATGGTTTGTCTCGATGGGCTCAATTGGAGCTAGAAAGGCGAGGTGTCCAAGGACCTCACCCACCGCAATGGCAACGCCCGAGTCTTTGATTGAGTTGAAGAAGAAGGACTCTTACAAGCCAAAATGGAAGAAGCCCGAGAAGAGTGGCAAAGGTGGGGGAGATAAGGAGAAATTCCCCAAGGAAGGCAAGGCTTCATATAAGGAGAAGGGCAAGTGGGAAGAAGGATGAGAAGGGTGGTTCTCCTCCAAAAACTCTCGCTTGCTTTATTTGCGATGGACCTCATCGTGCCTACGAATGTCCAAAGCGTGGGAAGCTTGGAGCATTAGTGAGCACCGAAGAGGAGAGGCGAGAAGAAGAACGAAGAATTGCATCCCTTCGACTCCTCAATGCCATTCAAGCCAAAGTGGAACAAAAGCCTCGTGGTCGAATGTACGTGGAGACTCAAATCGGTGGCACAAGTGTGCAAGCTATGGTGGACACCGGTGCCGACACGGTGTACATGTCGAAGGAGGTGGCCGACTCTATAAGGGCTACCTTATGAAAAGGAGAGGGGCTACATCAAGGGTGTGAATGCCAAAAGACTACCCATCGTTGGCATGGCGAGAGGGACCGACATTCGCATTGGCCAATGGCAAGGTAAGGTTGATATCACCATTGCTCCTATTGATGATCAACGTTTCTATCTTGGTATAGACTTCCTCGACATGGTGAAGGCTTTCTTAGTCCCATACACCAACCCCCATGTGCATTATGGAGAGTGGCCAACCGTGCATGGTGCCGATAAAGAGGGAGCTAAGCCAAGACATGATGATATCGGCCATACAAATCTCTAAGGGTGTGAAAAGGAAGGAGCCAACCTTCCTTGCAACCCTTAAGGGGGAAGAAGGTCTCAACGATGATGATGCTAAGCTTCCAAGCCCCATCCATGATGTGCTTGAAGAGTTCAAAGATTCTTATGCCACCACAATTACCAAAGAAGCTTCCTCCTCGACGGGAAGTGGACCACGAGATTGAAATAGAGCAAGGAGCGAAGCCACCTGCCTTTGCACCCTACCGTATGGCACCTCCGGAGTTGGAGGAACTAAGGAGGCAACTCAAGGAGCTTCTTGACGCGGGCTACATTAGGCCATCTAAAGCTCCATATGGTGCGCCGGTATTGTTCCAAAAGAAACACGATGGTTCCCTTCGGTCTGGCATTGACTATCGCGCACTAAACAAGATCACCGGTCAAGAATAAGTACCCCATTCCGCACATTGCCGATATCTTTGATCAACTTGGTGGTGCTAAGTGGTTTACAAGTTGGATTTGAGGTCCGGGTACTATCAAGTGCGCATTTTCGAGGGACATGAGCCAAAGACGGCATGTGTGACGAGATATGGATCCTACGAGTTCCTAGTCATGCCCTTTGGGCCTCACAAATGCTCCGGCCCCACATTTTGCACTCTTATGAACAAGGTACTTGCTCCTTACCTTGATTGTTTTGTTGTTGTTTATCTTGATGACATTGTTGTTTATAGTAATACTTTGGAGGAGCACGTGGAGCATCTAAGGCAAGTGTTCAAAGCCTTACGAGATAATGAGCTCTATGTCAAGAAAGAAAAATGCTCCTTTGCCCAAAGAGAGGTGACATTCCTTGGGCATATTGTTGGTAATGGCAAATTAAAGATGGATGGTTCAAAGGTGAAGGCCATCCAAGAATGGGAGCCGCCAACCAAGGTGACCGAGTTGAGATCTTCTTCCTTGGATTGGTGAACTACTATCGAAGGTTCATAAGGGGCTATTCATCTATAGCCTCTCCCTTGACGGACTTGTTAAAGAAAGGGCATGTGTGGGAATTGGTCTACGAAGTGCCAACTAGCCTTTGAATGAGTTGAAGAAGGCTATATGGAGGAACCAGGTGTTAGCACTTCCCGACCATACCAAGACATACGAGATCCACACCGATGCTTCCGACTTTGCTATTGGTGGAGTACTTATGCAAGAGGGGCATCCAATAGCCTTGAAAGTAGGAAGCTCAATGACACCGAACGGAGGTACACGGTGCAAGAAAAAGAGATGACCGCCGTGGTACATTGCTTGCGAACGTGGAGGCACTACTTGCTTGGGAGCAAATTTGTTGTCAAGACCGACAATGTTGCCACTAGCTACTTTCAAACGCAAAAGAAGCTCACGCCAAAGCAAGCTAGGTGCAAGACTTCCTTGCGGAGTTTGACTATGTCATGGAGTATAAGCGGGCAAAGCGAACCTTGTTGCCGATGCACTTAGTAGAAAGGGGGAGCTTGCCGATATAAGTCGCCCCAAGTGCAACTTGTGGGAACGCATCAAGGAAGGGCTAAAGCATGATTCCTTGGCCAAGACTTCATGGCTCTTGTTCGAGAAGGTAAAACTCGAAGATTTTGGCTTGAAGGGGATTTGCTTTACACCAAGAGAAGAAGACTATACGTGCCGCTCCATGACAACCTTAGGAAGGAAATTATCAAGGAGTGCCATGATAGCAAGTGGCGGGACATCCAGGCATACAACGCACAATAGCACTTGTGGAGAATGCCTATTATTGGCCTCGCATGAGGGAAGATGTGGAGGCCTACGTAAGAACTTGTCTTGTGGTGCCAACAAGACAAGATGGAGCAACAAGCCCCAAGTGGTTTGCTAGAGCCACTTTCCATTCCCTCGAGACCATGGGAGAGTGTTTCCATGGATTTTATAGTGGGGGCTTCCCATATCCGAAGGGTGTGCATGGATCTTTGTTGTGGTGGATCGCTTCTCAAAGTATGGCATCTTCATTCCCGCACCAAAGTCCATCACGGCCGAAGGAGCCGCCCATCTTTTCATGAAGCACGTGGTGAAGTATTGGGGTGTGCCGAGATCAATAGTAAGCGATAGAGATGCTCGATTCACGGGTCGCTTTTGGACGGAGTTGTTCAAGCTATTAGGCACCGACCTAAAATTCTCGACGAGCATGCACCCCCAAACCGATGGGCAAACCGAGAGAATCAATGCTCTCTTGGAGCTGTACTTAAGGCACTACGTAAGTGCCAATCAACGAAATTGGGCTAAGTTGCTTGATGTTGCCCAATTCTCATAAACTTACAAAGGAGCGAGTCCACAGGCAAGAGTCCTTTTGAGATCGTCACGGGGCAACAACCTTACACTCCAAGCACTCTTGCCATGGATTGGTCGAGTAGGAGTCCACCTGCTTTAAACTTGCAAAAGAATGGAGGGAGCAAAATGATGTTGCTCGATCCTACTTGGAGAAGGCATCCAAGAGAATGAAAAAGTGGGCGGACAAGAAAAGAAGGCACATGGAGTTCAACGAAGGCGATAAAGTGCTCGGTAAACTATACTTGCATGGAAAAGCCGACGGACTTCATTGGGGCCTTAAAAGGAGATACGAGGGACCCTTTCCCATCATCAAACGTGTGGGAAAGGCAGCTTACAAGGTAGAACTTCCACAAGGCGATCAAGATCCACCCTGTCTTTCATGTGAGCATGCTAAAGCCCTATCGGGAGGATCTCGATGACCCGAGTAGAGGAAGATCCAAAAGAGCTCCATTGAATGTGAGAGCTCAATACGATAAAGAGGTGGAATACATTATCTCCATCGGAAGGTGCCACAATCAAACCTACCCCCCAACAACCCCGAATTCCTTGTCAAATGGAAGGGACTTCAAGAAAGTGAAGCTAGTTGGGAACCGAT
>CANTUR010000487.1:137500-145000 GCA_947683625.1 Mallotus nudiflorus
TTTAATGATGTGCCCTCGCAATACAGCATGCACTCTCGACACGCCCAGGCGCATGGCAAGCCCCCAGCCTCAGCACAAGCGCACGTCGAAATGCATCGTCGACGGAGTTCAAGCCTCATGCCACAGTTGCGCCGCAAGCTTCCACCCCACCGCTCAAGCACTACAACTTAATGATGTGCCCTCGCAATGCAGCATCCGCCATTGGCACGCCCAAGCACAATGCGAGCACCCCCAGCCTCAACATAAGCATGCGCCGAAATGCGTCACCGAACAATGCTCAGCCCCTTGCACCGGTTGTGCCGCGAGATCCTGCCCCCCCACTCGAGCACTCCAACTGAATGATGTGCCCTCGCAGCAAGACATCCACCCTTGGCACGCCCAGGCTCAAGGCTCGGCACGTTCGTTGCAAGGCCCTCGAGAGCATCACACCGAGCCCCGAGATGCCGCAAGCCCCCAACCATCCATGCCGGCACAGCACGAGGGTACCATGCCCACACCTCAAGAAAGCGACCATTAGCACCTCAAAGCCACAGTAATCAACCCTCAAGAGCCCGCATCGCAAAGCACATCAACGGCTGTGCGCCTCCGATCAAGGGGACACCCCCCATGCATCCACATACAAAAGCTACCGTTCGGACCTGGACATCACACGAAGGTAGATTACTCAGCCTGGTGACATTCGCGCCCACCCCGAAACCGGCAGCCCCTGTGCACACTTCAGCACGAGGTTTGTCCCCAAAAACGTCAGCCACACATCCTTGGATGCTCACCGCCCTCGGAGGGGACGTTCCCCCCGTCCATCGGCACGCATCGAGGCTGCCCACGCTTGGCGAAGAGCATTGAAAAAACACAGCACGTGAATGCCGAGCTCAAGCCTTACCCAAGCAGCCCATCAGCACGCCCCAGCACGGGGTTGGGCCCCAACGCCGTTGGATCACAACCATGAAATGCCTCGCTCCACCGATCCTCCACCCCGATCGTTAGAGTTGCCTCGGGTTCGACCGCGGAGAGCGGATGAGGCCCCTCAACATCCCCCAACAATCGGGGCAACATGCCACCACCTCAGGAAAAAATCCGCAGCGAGTGGGCCCGCGACATGGCGTGGTGGCCCGCCATGGCCCGGGTCCTTCCGACATCCGACCGGGGCACCGGAGGGGGTAGGGGGATGTTTTCCGCGCCACACCGAAGCCCACAAGTGCCTAGGCATGCCCCCTTGCCTAGGCGCCCCAGCCCCCCCAGGGGGGTTGAGGTATGCTGCACCCCCCTAAAGAGCATAAGGAGCACAGTGGGCTGTGGTAGGAGGAGACATCAATATGTTCCACCCATCACACCCCCCCTAAAAAATTCAATTTAAGGAATTTTGAAATGATTTTTTGCAGATATGTTAAGAATAATACAATATACTCTAGCAAAAAATTTCAGAATTTTTTGAGCACGTTAAATATTTTTTTTTATTTTTTTAATGCGGAAAATAGAGAAATTCATAAAAAATAGAGGAGACCTCAAAAAATCACCATTTTTTGTGGAGAGCCCCAAAAAAATATGGTAAATTTAATGGTGTGACCAGATTTTAATTCTCATGATGTTTTCTTGATGATTGTGCTACATGCTAAATCTTCCCGAAAAATCGGCCAAAATGCCAATGTGGCAAAAATATGAAGTCCCACCATAACAAAGATCTCCTGAAGATATGTTAAGAATAATCAAATATGCTGTAGGAAAAAATTTCAGAATTTTTTGAGCACGATAACTATTTTTTTTTATTTTTTTAATGCGGAAAATAGATAAATTCATAAAAAATAGTGGACACCTCAAAAAATCACCGTTTCTTGTGGATAGCCATAAAAAAATATGATAAATTTAATGGTGTGACCATATTTTAATTTTCACGATGTTTGCTTGATGATTGGGCTATATGCTCAATCTTCCCGAAAAATCGGCCAAAATGGCTATGTGGCAAAAGCATGCAGTCCCACCGGAATAAAGGCATCTTGCCAATGAAACTTTAGAAGTACCATTTTCAAATAAATAGTGAATGGTTTCATCATACGCGAGGAAGGGTCACAACATATACGATATAATGATGCCCGATATACTTGTCGGGGTTGTGGCACCGAGGATGATCAACCCCATCCAACTTACCGCAACAAAAATCAAGCCCGAACCATATTCAACGCTCTAAAAGCACGTAATGTCTCGTGCCAAAAGCATGTGCCCCTTGACCGTGCCGCATAGGCATCTATCCGCCCGGGGAGCATGCCATTAACCTCCAAAAGCCATGCCATTAACCTCCAACGATACTCGGCCATGGGCGAGCCGAGGCGTCCCAGCCTCGGCCATGCACGCCGAGGCATGCGAGGACTCTCGGCCGAGGGCGTGCCGAGGCTCGGCCATGCGCGCCGAGGCATGCCAGGACTCTCGGCCGAGGGCCTGCCGAGCCTCGGCCATGCGCGCCGAGGCATGCCAGGAATCTCGTCCGAGGGCCTGCCGAGGCTCGGCCATGAGCGCCGAGGCATGCGAGGACTCTCGGCCGAGAGGGGGCCGAGGCCTCGGCCATGCGCTCCGAGGCATGCCAGCACTCTTGGCCGAGAGGGTGCCGAGGCCTCGGCCATGCGTGCCGAGGCATGCCGGGACACTCGGCCGAGGGCGTGCCGAGGCTCGGCCATGCGCGCCGAGGCATGCCTGGACTCTCGGCCGAGGGCCTGCCGAGGATCGGCCATGCGCGCCGAGGCATGCCAGGAATCTCGGCCGAGGGCCTGCGAAGCCTCGGCCATGCGCGCCGAGGCATGCCAGGAATCTCGTCCGAGGGCCTGCCGAGGCTCGGCCATGAGCGCCGAGGCATGCGAGGACTCTCGGCCGAGAGGGGGCCGAGGCCTCGGCCATGCGCTCCGAGGCATGCCAGCACTCTTGGCCGAGAGGGTGCCGAGGCCTCGGCCATGCGCGCCGAGGCATGCCCGGACTCTCGGCCGAGGGCGTGCCGAGGCTCGGCCATGCGCGCCGAGGCATGCGAGGACTCTCGGCCGAGAGGGGGCCGAGGCCTCGGCCATGCGCTCCGAGGCATGCCAGCACTCTTGGCCGAGAGGGTGCCGAGGCCTCGGCCATGCGCGCCGAGGCATGCCCGGACTCTCGGCCGAGGGCGTGCCGAGGCTCGGCCATGCGCGCCGAGGCATGCCAGGACTCTCGGCCGAGGGCCTGCCGAGGCTCGGCCATGCGCGCCGAGGCATGCGAGGACTCTCGGCCGAGGGCCTGCCGAGCGTCGGCCATGAGCGCCGAGGCATGCCAGGAATCTCGGCCGAGGGCCTGCCGAGGCTCGGCCATGAGCGCCGAGGCATGCCAGGACTCTCGGCCGAGGGCCTGCCGAGCCTCGGCCATGCGCTCCGAGGCATGCCAGGAATCTCGGCCGAGGGCCTGCCGAGGCTCGGCCATGCGCGCCGAGGCATGCCAGGACTCTCGGCCGAGAGGGTGCCGAGGCCTCGCCCATGCGCTCCGAGGCATGCCAGGACTCTTGGCCGAGAGGGTGCCGAGGCCTCGGCCATGCGCGCCCAGGCATGCCAGGAGTCTCGGCCGAGGGCCTGCGAAGCCTCGGCCATGCGCGCCGAGGCATGCCAGGAATCTCGTCCGAGGGCCTGCCGATGCTCGGCCATGAGCGCCGAGGCATGCGAGGACTCTCGGCCGAGAGGGGGCCGAGGCCTCGGCCATGCGCTCCGAGGCATGCCAGCACTCTTGGCCGAGAGGGTGCCGAGGCCTCGGCCATGCGTGCCGAGGCATGCCGGGACTCTCGGCCGAGGGCGTGCCGAGGCTCGGCCATGCGCGCCGAGGCATGCCTGGACTCTCGGCCGAGGGCCTGCCGAGGATCGGCCATGCGCGCCGAGGCATGCCAGGAATCTCGGCCGAGGGCCTGCGAAGCCTCGGCCATGCGCGCCGAGGCATGCCAGGAATCTCGTCCGAGGGCCTGCCGAGGCTCGGCCATGAGCGCCGAGGCATGCGAGGACTCTCGGCCGAGAGGGGGCCGAGGCCTCGGCCATGCGCTCCGAGGCATGCCAGCACTCTTGGCCGAGAGGGTGCCGAGGCCTCGGCCATGCGCGCCGAGGCATGCCCGGACTCTCGGCCGAGGGCGTGCCGAGGCTCGGCCATGCGCGCCGAGGCATGCGAGGACTCTCGGCCGAGAGGGGGCCGAGGCCTCGGCCATGCGCTCCGAGGCATGCCAGCACTCTTGGCCGAGAGGGTGCCGAGGCCTCGGCCATGCGCGCCGAGGCATGCCCGGACTCTCGGCCGAGGGCGTGCCGAGGCTCGGCCATGCGCGCCGAGGCATGCCAGGACTCTCGGCCGAGGGCCTGCCGAGGCTCGGCCATGCGCGCCGAGGCATGCCAGGACTCTCGGCCGAGGGCCTGCCGAGCCTCGGCCATGAGCGCCGAGGCATGCCAGGAATCTCGGCCGAGGGCCTGCCGAGGCTCGGCCATGAGCGCCGAGGCATGCCAGGACTCTCGGCCGAGTGTCACGTGCTGTTTGTCGTGACACGCAGGACTGCGCGAGATGCTTGCTGGTTGTGCTTAATGTGGGATGCGGGATAGCGAAAAGGGTGTGAGTACGTGCCGAGCGGTCGTCCCTTCCTTGGATGGGCGTGCTGATTAGGCACCACACTGGTCGGGAGCTGTCCCCGCTCCCCTGATGAGCCCATGGGAGGGCGAAACCAGTGAGCATCGGAGATGGAAAAGGCTTAACCTCGGGTTTGCGGGAGGCCTGGGGTGCCGCACGGGGGAATGTCCCTGCGCTAAACTCTGACCCCGTGACAAATGGTATCAGAGCGGGTAGAGCTCTTGGTTGAGTTCGAGGATTTGGGTTGCCTTCTTTGGAGTGTGTGTTGGAGTGTTAGCACAAAAAGAATGGCGGGTTCAGGTGAGCAAGCAACAAGCCAAGCACAAGGTGGTGCGAAGAAGGGTGGACGAGAGAAATCTCGTGACTTGCTAACGGCCATGGAGGAAAGGTTGGTCAAGGTAGAGACCACCATGTCCGAGTGGAGGGACAAGCTCGAAGACATGGACCAACGCATCGTGGAGCTCGAGTCCAAGGGTGGTGACGAAGAGGAGCTTCGAGGGGAGATGCAAGGTGCCTTGAATGAGGTCGTGGACAAGTTGTCAAGGGAAGACAAAACCCTTAAGGCAATGTTGCAAGCTTACAAGGAGAAGGTCGAGAAGCTCGAGATGGAGCTTAGCTTGGTAAAGGCCGCGTTGGCGAGCGGTGGGGGAGTCCAAGCTACGACCACTCATAAAGTGGATGCTCCCAAGCCAAAAGCCTATGGTGGGGTGAGGAATGCGAGGGAGATCGACAACTTCCTATGGAGCTTGGAGAGGTACTTTGAGGCCGTAGGCATCGTAGATGAGAATGCTAAGGTGAGGTCTGTATCTCTCTATTTAAATGATGTGGCTACCGTGTGGTGGAGAAGGAGGTGCGAGGACGTCAAAAGGGGGACGTGCACCATCACTACATGGGAAGACTTCAAGAGGGAGTTAAAGGCCCAATTCTACCCCAAGGATGCGGAGAATGAAGCGAGGGCCAAGCTTCGTCGTCTTCAACATAAGGAGGGGTACATACGAGAGTATGTCAAGGAGTTCTCTGAGTTGATGTTGGAGATACCTGATTTGGGAGAGAAGGAGGCATTGTTCAACTTCCTCGATGGATTGTCCCATTGGGCCAAGCAAGAGTTGGAGCGACGAGATGTCAAAGACCTTGCTACCGCGATGGCCATTGCCGAGAGCTTAATAGAGTTCAAGAAGAGGGACCCGAAAGACAAAGGCAAAAAGGTCGAGTACGGTAGCAATGGTGGGGGAGACAATGGGGAGTCTTCCGACGATGACGAAGAGCGCTCCCGCCCAAGGTATAAGGGACGAAGCAAGTGGAGGAGGGATGACAAAGTGGGGTCATCCAAACCATGGCGCAAGGAGGACAAGGGTGAGTCTTCTAAGCCGAAACTTGCTTGTTTCATTTGCAATGGGCCACATCGAGCATATGAGTGCCCCAAGCGAGGGAAGCTTGCGGCTTTGGTAAGAATGGAGGAGGGGGAGAAGCAACGTGAGGGTGAGCTTGCTAGCATCAATCTCCTTCCTTCCATTCAACCCAAGAGTGGAGAGCAACATCGTGGCCGAATGTTGATCAAGACTAAGGTACGGGGACAAACCTTAGAAGCCATGATCGACTCTGGTGCCGATACAATCTATATGGCAAAGGAACTTGCCAACGAGATAGGCATGCCATATAGGAAGTCAAGTGGCTTTGCCAAAGGGGTGGACGACAAGATGTTCAAAATCGAGGGGAAGGCTCATGGAGTGGACATCGAGATTGGTCCGTGGCATGGCAAGCTTGACATTTTGGTAGCTCCACTTGGAGGAAGGAAGTTCTACTTGGGAATGGACTTCCTAAACATGGTGAAAGCTATCATAGTTCCCTATGCTAACACCATGTATTTTATGGAGGATGGCCAAATGCTACCTATACCCATCGAGAGGGAGAAGTGTCAAGACATGGGGATCTTCGACATACAAGTCTCCAAGGGTGAATCTCGAGAGGGGCAAGGTGAAAAGGGTGCAAAGAGGCCTACGAGTCGAGGGAACAAGTGCAAGGGTAGGCAAAGGAGGCCTACTTCACCACCAAAGGGTAAGGTGGATAACGAGTTCAAGACCATCCACAAGGGTGATATGGGTGGCACAAAGGCGTCAAGGGTTACGCCAAGGAAGGAAGATGTTCGCAAGGGTACACGAAGGACTTCCCAAAGGAGTAAGGAGTACGTCGACGAGCACGATCCAAGGGGAGGATCGAATGGGGCAACCATGAGAGGACGAAAGGGTCGTGACCAAGACAAGGGAGCCTTGGAAGATCATGGGAGGCGCAAGTCGACTACTCAAGCAACGCGAGTCAAGCACGAGGGTCTTGACATGGAGGCGACAAAGGAGCTGCTTCGAGGGTTGAAGAAGATTGTGAAGCTCTTGGAATCGCCAAAGCCTCGTGAGCGACGAGGGCGTCGCTAGGTTTGGTGGGGGAGAATGTCACGGGAAATATGCCTAAGGAGTTTTGACACCGAGGTGGGTGGTTTGGAAGGCATGCATTCTCCCAAGCTTAACTATAGTATATAGGTATACTATAGAATTTTCTAGAATAGGCTAGAATAAGCTAGAGTTGTGTGGAGTACTCTAGCATGTTATGGAAGAGTGTAGAGAGTCCATGAGGGTTGTATGGGAAGCTTATGGAAATATCTAGACATAGGGTGTCTAGAACTCTCCATGGGAGGAGAGGAAGGGAAGCTTCCATAAGTGTGACATGGGAAGGTTCTAGAATATTCCCATGAGGAGGTGGAATAGTAAGGAGGTGGGAATAGTAACCCATCCTCACCTATAAATACCTCCACCCTCATTTGTAAATGGATAGAAAAGAAGAGTGTTAGGAGCCATCTAGCCAAGAGAGAGCTAAGCCTTGTAAAGCCATAGGAAGCATACTTTCTTGTAAGCC